>JH814812.1:623434-680982 GCA_000296255.1 Omphalotus olearius VT 653.13 | reverse complement strand
ACAAGGTGACCTGGAGCAAAACCTTCATAAGCAGACGTGTTGAGGAGAGCATTTGGCGTGTCGTGGTCACCTCCTCAGGCAACATTGTAAAACGGAGATACTTAAGTGGATAGTATGGGCGCCTAAGGCCGAGAAAAGGAAAGTGGAAATCGGAAGCAAAATTCACTTGAATCTCAAACAAAAAAAATCAGCATGTAGATAGATTTATGGTAATATTTATTTGAATACCTTAGGCTTGTATGATATCTTCTTCTGCTGGACTCAAGCTGGCGCTATCGATATCGTTTGTTGGAACAGCAGAGCGTGGACAGATGGTTACATAATCAGGAACACAAACACATACACACATGATGGTACCTTCTCAGTGGTAGAGGAACCCTCTCAATTCTCACCACCGACGACGACGACGGACGCAGCCATGGACAGACTACGGCGACCCACTACGTCTGCTGGTCATCCTTGGGGCTATCAGCCAGATTACATTCCAGACGACGATGAAGACGACGACGACGAGTCCAGTGACGACGGCGATGTCTTTGCTTTCGCTCCCCCAACTACAGCAGACCAAGAATACCCTGTCTATCCTCCTCCTACATTTGATCCCCATGCGAGATACCCCCAAGACTATCATCATCCTACCCCACCTTCTCCCAGTGTTCGTGTTTCTCTTCAGCCTACTCCTGCCCACACTGTCAGTGCAGGTGCCGTCTCTGCCTCTGCAAAGTCTGCTAGTGTCCAGCCAGACGTCGATTCGATTGCAGAAACAACTTCAGACAGCGTCTCTGCCAGCATCAAGATGGAGTTTGACTTTGACGCTATCGAGGAGGAGGACTCGCCCTTCCCAGAGGTTCGTGCGAGTGTGTCGAACATCGACGACCCCGAGATGCCCGCCCTCACATTCAGGATGTGGCTTGTTGGACTCTCTCTGTGTCTTATCAGCTCGGCTCTCAACGTATTTTTCAACTTTCGTTCTCCTGCACCCGCCGTCGTGCCTAATGCTCTCTTGTTACTTTCCTATCCTCTTGGAAAATTCCTCTCATTTACTCTCCCTATAACAATCTATCGCATTCCTCTCCCTCGCCTTCCCATAAATCCACCTCAGCCATCTGCTAACCCGTCCAAGTACTCCCGTGTTCTCTCTTTTTTTGCCTCCACTCCCACCTCTTTTACTTTTTCTCTCAATCCTGGCCCATGGAACATTAAAGAGCATGCTCTCGTCTTTATCATGGCCAACGTAGCGGTTTCAAATCCCTACGCCATCAACGCTATCGTTGTCTCAGAGCTCTATTACCAGAAAACATGGGGCTATTGGTTCTCTCTTGTACTTGTCCTAGCCACCCAACTCACAGGGTTCGGCCTTGCTGGTATCTGTAGACGTTTCCTCGTATGGCCCGCCTCCATGGTTTGGCCGCAAAATCTTGTTGCTTGCACTCTCCTCAATACCCTCCACGCTGAAGAGGAGGCAGAGGAAGAAGCCAGCGAAATTAGTGCTGCGAATGGTGGGGATCCCACCACTCCTAATCTTAATACCACCGCGATCACCACCGCTTCACCAAAATGGTTCACAAAGCTCAGGATGTTTAACCGTTCCCCCACGCCGACTGCGACGAGGCGTCGCCGGCCATTGACAAGATACAGGTTTTTCATGATCCTCACTGCGTGCACGTTCTGCTTTTTCTTTTTACCAGGGTTCTTGTTCGAGGCGTTGTCCGTGTTTAGCTTCATCTGTTGGGCTGCGCCGGACAATGTGCCTGTCAACCAATTGTTTGGGGTCTATTCCGGCTTGGGAATGAGCGTGTTGACATTTGACTGGACTCAGATTTCTTGGATCGGGTCCCCGTTGATGGTACCTTGGTGGGCTCAGGTCCATATTTTTGGCGGCTTTGTCTTGTTCTTCTGGATACTCACTCCGATATTGTACTATACAAACGTGGGTGTGCCCTGAACTGAATTCACGTCGCCTTACTAACCTCCTCTCTCTGTTGTCCCTGTTTTTAGACTTGGGACTTGGCGTACTTTCCCATCTCCGGCAACGATCCCTTTGACCGCTACGGCAAAATCTACGACGTATCAAAAGTGCTTACGCCGTCCGATACGTTCAATATTACAGCCTACGACAGTTATTCGCCACTATACCTCCCAGCGACCTATGCCGTATGTTACCTCATTGCGTTTGCGCTCTCCACCTGCGTCATTACACATACTCTGCTCTACCATGGCCGAAACCTTGTTCGGGGCTTTAAGCGTATCCGTGTCGAATCGGATGATATCCATGCGAAGCTCATGCGGGCGTATCCCGAGGTGCCGGACTGGTGGTATGCTATCGCGGTCGTGGTGTTTTTCTCGTGTGCAGTCATAGCGGTTGAGGTGTGGCATTCGGAAGTACCGATCTGGGCTCTTCTGCTGGCGGTTTTGCTGCCATGCATTTATGTACTGCCGAGTGGATTCATCTATGCTATGACTGGGCAAGGGGTAAGTAACGTTGTCGTTCCTTCTTTCCTTAACTTCATGCTGATACGATGGGATGGATAGATAACGTTAAACATCTTAGCGCAAATCATCCCCGGCACCCTCCTACCGGGTAACCCTCTTGCAAACATGGTGTTCAAATCTTACTCCGTGCAGACTTTGAGTGAAGCCACGTCCTTTGTGCAAGATCTCAAGCTGGGCCACTACGTCAAGGTACCACCGCGCGCGACGTTTTTGGTACAATTGATCAGCACGACGTTAGCGGCATTCGTACAAGTCGGAGTCAAACAGTGGATATTTGATAATGTGCCGGATATATGTCAACCTAACCAGAGGAGTCAGTTGACTTGTCCGCATAACCAAGTGTTCTTCACTGCCAGTGCTGTTTGGTGAGTCGTACGTGCTGCCGTTGGTTCCTGAATCTCACACAATATATGTTTGGGTGCGTAGGGGATTAATTGGCCCTACTCGCCAGTTCGGTACAGGATCAATATACCATCCGCACCTATACGCTATAATAATTGGTGCTGTCTTGCCCATCCCCTTCTGGTTCTACCAACGGCGCTATCCCAACTCATGGATCAAATATGTCTCGACGCCCGTTATTCTCAACGGCGTTTCTGCGATTCCTCCTGCTACGGGGATAAACTACTCTTCATGGTTCGCTATGGGCTTTGTATTCCAATATCTTATTAGGAAGAAGAACTTTGCGTGGTGGGCAAAGTTCAACTATGTCACTAGCGCAGGATTCGATTGTGGGACTGTGTTGAGTTTGATTTTTATTTTCTTCACGTTGCAGGTAAGGGTTACCTCGAGAAGTCCTTTTCTGTGATATGAAGCTGATGTGATCTGGGATTGTATAGTTCCCGAAAGGAGGCACGATTACTGTTAATTGGTGGGGAAACACGGTGTATCAGAACACAGCAGACTTTTTGAGGAAGCCACTCAAGTTGATACCAGAGGGAGGAATTCCCTGGCCTGCTTCGGCGCCTAGGTAGCTCTCGACTTGAGTCGGTGAGTGTTATGTTACAGGCATTTGGGGGCTTTTAGGTGTATGATAGGATATATTACAATTTGATTGGGAGCAGAAGGAAGAGGGGTGTGGATGGATGGATGGACTTTTTTTGTGTTGAGTTGATGCGCCGCGCGTTGTCTTCCTTTAACCTTTTCACTCATTTTCCTCACCGCCTCCTTCTCCCATTGGCAGGTTGTCTGCGTTTGTTCCCTGCCTTCTTTGTTCGGTTTTTTTTTTCCTTTTTTTTTTTTTGCTTTGTCGAAGTTTCTTGAGTCTGTCTCTTTTTCTGCCTTTGTTTTGTGTGTTAAATAAGTAATATGAGAGAGAGGGGGTTAATGGCGGGGCTGGGATCTGGCTGGGATGCAGGAGGAGCAAAAAATCGAAATAGAGGAAAGGGGAGGGAAAGCTGGAAAAAGGAGGGGGTATATTGGGATACAATCTATGTCTACATACCTTTAGGCAATTCAGAAATCTGATTCAATCCTCGAGAGTTGTGAGTGCAACACTGTCTCGTCTTCGTCTTGAACTAGTGCCCGCCAAAATAGTTCATTCAATCATACACGCTTCAGGTTTGCTGCGGTTCTATTCTGAATATCTACTTGTTACCAGAAATTACCTTCGATTCATTCTATTTATATTACTCTATTTCTGTTCCCCAGCGCAGCATTGTACTTAGCTAGTACTTACTCTGTTTAGCCTATACGGCGCGTGACATCACCTCTCGTGAATTCCCAGCCTCGACGCTGCAATGAGGCCCTTCGCCAGTGACTCTAGGCTGCACTCTTTCACTTCCTTTCAGGCTTTTGCCACAAAGCCAAATCTACGAACATGTCCTATCCAAACCAATCTCCGGGCAGCTCATCTCAGACGAGATTTAGAGGTAAAGCCATGAAAGCAGACGAAGACCACAGAGAGCATACAGTCAAACACCGAAGTTTCTTCTTCGACTTCATTATTATCCAGGTACACGCACTATGATCCCCAAGCACCAAGTCTAATAGGGCTTCTTCGCGGGACAGGTGGAGAATTGTCTGTACAATCTACCTCGTCAGACACTTGCAGCTGAATCAGACGTATTCCGCGATATGTTCGAGCTTCCGAGGCCTGCGGCTGAACTTGCGGATGGGTCCACGGAGACGCGACCACTTAGCCTTCAAGGTGTGGCAAAGGTTGATTGGGAAAGACTATTAGCAGTTATGTTCCATACGTGAGCAGGATACTGCGTAGCAATGCACTGCACTCACCCTCGAACTGAAACTTATCTAGCATCGCAGACCGACCACAACTCTCGCTCAATGAATGGTCTTCCGTTCTCAAGCTGGCCACAATGTGGGAAATGGCAGGCATTCGAGAGAAAGCAATTGAAGAGATTTCGAGCTCGGCCTTTGATGGCGAGCCCGCACAAAAGATAGCCATCGCACGAAAGTTTGATATTGAACAGCTCATTCAACCGTGCATACTCCAGCTGGTTGCTCGTGCGGAGCCATTAACAGCGGAGGACATCAATTATCTGGGAAGTAAATTCACAGCGGAAATCGCTGCGATTCGTGAAAGCTGCAGCCTACTTTCTGTCAGACAGGGATGGCGAATTGGTGAAGGTAGAGGGCCAGTAATACCTGCCTTGCAGCCTGACACGGACAGTGCGGAACGGCGCGAGTTGATGAATACAATAAAACAACGCTTTAAGGATCTCGTTTGAATCTAATCTTGATACCTATCCTTTCTTGCATTTATAGCAAGCTTGCCACAGGCGTTCGAGAGTAGCAACTTTGAAATAATAGGTATCGATCACAGCAGGTCACAGCATGGACGACGTGCCCTGGTCGTTCCATTCTGCAAATGGCGTCTCTCATTGCAAATTGCAACCGAAGTAGAGGCAGATAACGCGTAAGAATATCTTTCGCTGTGCTATTTCGGTCTGTGACCCTACTTACAGGAAACTCGGTCATATTATTTCTGTCGATCGAGATACATGTCAGTCTAGAGCGCATCCATAAGCCTTTTCCGCAACACTCCTCCAGTTCCCTTTGTTCACCGCATACTCCCCAGCATATTCCACCTCTAGATGATGGAGCCTTTTCCCGACAATGAGGAGACTGTGTAGAGGTTCGCCGTAAACCTCGGGCGGGGCTTGCGCGAGCTCGGTGAGCGTTCCAGCAACGATATGTTGGTGTTCATCACCACCTCCCACTCGAGAAAGAGCAACAGCTAGTGTTGTGTCTGCCGACAAAGTTCCGGTCTGACGTAACGATTCAATTTCAAGAAGCTGAGAAACGGCTTGAGGGATCGACATGTATCGCGGGGGTTCATAAATCTTACGGCCTCTTGATGAAATGTGGTATAAATAGTTTGTTTACCTCGAGAATAGAATTTTACGGACCGTGCCAGATTTTCTTCGCTTTGCTCTCTGACCTTGATATCAAGTAGTACCAGCGTGTGCAGACCAAGATCAGCATTTTCCTTGATACGATCGTAGAAACTATCTGGCTTCCATGTATCGGTGAAAAACACCAAAGAGACTGTCTGGCCAAAATTGTACAATTGGAGGCCAGAGGCACCGACGGCGTTCATGATAGATGCATTATGGATAACACGAGTGGGAATCCCGAGGGCCCGAGCGCGCAGAATGATATCGGTATGAGTAGTCGCGCTATATAAAATGACAATGAGTTCAAGGCGATCAAAGAAACTGAATAAGGTGACTGGACCCAAAAGGATCACCGACAACAAGTAACGATACGTCTTCCTTGTCGGCGTTGTGTAGGATCTCATCACTCTGCGTCTCGACGACATCGCGGTCCGCGACAATTAGCTCCTTTTCATAGAAAGCTTCCTTGCATGTGCGTTACGTGAGCCCGTAATACCTTTGACGAAGCAGTAACACCGACCAGACGGTCTTTCTGCACCATGAGTATGCTGGTATACGCCTCGAGATAAACTCTAGTAGATTTCTTTACAGCCTGAACTTTGAAAGTAAGCGAAGAATGACAGATGCCATGATAAAAGTGGAACCTCAAGACCTCTGAGAGTGATGTCTTTTTCATCGCAAAGACCCAAGCCGATGATGTAGAACATGAGAATGGGGAGAAAAGAAGGAAACGACTGATGGAATCACTGCAGATCGGTCAACTCGGCCAACGTTTGCGACAAATGACCATCCACGCCGGCTTCCACTGAATCCCTTTTCACAGCTTATGCTGTCACTAGAATGTTTTTTCTTTCCCCCTCCTAGCCATCTTTTTATCTTGTCAATATGTCGATTGCTCAAGATATACCTTATGACTTGCTTACACCTATAATATCTCACTTGGACAACCGTGCCGACTGGTGGGCATGTTGTCTTGTGAGCAGGCTATTCAACAAAGCAGCCACTCCTTTGCTGTATCGTAATTTGGACTCGAGAGAAATATCAAAGGTGTGTTTCGATCTGCTCAATGCTGGACGGGCGACTGAGCTGGCTGGCCTGACTCCCACAGTCTTTGCTGTATCACCCTGCTACAACGTTGAAGGAGAAGCCCGAGCTCGCACAATTTGTTCGTTCCGTCACAGAGACAGGTAAAGGATCTTTACTCAGCGCCGGCAGCAAGCAGTCCCACTGACTTCTCTAGGCGCGGTTCATCGCGGTCTACTTCCCAGGTATCCAGACATAACGCAAGATTCGTTATTCGCACTTTCTTTATGCAACAATTTGCAATCGTTGACCTGGATCGACGATAGTTCAGCTCCAACAGACATCTTGTCATTATTGCTTTCCGTCATTCGCAACCTTTCCCTGCGCCGGTTGACAATCCGCACACACAGTACCCTCGGCGAGCCGGTATGGGTGCAATTAATTACTCTTTCAGGCCTTCGTAAGGTATCCATCTGGTGTATGGAGGGGCCGCCTCGTGTCCTGCAAGGATGGTCAAATACGCTTGGAAAGACACTTACCCATCTGGAACTGGGAGTCAGCTCGTTTGATCCGACCACTTGTCCTGAATGTCAGTATCAATCATTCCGTGTTTGTTGCATCCCTGACCATTCAAATTTATCTAGTGCTTTCTCAATTTCCTCTGCTAACGTATTTGCGTCTAAAAGGGGCGCCTTCATCCCATGTCCTCTCCATACTCTCCCGACTTCCAAATCTCCGATCCCTCGACGTCGAATACCTTCCTTCGCCTACCTCAACCTCCTCTATAGTTCGTCGCACACAATCTGCTCCCGTACACGGGAATTCTCCTCACTCACCTTCATTACCAATGCCTGTCTTACGCTCTCTCACCGTCAGGACAATGATGGACTCATTGTCTCCACAAAAGCTCTGGACATGGATATATCAATTGGCTCCTCGCGCCGGCCTTCAGAAACTTAAGCTGCACGCGTTCTCGCTGTATCCTTCTGCGTACAACATCGTGACCCCGACGTTCATGGATCAAACGATAATACCGAGAATGTTCATGACGGATTTTGTTCAGGTACACAAGAAAAGTCTAAAGTGCTTTGAGGCGAGTGAAGCTGGAGTCATTACGATGGGGGATGTTGAGTTTCTATGCGACGCTTTCCCTGAGCTGGAGGTGTTGCAATGTACTGTCGTAGCCAGCGATGTTGTAAGTGGTTTGAATGTTCGGAATGTATACCAACTGGCCTTACTTGTGTTGCTCACTACTAGACCTCAATTGCACGGTCTGTTCGAAATGCACACAATCTTTCGACCCTCAGGATGCAGATCCAGCGAGTGCTGCGTCACCATGACCCTCACACCTCGAATCCCAATAATATCGAAGCTCCACTGTTCACAGCGGCTGATGCAAGATATATGATGCTCCGAAGCGAGCAATCAAAGTTGAGAACAATCAGTGTAGGTTCAATGCGGTATGCTGTGAGTGTTGTTGTATGTCTGCTCAATTGCTCAGTCTCTTACCGATTTTTCGTCAGGGGAAATGGGTGTTGAGTCAAGGCGTACCCACATTCGAGGTCACCGAGAAGGTCGAGGAGGATAAGTGGCACACATAACCAAAAAAAAATCAGTTTTCTCATATATTTATGTTTTTGCATTCCCATTTTTCAATCAATTCGTCTCATTTGTACTTTATATATTAGCATTGATTGTACCAGCAATAGACTTTGCATGACATATGTATCGAATTCAACGTCTGCCAGTACGGAGTCTTGAAAGATTTCTTCGTCAAAAGACGTTGATTGGCTTCCACCTACTGAGGGTGTTGTTAACGTTGATCGAGGTATGTGTGATAGTATGGTAATGAAAAGTCCATACAGAATACAGTCAGGAGCGTTAGATTGGATCGAGTTACTGTGTCTGTCTTTAGAGGTCATGGAGGGAAATGTTTGATTTTTGAATCAACGTCAAGTCGAGTCTCTTTGGTTCTCCGGCTGCACAAGTGCGCAGAGTAAAAAATTCATCCGCTCGATCTACTTTAGGCTAATTTTGAATCTGCGCGCCAGCATGGTCAGTGATGGACTCCTTGAGATTCGGGGCACGGTTAAATATGGCTGTGACGCAAATCCGAATCGCGCGGTCGCGTTCAACATTCGAGATTCAAAAATTCCCTGCTAAGCGTTGAAAAGCAGCATGGACTTCCGTAATTCCATGCTTCGAATTGGGGAGGGCGGAAGGGTAAAACTTGCAAGTCGAGTGTCAAATAGTTCCCCCACAATAAGCGGGTATTATATAGCAACGTAGTAGACAGTACATTTTATAAGCTCACCCTATGAGTAGATATCCATACACGGGCGCGGTCCAAGAGACCTACCACATGTAACTACACTCCACGGCCCCTTCCTCTGCCACCGCGTATCGGAGGGCCACGACCGCCACGACCTAGACGAATTCTAAGCAAGGGTTTTAAGAGTAACATGAAAAAGAGATCTTACCACCCCGTACTGGTGCACCTCGTCCTGGTCGAATAGTTTGATCAGAAAATAACCAGACCCTGCATGGGCAACACTACTCACCTCTGTTTCCTGGTCCGCCCAGATGCGTGCCTCGTGCACTGCGTCCTGCTTCTCGAGCCCTATTTTGCTCTTCCTTCACCACATCGAGAAGTGTGTCTGGTATTCGTAAGTATTTTATCTGTCCCAACAGAAGAGTAATCAATATCAAAACCTCAGTTGCACATAAAACAGACGCACCGTGCTTCCTCTGATATAACACTCCTTTAACTTCCAGAACCTATCTCCATCAGAATTCGTTTGATACACTTCTCGCAAGGTAATATTCATGAAATTGTCACAGTTGACTAGATGTCCGTTGAAAGTTTCTCCATTCTTGAGTTCTACCAACTGGTTTTGAATGAAGAGATGAGTGTGAGATCGTTGAAAGTCAATGTGACAGAACTCGCCATAGGTTTATTTTGCGCTGTATTGAGAAGAGATAATGGGAGCTAGGATACAAGAAAAGCATCAGAGATAGTTGTGTAAGAGGATTGACATTACTGACCATGGTGGCGAAGGAAGGGGAGCAGTCACGCGTGATGGTACGCGCCTAGCGCTCGTTGCTTTATTACCATCAACACCATTTCTCGGGATTTGCTTTACTCATTCTTGCTCCGTCTTCAGTCAGCACCTCTAGTGTTTTATTCCGGGTATCGTACTGCTTAGGCTATGCAGCTGACGGATTTTGTCTGCCAGTTCATCCGAGGACCAAATCGTAAAAAATATTACATGGCCGCTGAAAAACGCCGGATCGACAACAGTCCTGCGACACTCAACGGTTTTCCCTGATCGCCTGTCCCCGGCCTGTTCCCATGACATTTCTTTCCTCAAAAAATACTCTTTTAAGTATAGCAAGGCTGATAATATGCAGTTGGGTACGCAACATGACACGTGTTCTCGTGCGTGTCCCTCGGAGGGAAGTTAATACTAATAGCGTACGGTGGGCACCGAACTGACCAAAACAAAAGAATTGGTCCATTGGTGTAATCTGATGATATGTTTGATGCTCTTTCCGCTGCATACATATACTACGGCATCAAGTTCTGGATCGTTAACTCCCATCATGTTGTTTCCCAGCACCTTCAAACCCGTATATGTGTCCGTGGATGTTCGACTTGAAGGTGGCCGGCGTCCTTGTACGAGGACGAAGATCTTCTCACTGCATCACTCACCCGCGCTCGTTTCTTCTCAGGACAGAAGAGTTTTAGTATTGCTGCACGGCTTTCCTCAGAACCATACCCTGTTCTATGAAGCTGTGAGCGAGTTCTCCAAGGCCGGGATGCTAGAGGAGTGGGACGTTGTGATTCCAGATCTTCCAGGGTAACACTCGATCCTTTGGTTTTACCTATCACTTGACAAACTGCTGAGTGCGCACTAGGTACGGTGCGTCCACCAAGATACCCTCGATTGATGGATCCCATTCAGCAAACTCGAAACGCAGTATCGCATCCGACATTGTCGCACTCATCGACTCGTTGTTTGGATTCGGACAACAATTCTTTGTGGCCGGTCATGATAGAGGGGCAAGAGTCGCTTACCGTATGGCCAAGGATCATAGGTCACGGGTACTCGGTCTCTGTCTAATGGAAATAATTCCTACCAAGATGATGTTCGACCGTAGGCCAAGAATTAACAATACATTACTGCGTATTGAACTGATGCGCCTATCCAGAGATGAATTCTTTGGACAATCACAGCCTAACGCACAATGCGTACCATTGGATTTTCCTTGCTCGCCCTCCCCCGATTCCTGAGACCTTGATAGGCGCTTCCTCTGACTTTTACTTCAGCCACACCATTGAAATGTGGACTGGCCCGAGACATCGCGGTCATCTTGATCCTATCGCCGTTGCTAGTTGGGTGGAGCAGTATCGCAATCCAGCTGTCATAACAGGCAGCCTGGAAGACTACCGAGCAGGTGCTTCGATTGATCTGGAGCATGATGAAGAAGATGAAAGTCAAGGGAAGGCAGCAGTTGACTGCCCTCTGCTCATCTTGCATTCGCAGAATTTTGGTCAGAGATTTGACCTGAAGGCAATTTGGGATCCCCTTGGAACCAAAGGCGTGGTAGTCAAGGAGGTGGGAGATGAGGACATCGGCCATTTCATCCCTGTGGAAGCAGCTCCTGAATGCATAGCGGAGCTTATACCATGGCTGAAATCTATGCATGCAGCATAACTGCTCATAGTCAGAGGAGACTGAAAGAGATCATAACCTTGTAACAATATCGCGTTAGAATATGAAACTCAATAATTAAGACAACTGCAAGAAAAATCTAATATATTAAATGAGTGAAGTAATTCGAGATTGCAGCCTGAGCAGCATTAAGGAGTGGCGCGTCCAGGCCATCTAAATACCATGAATGTTTAGCGGTTTATGGATATTCCAAACGAGACACTACACGAACCTTGGGTAAAGAGAGCATTCCCTTACGGTATATCTGTTAGCGAGCCAGGCCAACAGTCGCTACGGATCTGCATCAGACTAATGTTCAGAACGAGCAATTCAAGTTTCAACTCACTTCTACACCCAGTCCATATCCTCCGTGTTCGCAGGTACCGTACTTGCGTTGGTCGGTATACCAGTAATAACCAGACGGGTCCATCCCTTCCCGTTTATACGCGGCGATCATCTCGTCATAGTCGGCTATCCTCATAGATCCACCTGTCCACACATAATCCAGCCAGCTCAACGCGACGGAAATTGGAAGAAAAAAAACACATACCGACAATCTCCCCGACGTTAGGCATCAAGAGATCACAACTCTCAGTAAAGACAGTCTTGCCTTGCTGACCGGGCATCTTCTTCATATAGAAAGCCTTCAACTCTGCAGGGAATCCGTAGAGGAACACCGGCTTTCCAATGATGTCGGTCATTTGCCTTTCGGCAGCTTCAGCAATATCATCACCAACGACGTGCTCTACCATCTTTTCTTTGCCGTTCTCATCTTTGATGACGTTGCCCTCTTTGTCTTCCTCCGGATGCTTGATGCCGTGTTCGTTAAGCCAGGCGATAGCGTCGACGTAAGAGAGACGGAGGAAGGGCCGAGCTGGTACTTGGAAGTCAGGGTTGAGTTGCTTGATGAGAGCAGCGGAAGACGGATCAGAGAGGAGGATATCGACCGACTCGCAGATCTGGAGATGGCCGGTGCTTGTTGAGTTTCATCGCAAGATCAGCGAAATCCTACACTTACAATGGTTTCAATATGTGTCATCAGATCATCAAATGTAATGAAACCAAGCTCGGCTTCTAGATGCGTGTACTCGCTCAAATGTCGGCGGGTATGGCTGCGGATCGGACGTCAGCGACGTGAAAATGGGTCATCGATAACAACGGACCTGTTTTCTGCGCGGAAACTCTCCTGCACGCAGTAGACGTCCCCGAGACTGGGCAGACACGTTTCAAGATAGAGCTGCGAACTCTGCGTTAAGAAAGCAGGTTGGCCATAATAGTCGAGCTTGAACAACGTTGCACCACCCTCAACCATAGTCTGGACAAGACATGGGGGTGTGACCTCGAGACAAGAGTACTTGAGATACGTCTGACGGAAAGCAGCGAGCAGGGCTGCGCGAAGTCGAAGAATTGCAGACGATGTTTCACCACGAATAACTAAATGTCGGAGATCAGCTTGGATCGAAGGATCGGCTTTCTAAGACCAGTCGATATGTTGGCACGTCTTTCGAAGAAAATAAAAGTCACACTGACCTCGTTCAATCTGTTGGTGAACGCATCTTCTGCTCCAGGTGCAGCGCCGATAACGTGCCAGTAGTCGACTGTGAGTTCGTGTCCGCCAGGAGCTGTCTTCCCTTCGGGGACAGGCTGAAGAGTTCCAACAAGCTCAACCGTAGATTCTAAAGTGAGCGTCAAAGCTGAGTATGTTTGGTTCTACTCAAAAGTGAGTTCCAGCCAACGAAGATATCATCACACGACATACCACTAGACCAGACAAAACGACTTGCAGGTACCCGGTGCCATCGCGCACAGTCAAAAAAGTGAGATCCTTCTGTTGTCGCAATCGATGAACCCAACCAGAGACGCGGACTCGCTTAGAGCGATGTTCAGCAAGTTGGGAGATCTTAGCCTGCAAGGTAAGATGCCAGATGAGCCATTCGTCTCCTTAGGCATGAGCTGGACGCGTGTACCTTGATTGCTTTCGGCAAGTTCGCGTCCTCGACGAGCACAATCTTCTTGCTTTCCTCAAGCAACTTCTCCCGTTTTTCTTTCTCTGCGCCTTTTTCTTTTGCATCACGTTCAGCGAGCTCCTCTTGTTTTTTGCGCTTTTTCTCCAAGCCATCGGCGCCCTTTTTAGCCTTTTTCAAGGCTGATTGTGTGGGTTCATCGTAAGGTGTTTGACCGTCCTTGCGAATCAAAAACTTGACTCCCTCAGCTGAAGCTGCAAAGAAGATAGCGAAAGCGAGAGACTGATAGGGTAGCTCTTCAGTTCCTTTTCCTGAAGTGTCCGAGCCAGTGGATTCGTCAATGTAAATGGAGGCCATTCGTTGATGAAGGACGCGATAACGCGAGTTGGTGAGAAATCAGATGGGGTATAAGTATTGTAAACATGACTTGCAACGTCTCTTTATATTGATCCCGTCGCGATATGACTCGAATTCAAATATTCAGGTTTCCTTAAATGATTCATTGCTCTTTTCGACATGTACTTATCGTAGCAGCTGGCTTGCACCGCACTAAATTCGTAAATGAGTCGAACATGTTAAAATGGTATTGTGGGAGGGTTATCGTCTAGCATCGACAAGAAATTTCCGTGTTCAATACGGCCAGCGAACAGACATACATATATTATACTTCTCTGAGAGCTGGCGGATTGCAATTGGCAACCTGCAAACGCGTATAGGAGATTTTGTTGTCACCATCGCCACGTGCAACTACTTTTAATAGCCCCATGTTCCCGAGCCTCCACTGGCTTGGCTCTGTCGACCAACTCATTTGAATCCTTCCCTTTCACCATGATATCTCGCTTTGCTAAATCATTCATACTGCTAGTAGTAGCCTTCGTGAGTCATGATCATTTCATCTTTCATTATTTTTTTTTAGCTCACCAACTGTGTATGTAGCTTGCTCTCGCAACAGTGGGCTTCATACACACTCCGACACGTTCATATCTGGATCCGTGGACAGGCCAACTTTTCAGCGAAGGAGGGGTAGAAAACACTGCCTACTCCCAACCTCAACCTTTGAACAATGCGATGGACATTCCAGTAAAAGGTGTCCAAGGCGGTGTCATTATGCAGAAACTTGGAAACGCAACAGCAAAGTTCGTATAGCTGAACACTCACCTATTAATTACACTTATATATTTTCTTTACTGCAGGGCGGCTTTGGGTCGGGCAACTTGGAAGCTTCTGTGAGAATTTCAAGTCATACTTGCTCTGTCACTGTGGCGCTCAGACGACTTCTTTGACTCAGGCATACGATGACACTGCGATACCCTGAGGTACTACAAAGTGTCTCTCGCTTTTGTTAAATCTTGGTTTGAGCTTTCACGCAAATAGAATCCCTCAAACGACGAACGAGATGCAATGAACTCTTACTTCCATCTCTTTTCACGGCTCTATCCATGTGGAGAATGCGCTAGCGAATTTCAAGCACTGCTCAAGAGATTCCCTCCACAAGTCCGCCCTCTCGATTGTTCTCAGATCGTTTACATGTCTGATCAATTGTGTTTACAGACATCTTCTCGGCGAGCTGCATCACTCTGGTATGACTTTTTGCTCTTCTCTTCACGATAATCCAACCCTGAAGCTTTGCCAGGCTTTGCTCAGTTCATAACGAAGTCAATAGAAGGCTCAAAAAACCTGAATTCGACTGCGCACATCTGGATGATGAGTACGACTGTGGGTGTGGTGACACACCAATCCAAAGTTCAGCGCCTATGAGTTCACCGATAGCAGATGACTTTATGGATTTAGAACGTGATACCAGTCGGGATGAATTGACTGGGGCTGGACTGATCAAAGGTGGAAGGTGACAGGGGAATAATAGCAGGGTCTTCTTGTCCATCTTTGAATCTTCGTAAACTTTTTTAATGGGTAGATCTTGTGTCTTTGTAACCTACCTGTATTTATTGTTTATGTATTACTCTTCGACCGCAAGTATGATTGGAGATTCATGAGAAGTGGATGGGCGCGTCGGCCCGACGGTCCGGACAAGAGCAGCACCCGCCAGCCCAGAGATTGCTGTGACTTGTGAGCATGAGCCTCTTTCACTCACTCACACCAAAGGCTCTCCGCTTCATCGACGCACATATCTTTCGCAATAACTACAACTTACGCGCTCGAAAAACCCCTTTTGTCCTCAGCATAAACAACCATACTGTTCCGACTCGTCATAAGAGCACAGCGATGGCTGGAACGGAAGATGTAGAGACGTACCACAACAAGGGCAAGTCTTCTCTACGCGTATTTTAGGACGCGACTTACAATGGGCTTACAGACGACATCAAAGTCATCGAGCGTTTCTTTGACCTTCCTTTGGATTACAACAACCCATCCGGAGAGAAGATTCGCGTCTTTGCAAGGAACTTGATTCCGAAAAAGAAAGCGAAGACGTTAGAGGAAGAAGACTCCCTGCCGTATCGTACGTTTACCGTTGGTCTGGAAACACAAGAGTATTGAACCAGTGTGTTTTCTCTACTCGGTACCGGTCCTTAGTTTTGTACCTGCAAGGTACGCTTTGGCTTCTAGTATCGGTATAAGCCCATACTGATACACTTCCGTTGCTTTTAGGTGGACCTGGATTTGAGGTCGGACTCATGGGTAGCTCTGGATTCACCGCCGAAGTCTGTTACGCACGGATGATTCTCGCAGATCCCTGATCAATTTTACTTATGCTAGATACATGAACAAGGCTACCAAGTGAGTGCTTGATGATTGAATATGTGTTAATTTCTCACGGTCCGGGGACGAAGACCCTCTGGCTTGATCCTCGGGGTACCGGCCTGAGCACTCCAATCTCAGCAGACAACCTACCCCCTCATCTAAAGACCGATCAAGATGTAGCCAACTACTTCAAGTACTTTCGAGCTGACAATATCGGTGAGCTCGCTCTAATTGGTGCTACTCCTTTTGCAGGCTAAAGCTTGACGCCTTTTATATTACATTGGCTAGTGAAGGACTGCGAAGCTATCCGCAAAATTCTCTTAGGCCATAAACCTAGCGAAGAGGACCGCAAATGGACAATCATGGGCCAAAGTTTTGGCGGCTTCTGCGCCATCACGTACCTGTCGTTTCATAGCCAAGGTTTGAAGGAAGTTTTTCTCACTGGTGGTCTTGCGCCGCTAGTTGAGCATCCCGATCCGACTTATGAAGCAACCGTTCGTGAGCTTGCTGTTCGGAGTATCGTTGTGTCGCGTTCACTGACTTTTGGTAACAGGGAAGGTTTTGAAACGAAATAAGATTTATTATCAGAAATATCCTAGGGATGTGACGCGGGTGAGTCGTGTTCACTTGAATGTTCAGTGATAACTCAATGGCTCAGATCCTCTTTAGGTTCGGCGTATTGCATCATATCTTGAAGCGAATCAGGTTATGCTGCCTAACGGCGGGCATCTGACCTTTCGTCGGTTTCAACAGCTTGGAATGGACTTTGGAATGCATGGTAGGCAAAAGTTCACGACCTCATCATCTTCGTTGGGTTCTCACCGTGTTGCAACAGGTGGAATTGACCGAGTACATCGTGAGTAATCAAACCGATGTGGCCCCAGTAATACTCACATTGCATTAGAAATTGTCCTTCGGGCAGCAAATGATCTGGAGCTATTCAGCAAGCTGTCGTACAAGCTACTCCAGACCATAGAACAGAAACAGTCGCTTGATGGAAACCCGATTTACGCGATTCTGCATGAGCCTATCTACTGCCAAGGGTACGGGATATTTTCAGCCTCAGCTATTCGTACCCGCAGTAACACCGTTCTTTGTCTATTTCGACTACAGGAGAGCGCCCCGGTGGTCTGCAGACCGTATCGTCAGAAAGAACCCACAGTTCTCTTGGGAACACGTCAAGAAGCTGAGCGAGTCGGAACCAGTGTACTTTACGGGTGAAATGGTAACTTTTTTTTCTTATCTATGAGTGAGGTTTCAATTCATCTAATTAATTTAGATATTCCCGCACATGTTCGACGACTACGTCAACCTCCGGCCTTTGAAGGGAGCCGCTGAGCTCCTTGCCCAGGATGACACTTGGGGTCCACTGTACGACGTGAAACAGCTCGCCAGAAACGAAGTCAAAGTATCGGCGGTGTCGTGAGTTGATTGATTTCTAAGACCACTTTGCCCTCTCTTACTGCCCTTCCGCCTGTCTAACAGGTATTATGAAGACATGTGAGCTACATCATTCTACATGAAACCAATCAATGGCGTCTAATTCTTTTTTTCTGCTCCGCAGGTACGTTGACTTTGCTAACGCTCAGGAGACTGTTGTTCAGATTAAGAACACGGAGCAATATATTACGAACCAGCTTGTACACGATGGCATTCGAGGCGACGCGAAAGACGTGATGAAACGGCTGTTCCAGCTGTCGAAGCGGGAGTATGACTAAAGATCTGAAGATGCTCGAGAACGAGTGCGGAGTAGACAGGGATTTTGTTGGCGCGATAGATTGCTTAATGTGAGGCGTACTAGTTGTCACTTGTAATATTCAACGAACAACACAAGAAATTACAAAAGCAGGATACAGAGCTAGCGGTAACGTCTATACCAACACAAAGAGACAGCTATAACACACTAATGACCTAAGAGATTTGTAAGAACCACCAGGAATACACGTTCAACTGCAGAGTCTGTACGATAAATGAATAATTTTATCAAGAAATGTTCTAATATTTCTCAAAATTCGTCTAGCGAACCAGTCTTTTTGGTGGCACTGAATATCACTGTGAGCAAAGACAAAAAAGCACGATGATCAGATTCTTACCACTGGGCATAGATAGCCAGGCAATGCACCTTGTCTTGCAAGTACGAATCTAGGAACATCGTTCATAGACTCCCATCTGCCGCACTGCTCACACCATCTAGCCAGCCGATGCTCCGGAACGAGCACAACCACCTTTTTCGGAGTATCTTTACCAATTTTATCTGAGATTGAGGCCAACCTTAGGACCGCAGGCTGCCCTGGATCTAAAGAAAGCAAGTAATCGAGCAGGGACTGGTTGGCATTCTTCTCCCAACCTGAGAACGCAGAAGGGCTGAACCAAAATCGTGGACCTTCTCCTTCACTTGCTTCTCCACGACTATGGATTCGCCTTCCTGGCTGATCGAGACGAGAAACTTCGCGACTGTCGGCCATTGCGTATGGACGAGCAAACAAGAGGTACCATGCGCCACGTTTGCGACCCACTGCGAGGTCCAGTGTCAATCCCGGAGGACGGAAGGTGAAGAGAGAAGTAGAGTCTTCGTCGATGGCGACTAGCATTTCAAAGGTTCCTGAAGTTGGTGCAGCATGGATTAGTTTTCAGGGCCTGCGAGCGCTCTTCGAGGCTGAGTTGCACTGCCGAGGTGAGACGAAGAGGGCCGAGTGCGTTGAAAAAGATTTCGAGCTCAAAGAGGTTCTATGAGGCAATGAGAAGAACGAATTCAACAGATATGAGCCATTAATGAGCAATAGTAGGACGTAAGTAATACCGACTCAACGGTGCTAGCGCTAGCGCCCGATTTGGAGAAAACGAAGATCTTCCCACTCTGCAGTCGAGATGCTAGCTTGCTCAGGATTAAATATCAAGGCCTCAGCTAAGGCTTTACGCGTACGCTTAGAATTCCGTTGCGTACTTAACGTCCAGACAGTGACAGGATAAATATCATTTACAGACTACTTACACTACTTGACATCGGATGCCCCAGCCTCAAACACAAACTAGGCGATTCTGAACCGACGAGTCGGCAGTATTTACAGGGATCTTGGTAGAATCGATCTGTAAAGAGCTGGTGGGACTACGCCAGACTTTGCATTCATTACCTTGGAAACATGGGCCCGGATCTACAGTGTCCGAAGAGCATATCGTGTGTGCCTGTCGTAGCAGGACACGTCGACTTTTTGAAGAGTGGCTAAATTCGCAAGTTCAAAAGTGAGCGTCGAGAGCTAGAATGACAGTGTTACACCAATCTACAATAATACAATGTCCTCCCGGTACATCCTGGTAGTATGAGCGAAAGTGTCCTTCGCTGTTGAGTGACTCCAAAGCTTCCGCATCAAGACAATATATGAAACGCAATCCCAGACCAACTGGCAACTGACTAGGTTCCTGGCCGAATCAACCGGCCTGAGAATATTGACGTGAAAGAAACGAGCCGGTGAGAGACTCCTTTCCGTCTGATATCACTTTGGACGGGGTAAAAGCCCACTGACTCTCTGGGGTCCGAGAAACTGAAGTAAGGATCGAGAAATATGAACGACTTTCGTTCGTCACTGTCGTAAGTAGAGTGATAGATGCCTATGTCGTACTAGACATCCCAGCAACTGTTAATTAAAGAGTCCTTCGATTGAAACCGGTCTCGACTTACCGGGGTAGGTGTTGTGGCGCTTTGAGGAATAACCGCTGCCTTACGACATAACGGAGAAAGGTTCTCGTCCGACTCAGGACATGTTGAAGAATCATCAGAGTCACCCGAGTCTACATCCCCTGTGGAGTCACTCGTGTGAGGGACTGCTGGAAGAGGCCCGCGAGGTCGAGCCTGGGTGGGGGTGGCATGTCTATCGGGGTAGTCACGAACAGCGCTCGCCCAACATACGTCCGCGAAAGAATCGAGGGGCCGAAGAAGAAGCTGCTCATCAAGATTGTCAAGGCAAGAGTAATCAAACTCGACTCGTAAACATGCAGGGTTGATGGCCTGAACATCAAGTCGGCTATCCTCTGAAGACCTCGTTATATCCGAAGGAATGGTTTGCGTATGGGGCATGTAGGCATGAGATACAGAGGCAGAGAACGCGCGCGATGGACCATGGACAAGCAGGATATCATCTTGAGCAAGCTTTCTGGAATCCATGTTCATCTGCGTTAGAATCAGATACAGCAATGTTCAACATGATCTCTCGATACTCACCTCAGAGAATGGTCTGCCAAAGGTGTAAAGCAGGATTGGAACGTGGAAGGGCTGCAGGGTTTGCCTTCTGTGGTATATATAACACGCCCCCGGAATGTTCCTACTTCTGAGCCGGCGATAAGAGAGAGTAAACAGTAAATTGGGAGCAGTAGTCAGCGGGCATGCAGGTGAAAGGAAGGGAGTAGGTCGAGTCGAGATGGACGTAAGCTGGAAGGAAATGAAAGCAATGCCATTTTATACGAATTCGACGTGACTAGAAGGCACCTTGGTTTCATCGGACCCTTTCAATTATTGTGGGCCACTTGTGGCATGGGCCGAGTTAAACACGCTTGAAGACAAGAATGGAATCTGACCCAAGATCGCTCGCCAATCACATAACTGTCTCACGGAGACACAATTGTTTAGTTCTGACAGTGAACGAGTGTAAGATAAATTGTATCGATAGCGATGTGTTGTAACGATGAACGTCTAGTGCTCCCTGAATATAATACAAAAAGAAATAAACGAAGTTGAAGAAACCCGACACAATAAATGAATGCAGAATATATGGTCAAGCCACAGGCTCAGACTCATTGAGCAACAGCTTACTTTTTCGGCGAAACCTCTTGGTGAAGTCCTTGGCCTTGGCCACCCAGCTGTCGCTCGAAGACGTAAGGCTTCGAAGACTCGACTTGGATGCCTTCGGCTTCAGGGTGCCTGGCGCAAACACTGTTGCACTTGCGGAAGGTGTGCCCGGCTCGCCAGGACCTTCAGCAGTGGTAGTCGCCGTTGCTGCTTGAACAGAGACTCCAATTACCATGTTCCCGTCGCCCTCTGCAATGACGGGTCTAGACCTAGCTCGGCTTAATCGACGAGGTAGGAGACTTCCTACTGCTCGTGATATGGTTTGTCGGGCTGCAATCCTATGCACTTGAGTGACATGATCATCGTCCTCCTTGTGCATGTGCGCGCCTTCATCTGAAGGCTGTTCGGAAGCCAATGAATCTTGGCTACCATTCTATTCCATCCGTATCATCAAGAGATAGAAATGAAGAAAGCAATGGGTTACCCACTATATGAGCTTGATAGAAGGTTGACTGCGATGCCAGTGCGGTGAGAATCGTGGGTGTACTGGGTTTACTCGTGACCAGTTCATTCTTTGACAGATCATCCAACTAATGGAAACACATAAAACGACAGCATGGAATAGAAGATGAGCGAATCTTACCTGACCAAGACGAGAAATAGAGACACTCCCACGTCGCCGCGTCTTCGCTTTCTGCGCCTCTGATGAAGTTGTTATTGGTGAACGAGCTCTCACTACAGGTGCTGGTGTTTCAAGCAGACCCTCTGTCTGAGCTCGCCTCTCGCTCTCTTCCTCAACCCTCTGGAAGATCTACGAACACACTGATAAGCCAATTGAGATGATACGAGTGTTTCCCATAAATACCTTCTCGAGCGACTCTGGCGGGTCCATGACACGAAAGGTGATGATTAAAAGCCAGGATTATGGAAAAGAAAGAGTTTTAAAGATTGAATAGAATTGAGACGAGAGACTCGGTATGAGTTCAATGCAATTGCATGCTGCTGTGTGGGTCAAGCTTCCACTCAAAGGGTATCACAATATTTTACGACATGCGGGTATTTGGGAAAAAAAATATTTCTGATTGCGTAATCAATATTCCACGTGGAAATAAGCACTGCCACAACTTCTCAATTGAATTCGGTCGCTCTTCCTTTTGGCGCTGCAACTTTCACTAGCTTTCAGCTCTTTGACTTGTAAAGCTAACAGTTCAATGTTTGATGCAGCTGAACAGTACGGACTGGCCGGTCTCTGGAGGTCTCGGGCACAACGGTCAAGAATTAGTATAGGCTTTCCACTTCTAAGTATGATGTGAATCGGTGTGAAGGTTTGATAAAACAACGCGATACATAGGGCTTCGTCATTTGATGATTGATTACGTTCACTTCCAAAACGATTTCAAAGTTGGGACCTGGTCTCTCTTGGATCCGTCGTTTTCGCAAGTCCTGCTTGGATCTCTTCTCGCTCGACACTTCAGTTGGCAGACGCACGGGGACGAACTGAGGCATTTGCATTCGGCGATACTACTCACTGTATTCGGGACAGAAACCTATTGCGAAGCGACGGAAGAAAGCCTACGTACTCCTCAGGGTCGAAGTATTGCATCGGGAAGCCATTCAACGTCGTAAGTATCTGCTGCTTTCGCAAACGGCGCGGGACAGATTGAAGGTGTGTTCTTTAACCCCAACGAAAAGGGTGAAAGAACGCGGTTAGTGCATACCCTGATTCGCCTGGGCGTACAAAACACCACAGCGGACTTTATCGAATAGCGACTCTTCTGATTTCGATGCTGTGGAACTTCTGAATACCATCGTCTCCACCTCCTTCGGGAAGCATACTCGGTATCAGTTCACATTTGTAATCGAGCGTTCCTACAAGGACTCGTCAATGCAACTGTTTGATTAGTATCCATGGCGTCTGAAGAGCCTGAGTACTCAAAGTAGGACCGTGATTACTGTATATCAATCCAGCTGAAAACAGCACAGAGTCAAGTACGCGCCCAAGAAGAGTTCTTTAGCGGAGATACGAGAACCAGAGCGCACACTCAGGGCGCCAAGCTCGACGTCCGAGGCATTCCTGCAAACATGGCACCTCTGATAGCGGAGGCGTGGAGTTCCAGACAATGAAAGTACGGTGCTAAATGCTCATGGTAGAGCATCGTGCACTCTTTTAGATAAATTGGACATCTCTGTCATGATACACGTACAAAATATGCAGATCAAATAACGAAACAGTAAGCAAGTCACGACGAATAATGTACAGTTGACTGTACATTCGTTGCCATTGAGAGTATCCGCGGATGGTTTCAGGTAATAGCGTCAGTTGACACGAAGACGCGCCAAGGGCGGTTGCGGTGCCCGAGAAACCACGCTGTTTGGGATATTCTTGGTACGAGTGCCCAAGATAGGCTCGTATATGATGTACGGGAACGTCGGGATATATCGCACGCGCATATTTTCTTTAGGTGGCGCTGCATTTTCTTTCGTGACCTGAGGTACCTGTAACAAGGTAAGAAGCAGGACAATCCTTAGTGGGTGAGAAGCATACGCGACCGGAACTCCTTCTACGGTGGTTTGGAGGGCGCGTTATAGAAGTTCTTCGAGGGCCCAAGTGCTCGTGATGAAGTTCTCCATAGGCGGAAAGCGTATGAGACTCTTGGTGGCACGCTGATGTATAAGATGCGCCAAAGGTTGTAGAACAGTTCTCGCGCCCCTGGATTGTGAGCGTAAAAGAACTGGTCACCTGGAATCGCAGATGGACACACCTGAGGACGAGCGACGGTAGCACGGAGCGAGGATTGCGACTGATTGTACATGATAGCGAATTGCAGCAGGATTGCGAGCTCAATGATTTATTCAAGCGGGCAGCAGATGATGGGAGCTTTCGGTTCAGGACTATTCTTTATATTAGGCAGGTTCAATCGTCGATTTCATGTGGCCCAAACGATCCGCGGCCACTGCTCTTGAGGACAATGGATATCATGGCCAAAGCACACAGCGGTTCAATGCCTGCTTCCCTGACAGCACTAGATAATCTTGTATGGCCTGAAGAGAAATCTCAATAGCAGCAAGTCCAAATGAACGCCAAAAACTGACTGAGCGTCTAATGTTATGTGGCGCTCAGACACATGAGCACGTGACCGTGTTCTGTTTTTCCGCTCTCCCTCGATGATACTGCCACTTGGACTTGTATAGAGTGGACGTACAACGCTACCGAAACTTTTACGCGGAACTATGAATACAACGCTTACACCTACATGCTTCACTTCCGTGTGTCAACTCGAAATTTACAGGGTTGGATCACTTTCCCACTGATATTGACACCTTCGAACGACGAAATAACGTAGAGTACTTCTAGGCTCTCTCAGCATGCTCGACTTCCTCTCTGTTCTTCGTCTGACAACCTTGGTAATGGCACATGAAGTTCCTTACTGAGCCATCTGGGATCATTCTGCTGCGCTAAAATTCAATGAGGAAGCCTATCTGTCCAGAATGGCTTCACAATTTGGGTTGTTTGAATGATGGTTTCGGTTTCTGCTACATACCGTATGTGAGACCCCAAATTACATATCGCTTGCTGCAACTTACCTCATCATGCAAGATGCCAGCGCGCTTTATGTCCGCTGCCCCCGCCGTGGTGTCACCCTCACAAGCATCAATTCATGGAAGAGAATACAGAGTGCTTGCTCGTGTCCTAGGTGTTAACTCACTTCTCAGCCCACGGAGGTCTGTCGATCTTCCTGACGACGATTTATGGGACTGGTCATCGGGCAAATGCTGCGACTCTTATTTTCGGATCTGTGTACGGCAATGGACATCGATGCTAGACTTTTCTCGGGACCTCAGAAAGCTTTCATACTTCAAGGTTAGCTATAGAACACGAGTCCTTTGAGTCATGATATGCTGAAGATTGCGTCCGGCAGTAAGGTCATGATTGGGTTTGCGCCTACAGAGGTTCACTTATCAAGGGTCATTCAAGTTCCTCTAGCTACCATGGCTCCTCAACGATCTGAGAGATTTTACATCCAAACTACGATACTTCAGGTGAATATTATCCAATTGATCTTGACGATGGACTACAACGGTTCTTTCTCATAGGTGGAAGACACTCTCTTCAGAGTTCCATTAGATTACTTCCACAACCATTCGCCCATTTTTGGAGCAGCATCTGAGATGTCAAAGTCGAGTGAAGACCTTAAGCAAGAGGGGTCGAGTGATGAGTTTCCGATCCTGCTCCCATTGCCCGAGGGAGCGACAAAACAAGATTTTGAGCACTTGTTGGAGGTAGTCTTGCCTTTGTGAGTATATTGTCAATCACTCGTTCAATCGCGGCCTGATAATTGAGATGTTTAGGTCGTTGTCTTTCCCCATACCTACCAATATCTCGCGCGAATGCTGGTTGTCGGTGCTGAAACTTGCCACATTTTGGCATTTGCTCGATCTTCGCAATATAGCTATTGGCGATTTGACCAAGAAGTTTAAGATGGAGCAAGTGCAGTGTGGCCGGGAGTTCAAGGTAGAGCCGTGGCTCCGCGAGGGATATCGAGGCTTGATCCAAACAGCCAATCTACCTACTTTTGAAGAGATGAAGTTGATTGGTCTTGAGGCTGCCGCGAAACTGCTGTACGTTCGGTGTCGATGTCCAAACCAGTCATATTGTAACCTCTGTGGTTATTCGAATCCGAGTGCTGCTGGAGATCGTGACGCTCTCATTCAGGAGATGTTTGAAGATGAATTTCGGGATACATGGAATTAAATGGACCTTGAAGACTACGATGGATTGTTGCAGGTGGCCAGTTCTCGGCGGTACATGCTCCTAGATACGAAGATAAGTAGTATGATCATATCGCAATCTATGCCTGACAGTGTGAGGCAATCGCCGTCGATGGTGTATTCTCATCGATCGATTAATCATATATTGCTAGATCGCCGTTGAGTTAAACAGATAAACTAACATGAGTCGAGGCACACATACAGATATAATAGCAGTAGGCGGAAGTCTGAGAGCGAATTAACGCCATGGCTGTCACGTCTGAGCTCACGAGAGATAAAAGTCACTATTGGGATGTCTTGATCTTTTCGGTATGTAACACATTTGCACTTAATCCCTTGAAAACCGTTCTAAGGGGACGCAGGTCGAAGGCATCCTATTCAAGCTTCCAAAATATCAGCTCGTGAAAAACTCCGAAGCCTTCGAGACAATGTGTAGTCTCCCCCAAGGAGAGCAGAGCAGCGAGGGCAGATGTGATGATAATCCCATCAAGCTTGAAGGGGTAAAAAGTGTAGATTTCCGAGCATTCGTTAACATGCTCTATCCGCTGTGCGTACGAGACTATATGGCCAAGGAGATGGCTGATTTTCAACCAGGGAAATTCCACAACAGCTACCCACGACGAAGGAAGAATGGATCTCTATTCTCAAGTTGTCGACAATGTGGAAATTTCTCCGCGCCCGACAGATCGCAATTAATAGCTTGACACACGAAAATATGACCCCATTCGAGAGAATCCGATCCGGAAGAAACTACTTTGTGACTGCATGGCTGCGAGCCGGATATTTCGAGCTGGCAAAACGAGGAGAGGCTTTGTCCGACGAAGAAGTCGCAATAATAGGCTACGCGTCTGCCATCAGAATATTCCGGGTACGAGAAAAGATTAGGAAGACGAGACCAAGGTCAGTAGTAATGCCAGAGGAAATCAAGCCAGGGAGTCCAAGTCGTACAAAATCCAAACACAGTAGGGTCTATGATGAGCATCTTGATACCGTGACGGTCATGGTTAGTGAGATAGCACCAGATTATGAGGTGAAGCATGAGATCGACTTGGAATTCTCCTTGGAATTCCAGTTAGAGCAGGAGCTAGCGGACGCTGTCGAGAGTACAGATTAGTGCTTTGGTGGCTTCTTGCTCACGACCATGTTCTCCGGTTACGTGCCACATGTATTATACTCCTTAGCCATTACTTCCATTTCTCTACATCTCGTATATCAGAGGAGATTCTTCGCCGACCAAAAGGCTCAAATAAATGCGCAAATATCGGTTCTCAGCTCGATTTCGGAAGAGCTGCAGTCCAACAAACATCTTTCGCCGGATGATCTCTTGAAGCTGAAGAGACTTGCTCGACCCTCAGAGCAAGATTTAGTCCCCGAAAGAATGAGCTGGAAGGAGGCTTTATTGGGAAGAAGGGGCTCATAACACAATTCAAGGTGTGTGCCCTGACAATACTTGTGTGCGCTGGGATGCTGAGTAAAAGCAGCTTGTTACTTGTGTAGCTTTTTGCGCACATACATGCGATCATGTTTATCGTAACATTCACGATACGCTCTCAAAAAAGTCGAACTCTTGTGACTCAAATAAAAAATCCATTCCATGCAGTATAAATACAGGAAATACAGGTATGCGCTAAACCAACGATACATAATAAGGGAACACTTATGTTTTGATACAGTAAGAGAGCAAAGGAAAAAGAAAGCCTAGAAAAATCGTGTTGAGAATCACAATGCGTGTCCGTAGATTGTCTGGAATATCTTAAAGTTCATCATCAAAGATCGACGTATCAAGGTCCAGGACTGCCTGCGCTCCTGCTGTCTTGGTGCCTTCTGCGTGGACATCATTGTTGTTTGAGCCCACAGAGGTGTCCAGAGGAACTTCGTGCTTATCTGTTTCTACGCTTATGCTCGAGGCATGCGCATCTACGTTATTGACAAAATTTTGCGTACCACCGTCCAGAATCCTTTCTGAATCCTTTGTCTTGACAGCAGGGTTTACCTCGCTGCTTCCGTCTTTCCCAGTTGCGACGACACTATGGCCTTTGGCCGAGTCAGGTTCACCTTCTAGTGTACTAGCACCAGAGTTCGTCATGCCAACGGCTGTGCCGTAGGTGGTGTCAGAGTCTACAGCCTCTTGAGCTTGACTGGAAGAAGACGACTCATTCTTGTTCGCATCGCTGACAGTGAATGCACCGAGGCCTGTAAAGTCGCCTGCTTCCCTGTCCAACACAGCGGGATGTCCGTCATCAGCAGACGACGCAGCACTATGGTATTCCGTAGGTTTCGTAGGTGGAGTCGTCTCTTTCAGGAGGCCTCCTGGTTCGGACGGACTATCTAACCCTTCACATGTCAGATGCAATGCAGACTCTCCCGATTGACTAGCACTATTGCTTGTCTGATCATCACCGGTGATGAATCCTGACTGGAATACAGTAGCAGCAGCACCCGGGAGATTCGAACAGTTACCAGGTTGTTGAGCAGACTCGGGATTGCTGCCAGTAGGCTCCGAAATAGGTTCATCCGCCTGAGCACGGTCACTGCTCGTCTGATCGCCGTTAAACGCAGGTTCAGATTGGGCACTCGCGCCGTCTGGAAGACTATGGTCCTCAAGGAGCTTTCCGGACGAATCCAAGTTGTCACTTGGTGGCTGCGGAGTAGGCTCTTCCACATGAATTGAGTCGTGGTTCACCTGGTCGTCCTTGTCGCCGAAAGAATCTTCGAAAGGATCTAAAATGACATCGGTGGGTCCTTCCGTCAGAACTGCGCCGCTTGTCTGATCGTCAATGGTCGCAGGTTCTGGTTGTGGTGAGAATACCGTTTTGATCCACAAAGAAGGCTTTTCCAAGGAAGGAAAACCTCCGCTTGCTGGTGGCAGGGTGGATTCTTCACCGTCACCAGATGCCGATTTCGTCTGGGAATTCGAATCATCGTCGACATCCTGTACTTCAGAACGCTCTTGAGAAAGACTCGAAGTCTCCGCTGTTGACTTTGATGCAGCAAGCTCGTCTGTTTGGATTGAGCCATCTCCTGGTACCTGATCGACCTGAGCCATACAGTCCGGCGGAGGCGGAGGCGGACAATCTTTGACCATCGAGTTTCCTCGGACCTCAGGAGTCGTAGAGGAAACATTGGAGGCGTCGTCCGATGGCTGTGGTATAGCAGATATCTGCTTACTGAGGTCCAAGCTACTATTGGTCTGATCATTTTCTGTGCCAGATTCTGCGTCGGATGGAAGGCCCGAGACGTTCACATCTTGAGTCTGAACGACGCCCTGGATCGTTTCATTCAGAGCCAGACCAATTGGCCCCAATTTGTTGAGTGAACTACCGCCAAGATCACACCGTGCCCCAGGTTCAGGTTCAGAAAGCACAGGGTCGGTCACGGGCTGAAGAATAGATTCCTTGGCGGTTACGCCATCACTCTCTCCAAATGGTGTATCTGATGGACCGAACAGTCCGAAAGGTTGGAAGAAGATATTTGCCCCAGGTTGCCAGAATATCGTTGCGTCAGGGCTGGCAGCCTGCATTGTTCCATCTAGGGGTGAGGCGAGGAAGTTCTGGGACGCGTCATGACCCTCTGAAGCAGAAGGCATACATGGTGTTCCAACGGTAGTGGGTCTGTGCCCATTCGTTGCCAAGCTAGATGAGGTGCTAGAAGATGCATCGTTATCCATAGTTTCAGTGTGAGGCTTAAAGTTATCAGCAGACAGATCAACAGAAGATGTGTCTTGTACCCCCTCGGACATACCGCTTGGATGATCTGGCGGGCTGGCAGAGCTACTAGAGTTTGCAGAGGCGGCGGAGATGCCCTCACCCGGACCCGGAAGCCCAGCTAGCTCGTTGTCACATCCAGCCTGAGTACGTCCTACCGACTCTGAACTGAAATTCTTTAAATCACCTTCGAGGACATCTAGCGTATTACCTCCACTGATAGACCTATCGTTCAGAAGCGTATCGTTGTTACCCGATGAATTTTTATGAGAATCAGCATCCAGCGCTACGTCGGACACGTCATCGGCTGAAGACTGGTCTTCGAGAGCAGTGTCTGCCGAGTCTTGTACCGCCGCTTTCATCTCGTCAAAAAGACCATACGAAGTCTGATCAGTGTCATCAGCTTCGACAGGTCGCCTGACTTCGTTCATAGCATCGGCTAGTGTGTCGTTGGATGGTGAAATTACACTAGCTTTAACACCGGAATCTCCAGCAGTCGTGGATTGACCGTGAGCAGCATCCAGCGCTGTTTCGGTTGAATCGACCTCGTCCTTTCCTCCTCTGGTATTGTCATCAATAGGTTTTTGTAGTACCTCAGATGACAAGCCAGGTAGGGCACTCTTGGGTGCTTCGTATGATACATCAAACTGGTCATGAAAAATGTCGTGTTCGTTATCTCCTATGCTTGAACAGCTACCGACGCGAGTGTCATCGTCCGAATCAGTCTCCAGCATTCGAATCCCATGGTCGTCCTCGCCGTCTACGATGACATCAAGCCCTTTATTTCCCATTCTTCCTTCCTCCTCCTCCTCCTCCTCCTCTACCGCCGCGGGTAGAGGGGGTAGGACTTCTTGGAGTTTCGGGCTTGTTAAGGCCCCCTGTACTAGCATCTGCGGTTCCATTTCCCGCAGCTCCTTCCGGGGCACCATTTTCGGGGGTTGAATCGGTAGAGGTAGCGGGCTCAGCTGTAGAGGACTGAGTTCCATTGGACTCGACGCCTTTAGTTGTATCGGCGGAGCCGTTGGTGCTACTGGTATTACTGGAACCGAGGTCTGAGAATGCGCCAAAAGAGTTGGTTGCACCTGTTATGACAAGGGTAGGCAATCAGTAATGCTTGGAAGATGGTTTATACCAGAAAGGATCACCAATCCACCTGTAGAGGCCGCTTTCGGGTCCGCTTTCGCTTCCGGCGATGGCTCAGCTTTTCTCCCCCATGGTGAGTCTGGTTTCTTCTGTGTAGACGTTGATTCTGTTGCGGAGTTCGATGTCTTGGGAGGGGTCGTGCCTTTCTTGGGAGGAGGAGGGAGTTTAGAAGAGGTCGACTTCGCGGGAGGCGCTGTAGCGGCTTCATCGACCGGCGATGAAGTCACAGCAGGTTCCTCAACCTCGAAGAGATCCTTCACGATACCCTTCAAATCTGGGGCTGGAATGATGATTGGTGAAGGATTTCGCGTGCCATCAGCGGCAGGAGTCGCGCGCGCAATCTCTCGAGCGCGGAAGATCTTTAGAGTAGTATCCATTCCAAGAGCCATACCCTCTTCTAATGAAAGTGGTGCTTCTCGTTCACATAAAGCAGCATAACAAGGAATCAGCAAGCCCCTATCAATGTCGTATTTGTGGTAAACCACGATGCGGTCGAGATCCGACATCTCGAGTCGTTGGAGTTCTCGTACTGCCAGGTTCTTGACTTCCTGGAAGCCCCACCGTGAGGCAAGCTCAAGAATTGCAACCCAGTCCTCAACCGTTGTTTTGTACAATGAGTATTTCCTAGGATGACAATAGTTCAATATATTGTGGGGAAATGATACAGAATGAATACTCACGGGTTATAGAAAACCCACAGGAACTTTGCAAAGTCTGCACTCTTAACGTTATCCAGCACGATGGCAGTCGATTCAGAAGTTCCCTGGCGAGGGGCACCAGGCGAAGCTGGCGTTGCCAATTGCGCCTTGAAGAATGTCGATTCTCGCTCGAAGAAATATCTATGTACTCGGAAATGGTTTTGTTCAATCTTGAGACAAAATGTGATGTCTGAGCAATGAAGAACACTCCGACAGACAGTGGAGAACTCACCAAGAAAAACAGGTCTCCTCCGGAGAGATAATACTCGTCATGGCGCCTAAGAGCGGTGAAACCCTCTGATGAATCCGAGGGATGATGGGGGAACATGTCGAGCAAGAGCTGACCCTGTTGGCCGAACGACGGTAGGCAAAGATAAAATTGGTGGGAGATAGAACGAGAGAAAAGCAGGCTTTTTGAATCCGGCGTCGGCTAGCTACACGTGTACAACGCATGTTTCCATACCAGATTTCCAGCATTGTCCCTCTTATATTGTTGACGATATTCCATGCTGCTGCTGTTCGATCGTACATTGTTTATAGGCCAGGCGAAGCACGTAAGATGCCATGCATTCATGTCGCAGCCATCCAATTCAGAGTAAGGCAGATAATACTACATGCGTCTGGTCAACGAGTGTACACGCAGCTCCGGGTAGATTGACACAGGAAGTAACAGGTTTTTAATGAATCAAGCATAACGCTAGCGGTGTGCCAGAGCAGTGTCAGAGTAGTCGTGAACTGGAGTAAACGGCAATCGGACCGCCACGCTAAGAATGAATTCCGACATAAACGTTCGACGTTCACGTTCAGCGCTCAACAGACACGCCCTGGCTGAGCATGTAAACACTGAAGGACTCCTCGTTCTGGAGGATCAAGTTCTTCGTTGGGTTCAGGGCAGATCCAGAGTGCTCCTTGCCACGAACAAAAAGCGAAGGTCGATCAGTCAGGGTTCATTCATGTCTGATTCACAAGAAGCAAACGTATGTCATGACGCTACGCTCAAGACCATGATCCTGGCATAGGCGGTATAGAGAATCTCGATAGCAACGACCACCTCGAAAACCTCAAACTTTCTCCTGACTTTGTGTCTGCTACGTCTTCAGGCGGAATCCGTCCATCAATCTCTTCCGAAGCGACTCTTGTCGTTTCCGTTTCTGTTGATGCATGGAAGGTTTAACTGTCAGCGGCGCGTTCAGAATCGGACGCGGGCTGGAAGTTAAGAAGAGCATATCGTACCTTCGTGCGAAGCCTCCGACTCCATGGATTCACTTGCTCGTGGTGTTGTTACTTCCGTCACTGTGCTCATCGTCTGCGTCGCCGTTGTTGTGTCTGTTCCTTCTCGCGGAGGACGACGAAGTTTTCGCGCCTTTGGCTGCGCCATTTGCATTCTTAGTAGCGCCTCCTCGTATGCCGCTGCCTGGTGTATGTATAAACGAGTGAGTATGCGGAAGGATTCGTAAGATGAAGTTTCATCACCCAGCCACTTGGAGAAATGCTCTTACGATTATCGATGGGAGAAGAGAAGGTGGAGAATTGTTTCATGAGATCTCGAACGGTTTCATGGACCTCGCCTTCAAGCACGTCGTCAGGAAGAGGACTTTTCCCTCTGTGTTCAGGCTGGGATCGTAGTTGCTCTCGTGCATGAAAGACCATCACTGCCGTCTGATAGCCCAATTTTTCAGTCTCTACAAGGCTGAGAGTGTGCTCGCGGGAACAGAGATCCGCATAAAGCGGGATGAGCACGTCTTCATCGACGGAATGATGCTGATATAGGACAATGCGATCGATAAGATCAATGTCGTAGTCGTCCAGATGTCGGAGAGCAAGCTTCTTGATCTCGGGAAATTGCCAGCGACATGCCAGCTCCAAGATACACATCCATTCCTCCAGCTTTGCATCGTAAGAGTAATTACTGAGTTCTTCAGGTCAGTCTACATCGACAATACTAGCAGCAAATTACTCACGGATTGTAGAATATCCATAGAAACTTTTGGAACTGCTCACTCGTCACATCTGGCTCCAAATGAATCGCAAGTTCTAAATTAGATCCTGGTCGTGGCTGTCCTGGGGGCAACGGTTTGCTCATCAACTCCTGAAATTTGGGCGACTCGCGCTCGAAGAAGTATCGGTGCACCCTAAAGAGACCGCTACCCGCCTTCGAATTCAGCCCATGGTTAGTCAGGAGGAGCAAAAGCACTCCAAGGCAACTCACGGTGAAGTATATATCGCCTCCTGGAAGGTAGTATTTCCTGACCATCTGGAATTTTCCCTGTTCCGACATCGTTGATTTTTCGTTCAAAATAGTGAACACTGAAGGTGGTTCAGTGGGTAAATGGTTCTCATCAACGATTCTGAGGGGGGCAAAGCCAACAAATGAGAGTAGTTACACGTGTAAACCTTGTCTCGATTCTCGATTCTCGGTGGCAACCTTTCCCAGTTGCCAGCGTGCTTCCTAGGCTAAGGCTTTCTCTTGACGGGTTCTGAGAATCTCTCAGTGATGGCGGTTGGGTAACGTGTCCTCAGCGATTATATATTAGAAGGACATTAGCAGTCGCTAATGACGTGAAGAACTAATGCGGACGTCCACTGATTTCAAGAAACTAGCCTGGATTGGACACAAGCACTTGCAATGAACTGAATTTGGGATATTACGATTTGTCTGCCTGTGAAGATGATATATTCAAATAAATTGAAGGTCAAATCGACCATGGTCGTGTGATTTGGAGGTATTTTCGTTGCGAGTTCGGTGAGAAATCGGTGCTTAGCGCGCGCCTTGTTCTCGAGCGCTTATTGCACAAGTGCCTTAACATGCCTCACTACAAGGTCAATAAGTCCCGACGAGGATATGTGAATATCAAGCACGGCATCGCGGAGATACAAGAGAATAATAGCCATTATAACGTTGCACGCGGATATGTACTTACAAGCAAGATATACACAAGGTCGTAGATACAGTACAATATTAGTCCAAGTCCAAGCCACAAGTATAATCATCACCTTCGCATTCCCATCGTAAAATTACCCCTTAGGAGAGCCAGCCACCTGGTGGAGATGGATTCTCCGAAAGCTTCAAGTCCACACTTCCTTTCCCAGTATCAATTCGTAATCCATCTAAAAGTAGAGATGGAGCTTCACCCGCGCGAACTTCCTAAAGCAATGAATAAGTCAGTTCACTGAAAACTAGCAGAAATACTTGGGACATCACCGTTTTACCTGGTGAAGCTGTACCATTGATATGGTTTGCCTTGATAATCCCATTCGGTGGTTGTGATGACGGGGCCGGAGGGAGAGCATCGAAAAGTTCTGAAAGCATCTTGCGAGCGCCCTCCTTTTCGACCGTAGATGGTAATGGACTGCGGCCCCCGTCGGTTGCCCGGAGTCGTTCTCGAGCTTGGAAGATAACGATGGCTGTCCGGAAACCAAGCGTCTCCGACTCTTCATGTGTCAGGGTATAATCTCGTGATGCCAAGGCAACATATAGAGGAAGGAGTATGTCGTCACCGACACTTGTTTCCTGATACAATGAGATACGGTCGACCAAGTCTATCACCATGTTCTGGAGATGATCTATGGCAAGCTCCTTGACATTCGGAAAATCCCATATGTGGGCCAACCGAAGGGTGCAAGCCCACTCGTCGGGACTCGCATCATATATTGAAAGCTTTCTATCAAAACTATCAGGAGACATGAACGAATACGGGACAAAACTTAGTGCTCACGGGTTGTAGAACACCCAAAGGAAGCTCTCAAACTCAAAGGGTGTAACACTGTCCAAAATAATTGCGTGCGTCATCGAACTCCCTTGTCCTTGAAGATCGCCCTCCGACGTGTAAGAAAGTTCAGCCTGAAACCGAGTAGATTCTCGTATGAAGAAATAAGAATGAACTCGATATCGATATTCGTCCACCTAGTACCCAGACAATGATGAACGGCACGAAGTTCGAAATTTCTTATAGTGGACATACCACAAAATGTAAATCTCCGCCTTGGATAAAGTATTTTCCTTTCTTCATTTGTCGCAGACCATTAGAACTGCCGTTCCCGTTCATCGTGAAAGTGAGAGTATGGGAGAGGAGCAAAGAAAACCAAGCTGGTTGATATCCACATACCCTCGAATCGCGTCTTCATATCCACATCCACATGTACACGTGTAAGACGTGCTGCTGCGTGAAATGACCCCGTAAACGCGATCGAGTGCGAATCACAATGATATATAAAGACCTAGCGGGAAACATGTAAACCTTGAAACTCAACAAGTTTGGTGACGAATTACCTGTACATGAGTGACACGCGGACCCGCAGGTGAAAGGTGAAGGCTGGTGAAGGGCATAATACATACACATATGTATCGCATCGTATGCCCTACAATCGATAATCATTGTTCTTGACTTGGTAACAACATGACGGCATGCATCGCCTGAAGTGCTAAGCTAAGAAAACAGGCATGCAGTGAAGGCATCGACTTACATGCGTGATGTACACATGCCGTTTTGAAGATCCTAGCAATGGACTTTTTGGGAGCGGTTTCTACAGCACACGTTGCTGTGCCGCAGCCTCGTGTAGTGCATACAATGAACGAAAACGCACATGCATACGGCTTTTCGCAGTGCATCTACACTGCTTGGGAAGGCCTCGATGCGCTTCGTTTACAATTAAAGATGGACGGAGACGGTAGTATGGATGTTAATCGATATTCTGTTTTCAGCCTCGGAGAGCTCGAGACGGAGAAAATTCGCAAATCCAGTTGATCGCCGCAATGTATTGGAGACTTCATATCTTGAGATACAGCATGAGTATACAATTTTAACATTGAATAAACCAATCCGTACGAGATAGCTGCAAATACTCTCCACAGCCTATGCATTGCAAGCGAGAAAAGCCTCTTCGAATTTCGTTATGGTGCTCTTCCCAAGAATGGCAAAAAGAATACGATTGAACGTCCCCTCGAATGGTGTCCCACGAAGGGTTAGAAGTTCTGCCCACAGACGCGCAACCACGTCGACATCATTCTTGAATACACCTGTTCCAAAACTGCCCAAGACAAGACAATTGACCCCTTTGCTCTTGAAGAGATACAATATCCTTCCCATCCTTTCTCTCATCTCGGCTTCTATCTTCTTTTCTAGAGCAGCAGATGGTGTCGCCCGACTGAGACGCTGTCGAACTTCGCCAGCATTGACGGCGGGGCTGGTTAGCACGTCTGCTGTCAAAGGTTTCACCCAGGCCCCGACGTCGTCGCGAAATATCGTCACAGCTGGGGAATAGATCATGGCATGAGAGTAGTAGCCGTTGTTGGGGCTTTTCTTGTGGAGATTATAGAACTCGTCACCGGTACGAGTCGTGAGGGAATGATAAAGAGTAGAGGATCGTGCGATGGATTCTTCCTGGGCTTGTGCGCCATTGAGAAACCCTCCGCCTGGTTTCTTGGCTGAAGCGAAATTTAAGATACCGATCTTTTCAGAGGCATCATGCATTTGGGTGCGAAGATATCTGGCCCCGTCGAGAGTTGAGATCTCAAGTATCGAGACATCTGTGGTAGAAGTCGTTGAAGAGGACTTTAAGGCATCATTCGCCCAAGTGGAAAGTAATGAATTAGGAGCATAGTACTCTGTGCCTCGTCGTAGTGCATCTACTGGAGCGCGCAAGTCGTATGTTACGTTGTTCAGTTCAAACGACCCTCGTTTTATCGCTTCTATCGTATCGTCTGCTATTCGTTTGAGATGTTGATAGCGAGGATGGCTGGCCTGAAGACTCGAAGTTGACATAGTCGGAAGACAAATGAAATTGAAATCAGGAGTCTGCACTCAATCTCAAAGTCGGGACCGGCGCAATAAGATTCAATTTTATACTAGCTCGTTCTGCGTATTCAGACAGAATCTGATAGTAAAACTTTTAAGGCGCTGCAGGACGATTTTTCCAGCGACTATCGAGACTAGGAGGAGGAGGCTGGGTCAACGCATCAGACGCCCAACCCCCCTTCCATGCCTTGAGAATTGTGTCCCGAGCAGCATACGCATCCATCTCCTTCCCATTTATGAGAGGCTTTTCTAAGCTCATATACCAATGTCCACGTTCTCCTTCGACTGTCAAGAGAATCTCTTTATCGTCTCGTCCTTTGTGTAACGTACAACTACCGAGAGGAAACACTATTCCTCTGGATCGTATATTATGCACGGACTGGATGAAGACTTGTCGATCGGCTGGTACAGGCGCTTTCTTGACAAGAGGCGGAAAGACGTCCAGTGTTCTAGTGAAACGAAACCGAGCAATAAACAGAGCCGAGGCAGCACCAACTCCGCCTACGAAAAACCCAAGACAAAGACCGAATCTCTGCCACGCAGGACGCAAGATGTAACTCTCAGGGAGTAGAGGCACGTCCCCTTTTCCTTTTGAAGAGTCGTCCTTGATAGGCTCCGACCAATGTTTCCATGTGAGTTCCATGGCTGACCCGCTGAATTTGACAAGTGTAAGGGATAGAGCACAGCAGGAGTCGAAGGAGAATTCACGTCATGAAGGCGTCGCAAGCTAGGATCCCGTAAGCCCATTTCGCCCACCAAGGAGAAAATGTTTGGAACAAAGGAGGTCGTGGTTCAGAATAGACATGGGGCTTGCCTCCAGGTCGAAGAAACCTTGCGACACTCCTGGCTGTTCCCAGGACAGATTGCATATGAGAATGGCTTATGGAGACAAGAAAAGAGGGATGAGTACTGTGTGACTACTGCCGGTCCGATCAAGCTATGTACATATGTACCCCTCAAGCGCGCATTAACATTCAAAATGGCTGTTATGATCCGCATTTTGTTAGACAAGCTTCTGTACATGGACTATCTCGAGAATGCTTAGAATACGACAGTCTGAAGATAAAAGGAAAAGAAACTGTCGCCGCAACGCCGTCACTTCTTCTATCGATACATTTATCTGTACCCATTTGTTCCTCGATAGCATGGTACAACGAGCCCAAGGTTCCCCTTCAACAAGCCAGTCGAGCCAGTCTGGGACCCCGTGTTTGGTCAGACGTTCATCGGTACATGAGCGGTGTCGATCCTGCCAATCTGACGAAAAGGACGACCTTTTTGGAGAAATTTACGGACGCGAGAGGTGGCGAGTACTTCTTTGCACCTAGCATGAAGACGTTGAAGAATTATATTGCTGCATGAAGGCGGTCTGTGTACGTGAAGTATGCATGGTGAGAAAATCTTCAGTTGCCCCTAACAGAACGGCTGGATTTCAATCAGTATTGAGATGGGTACTTATTACATATATCAGATATTCATTCAGTACTTTTGAAAGGAACACAAGAACTGCCTCATTCCGTTTTGTTATCTTCAGACGCCTTGAACGGCATACTGACCCTTAAACGGTCCTCCTCAACCTCCTCAACCTTCAACTTCTTCTCCTGTAAGTTGTCCAAGCCGAGCTCTTTGAGACTGATATCAGCAAGGTCCCCCAGATCGTCTGACAGAGACTGAGAATCTGAGTCCTTAGCCTTCTTCTCCAACTTGGACAGATCACCTTCCGCACTATGCAGCAACTCCTCAAGCTCACCAAACTCTTTCGAAAAACCCGAGCCTAACAGCTGCAGCATCTCCGTCTCTTTCTTGCTATCTTCCCCTACATCCTTGCTCTTGAACCCTCTATCCCAAGCCTCACTAGCCGCCTTGAGCTCCGGAGCCCTACTCTCCAACTCCCCCATCAAACGCTTCAACTCTTCCAAATGGTCATCCTCGGTCTTAATCCCATCCCCTTCCTTACCCAACTCAGGCCTCTCCTGCCACTCCTCCGTAGGCTCAGGTGTATAATCCAAAAACTTTTCCGCAAGGATAGGTATCACCGTTTCATCGCGTTCCAAGATCCTCCGTATGGCATCTAGCCCTTCCGCAGAGGGTTCAAGCTGTTGCACAGGCAACTTCAACCCCTCGAGCGTCGTATCCGTACTGAGCATCGAGACGAGTTTCAGCTCCGTTAGCCCTGGCACATCGATCTTGTACAGGTCCATTGCGGAGCAGTCGCACAGGTAAAACTCTCTCTGCTTTTCCTTCCCTTGCCCATTCTCCTTGTCTACATCCTCGACCATCGTAAACAAGAACAAATCCTTCGCCTTGCTACCCTCCTCCTTCGGCGTATTATACAGTAAAGGCCTAGCCTCTCCCGGTATACCATACGTGATATTCACCAACATTTCGATTTGTGGTAGCATCAGGTAATATGGGGAGAACCAATAAAGGGAGAACAGCAGAGGCCATTTCTCCCATGCACAGCTCCAGCCTTCTGGTATGTCACCTGGGGGACTTGGCCAGACTAATTTAGCTCTGCGGATTATTGCAGTGGCTTGGGCGTCGTCCTAAGGAAAGAAACAAGTCAATTGCAAGGCGTTAGATAAGAAAATGAAAGTTGAACTGTACAATGTAGGTCGGACGGTAGTCCATTTCATCAACCGCTATTCCTTCATCCTCCTGCTCCAGCTCCTCCGCAGACGGTGCAGGCGTGGTAGAATTAAACCGAACCAAAGCCCTGAAATACGCGCAACAAAATTGAAGCCTGACCCATACACCACGAAGACGCAAAACTCACCCAGAGCTTTTGTAGTGAGCGACAGGACGTCGCGGTGGGTACGAAGGACATCGCAGAGATGAAAGCTCGCGTTTCCATTCCAAATTCAATCGGACACCCCTCAGCGGTGTATGCCTAAGAGACGACTTTTTACTCCAGCATTCGCGCCTGACTTGTCGAGAAAATTGGGACAGCATAGGTACAGCGTGAATACTTTTGCCTAACGGCACTTTCTGACTGTGCACGAAAGGCAGGCAAATTGCCCACGCCTACTTCTAGCGAATTTACGGCAAAGATAAATCATGGCCAGACTTCCAATTTTTCAACAAGTGCTGACCTTATCTCCTACTTATCCTATCCGATTGCGGTGTGACTAGACAAGGATGAGTTGCCGAACCTGAACTTGCTTCCTGCAGCTACGACGCATTCAACTGCGAATACTGTACTGGTGAGGCGACCTTTTTATTTACTTTGACCGGTCATAGGGCTGACAAGTTTTTCTCTTATGGTAGGAGGTCATTCGAACTTCAAAGACGCAGAACGGACTCGATGTTAAACGATATCGACCAAGGAACTAGGATTCGGAGGACCAGTCGTGCTTGCCTGCAGTGTAGAGCGAGAAAGCAGCGATGTCACGGAGAATCTGAACATGGTTCTGGACGATGCCAACGATGTCAAGCCTCGGGGAAAGTCTGTTCCTTTGAGAGTGAAAAGTTTGGTCATGGGCTGCCTTACCCTTATAGCCCACATTCATCAACAGCGAAGGTCATGGAACGTCTACAGACAGAGTGTGTGGATCAATCTCAAGACTTTTACTTGGAGACTGATTTTCCTTTTACTAGAATTGCAGAACATAAAGGACGTTTGGAAGCCTTAGAGCGCGCGCTCGGAATCAGTAGTTCGTCACCTCAAGGTGAATCCTCCAACGGGCGTTCGGTCAGGTATTTAGAAGTTATGCACCTCAATTGGATCCGTGCATGGTTCTAAAGCTTTGTCTTTCGAGCGCAGCCCGATCTCCCCTTCATCTCCTTTCGACGTAACTGAACCTCCAAAGAAGCGATTCTGCATGGACGGAGTTACTCTTGGCGCCCCAATGGCCACTCTCCGTACACTTGCATCGATGTCTGATGATTCAGAGGACTGCTCTTCTCCCAAATCTACGCGTGAGCTGGAAACTCTGCTAGATTCACAGAGCACGACATTCGCGACGTCTTCACCTGCCCGATCCCAAACATCTCACATTCGTGGTCGGTCTTTATTTGATCCAGTAACGAGGGGAGTATTACACCTAGAGGAAGCTCAAACATTGTTTGATATGTAAGTACATCACCTCTTCCTTTTTACGAGGCCATAAATATTATTTCTGCCTGTGCAATAGATTTTTTAAACGCTGTCATTCTTTCGCTCCCCTTCTGTGCTGTCGTACCCAGCGAGACGCCACGCTGGTGCACAGTGTGAACATCCTACTTTTTACAACGATTTGTTCCATTGGTGCTCGATTTTGGAGCTCAGAGTCGTGAGTCTTTCCGCGTTTCTTCGCATTGTGTACTTTGACATGGGATTACTCAAGCTGGTTGCATCCTCGTTACGCCGAGATTGTCAAATTACTGGATCAATCCTTGACCGCGCTTTTGCTACGGCCCACAGCGGCAGATATGTCTGTTGAAGCAATCCAAGCCCTGCTTCTTTATGTCCAGTGGATGCCTCTAGACGTCTCGTCTTCCTCCTCGGGGAATGCCAATGTGCCCCCTCGCTCGCGCTTTAGTGACACCTCTGCGTGGTCCGTGATTGGACTTGCAATACGTGTAGCGACGTATCTTGGTTTAAATCGTGCCGTAGAAGCACCATTCAATACTAATGAAGTTGGGCATGAGGAGATGAAGAAGATGAGGGTTTGGATGTGCTTGTTGTCTATTGATCACCAGTGAATCTGTTCATCTTCTTTAGCTAAACACAGCTGAATAAGACCCATCTATTCTTAGTCTGACGTTGACAGCACGCTTGCCCGCTACTCTTGACCCTGCACCTGCCGCGCACGTCGCAAGAGCCTTCGCGTCCAATCCTCGTGCTGATCGTACAGATCTCAAGGTCGCCGGCTTGTGCGAACTGGTAGCGGTAGTACATAGGGCCGCGATATTTGCTGGAGATGCATCGTTGAGAGTGCTAGATAGGACGTCGCTGCAGAAAGCTAATAGAGAGCTGAGCGAATGGGAGTCGTAAGTTTCTTCCATCTGTTTAAGATCCTCTAGAAGGTAACAAAATGCTCGTAGAATATGGACTACAATGCTGCGTGAGTTGATCCCGATTATTCTTCATGTACTGACCATGACTTCTGACCACAGGTAAGGCTAACTTTGAGAATTATAATACTCAGATGCCTTTCACTGCCCTTCGTGTAAGTCCCCAATCATACCCCTTCGGTAACCAAAATGCCCTCATTTACTCACTCTCATTCCAGTGGTATCGCCTCGCCTTGAACGTTGTTTCCTTAGGTCCCAGTTTCCAGGGAAATGACTCGGATGAGCCTTGCACCTCAACACTGAGGGCAGCCGTGGATGCAGCGTCTTCCATGCTCTACTGTTTCACTGCAAATGCCGCAAGTCCTTCACAATCTAGCACGCAGGCCCACATGGCTCCTTTGACTGTCGACTCCGGCGCAGTGGCATCATTCAGGTATAGCATCGATGCATATTGGATAACGCATGCTTTTGCGGTTATATTCCTTGCACTGGCATATGATAGAGGAGTTATCAGTGGTACGTCATTTGGGCTTTCCTGCCCGAGTGCTGAATATTTAATCCTGACATATAGATGAACTCAAAATCGTCTCACCACTTCCGCCCCCAATATTGCACCCACACCTAACTCTTTCTCCTCGCATGTCATATTCTGGACCGCATGTGCCTCTGCCTTCTCAGATTTCTCTGTCTCGCGGTCTCGCGCACGATTCGCCCTCTACAAATAGCGGGGCGGGCAAACTTCCGCTTCGCAAAATCTCTCCTCTCTATCATTTATTCCAGCTAGCAGCGGACATCTTTGACAGCGCAGCCTCACATCCGCCTGCAATAGATTACAGAGAAATTGTGAGAAATGCTCTACAAGCGTTAACGCAAGCACGAACTGCGAGTTCTAATGAGGATGGAAATGCTGAGCAGAATCAGGAGGGCTTGGAACGGACGCCGGGTATGGGAGCACCTGATGGGATGGAGGCCTCAGGGACTGGGATGGGTGTAGCGGATATGTTTACGCTGGTATTGGAAGAAGGACAATTTCCTGGTTTGTTGTCACTCTTTCAGTGAATGCACATGCTGACGCTGAGGATGTGTCATGCAGGATTTGAATGGCTCTTTAGCGGAAGCTTGACTCCGCCTCTGCCTAATAATGTTGTCAATCCTATGGACATTTCAATTGTGACATAAGCACTGCTGGGAGGACTACATTTTATCTGGATCTTGTGTCATCTTTGTTTGTACTTTTTATGAGCTGACAAGTTTTCGTTAAGCATGGGTGCAGCAGTTTTGCATTAATCTCAAACACAACACTTTAGTCCGAGTCTACTCGATAGTGAACCTAATACAATATTACCGCATAGACCCAGATCTACTTATATATAGTACATAAAGCTCCCGACGGTACTTGAGACGTGGTCAGAGTGTATACCTGCGCACGACAATCAGCAAGCAACCCAAAAATGACACGTAAAAACGAGCCGAAGCACGAACCTGAACAAAGGCGAATTCTCTTCCATAGCAGCAAGTTCATCAGGTGTAAACTGCTCTCTAACAGCCTTCTCATCCAGCCTGTCCCTGCGAAGATTCTCTCGGCGTAGGAAATACCAATTTATCATACAAGGAAGCATTGCGCCGAGAACAGTCGCGCCGATTGAGAAGCCGAAACCGAGAGGATATGTGGGTGCCTATGGAACCGAGAGTTAACCAAGCAGCGGTTTAAGATAGGAGAGACCGACTTGAGATGCAATATAGATGTTTGAACCGATGGAACCGCCGCCAACGGAGCCCCATGCCATCATGAATCCTATGGCGGCCGCTCGTCTGTAAGACAATGTGAGTGTCCTTCCATACAAGTGAAAGAGCAGGCATACTTGGTAGGAGAGACAACATTGTTAGATATCCATGCACCGATACCAGGTGCTTGAGCAGAGTACCCGGCGGCGGCGAGGAAGATGGCGAAATAGCTGAGACCATACAGATTGGGGTAATGAACCGTCACCATCAGTATGATGATACCACTTCAAAAATTCGGAATCATCAGAGGTCGAAATATGCAAGAAGTGTTAGATGAAAAGCACACCAAAGACCCATAGTGTAGCTGAACATGATTGCCTTCATCCGAGTCTGGTACTTATCCGAGTAGTATGCGACTGTGACGCAGACAATCGTCGCGAAAACCTATCGAAGAAAGTACTGAGAAATATCGCCACAACCTCAACCTAAAGCCGTACATACATAGGGAGGAGCAGTAAGTGCTTGTGCTTTGATAGCAGTGTACCCCAAATTCTTCACCATGGTAGGTAATGTATACGACAGTGAGTATGTGGGTACCGAGCTGTATTACGGACGCCGACATCAGTACATGAAAAATCATGTACAATAGAGGAATGAATACTCACCCTCCCCACCAGAACATCGTCATGATCGTATAAGTCTTCCAATCCTTCAGGGCAGCACGTACATCTTTCCACTTGAATTCAAGACTAGGCGGATTTTTTCCTCCATGGTACCTTGCGCGTAGGGTGATATAACGTAAGTCCCTTCCGCCTAGCCAGGATTGCTTGAAGGCATAAGGGAAATCAGGAAGGATGAACATCGTTAAGAAGCCGGCTAATATAGTGATACAGCCCTCTGGAGAAATTCTAAGCATGCAGACTTCCACAATAAGTATAAATGACAATGGCATACCAATCAGGAACAACCATCTCCATGCCCTCCAACCGCGATGATAATCGAGATCGCCGACACCATACGCCAGGACGCCCTAATTGCCTAGCATGAGCTGAAGAAACGAAATACGTAACGTTGAGACATACTCCAAAGGCACCGGCCAGAGTGTTAGCACCATAGAATATACCCATCCTTGTCTGCAGCTCGTGAGGAAGGTACCAACACGAGAGTATAAAATACGCTCCTGGGTACATCCCAGCTTCGCTACCGTGGAAAAGTCAATAGCACGCCCAGGATAGATAGAGAGTAGTGATCGTACGCAGCACCCAAAGTCAGACGGATGGCAATAAACGAGCCGTAATTCTGGATCACCGAAGTACAGGTGGTGATGAGCCCCCATGTGCAAATAATGATAGGGAACCTGGACGGAAATATGGTCAACGTAAGTACAAGTCGTAAGTATGGGACTGGGAAATCACCAAATACGCGGTCCGAGCCGTCGCAGCATGATGTTAGAAGGGCTTATGTATCACGCCCGTTTAACCGTTAGTGTGGGGAAATTAAGGAGGATTACATGAGATACTGACAGTTCAGAGGCACCGTACGTGAAGAAAAAATAAGTGAGGGCGAGATTGAACTGCGTCCCGGTCATCGGTACACTAGCAGATAATAAGTTTCGAAGCAGATAAAAGAAAGACTGCGCACTCCTCGAGAAAACCAAAGAGCTTCGCATTCCCAGCATTAGCCTCTGATAGGGACATGGGTTAAATATAAGAAAATCGTGAAAAGCAGGGACTCACTGTCCAAAGAGCAAAGCAAGTAAAGGAGTGAAAGAATGGGAAGAAGACGCAGATCAACTATACAGGCACTCATGAGACACAGTTCGAACACGCTTTACAATACTACAGACGCACGCTTTCTGATCAAACGACGATGGTCGCCATCGTTCTTGTCGTAGTAAACCTATAAGGATTCAGAAGATTTCCTGACAAGCTTTAGGAATACTTACCTTCAATTGTAAGTACTCTTCATACTCGAAGTCTGGACCAGGATCTTCGTCGTCCAATATAGCAGACTCAGGCGGGCTCTTCTCATGAAGATCCTCGCTAGAATCAGCTGGGCTAAGAAAGTGAGGAACGGGTTGTGACATGACTGGCAAAGAAAGCCCTGAGGAAGACCGCTCATGCCTTGTTTAAGCGGTTTGGAGAGTTGCTTATCTGTAGCGGTCACCATCGGTTCGTCCGCGGCCCAATCGGCTGTGGGTCCGTCAAATTGGCCTGACATCTCGGTCGGACCGACCGAAACCAGCCGAAAAACACCGAGAATTTGACCTGATGGCCCACCATTTATCTTGGGCCTGAGGCCTGAGGCCTTGAGGACTGAGGGTATGTGTTGGAGTGGTGGGTGCGGTGGTGCGGGGGCTAGAGTAGTGCATTAGGCGGTGTTTGACGGTGTTTGGCATGGGCTTCATAGACAGAGAGTACCTTTTCGAAGAACAACACACGATAGGAATCATCCATCGCATTCAGAGCACATTACGCAGACGAGACCACTCAGTGTTCGACAATCGCTTTTGATTTCTTGAAATGGTCGCTGAAACAAACGTGGAACGGCCTGTAATCGTTGCTCGCCCAGTGAACGATGATGGGTCACCCTTGTACCCCGATTATATGCGTAAGTAGTGGCTGCCTCAGCGGACGGGATCTGATATCTTACCGAAAATATTTCAGCTTTCTACGACCCCCTGGAGAAAGTAAAAGATATCGGCCCATTCGAGCATTTTGATCCCGGTTTGCGAGCGAACCCCGCAAAGCCTAATCTGCTCAAGAATGCCACCAAGATGTGGGACATCAGGTGAGATATCCAATGCTCAACTGGTTTTCATTTTTAGAACCATTTGCAGCCCTCATGTAGGTACTGAGATTCATGGAGTGCAACTATCAGAGCTATCACCAGAAGGGCTCGATGAGCTTGCGCTCCTGGCAGCTGAGCGTGGCGCATTGGTCTTCCGAGACCAAAACTTCGCCGATATTGGTTTTGAGGCCCAGAAGAGGATCGCCAGGTATGTTGCCTAGACTTGCGAATAACTTACCGCGCTCAAGTGTATGGGACAGTCATTTTGGCCCTCTCCATATTCACGGATGGGCTCCCCATCCTAAGAATGGTCCTGTTGAACATATGATCATTTATGACCACAAAGAGTTCGATATTCTCTTCAACTTACCTAACGTCCGAAAATTGAAGATGTTCTTAGTGATCTCCGTGTTCGCAAGTCCTGGGCCCGCCAGTCTCCCATCCAGTTTCATAGCGACCAGGTGATGATACTTATCCTTCCCTCTTGATTACGTAGACTGAGTTTCCTGTCATTAGTCGCCCGAGCCTCAGACTCCCGGGACTACTTTCATCTGCATGCTCGAGTCTCCTTCTGGCGCGGGAGGCGACACCATCATCTCCAGCTCTGTGCGCGCTTTCGAGAGACTCTCGCCTCGCTTCCGAAAGCGCTTGGAAGGCCTCACTGCCATTCACTCCAACAGTGACATCGCTACGGCTGAGCTTCTGAACAACGGGAAGAATGCCGTACAGCGACGAGGGATGCTCACCACCGAACACCCAGTGGTTATCGTGCACCCAGTTACGAAGAAGAAGGCATTGTATGTGAATCCGGTGTATACAAAGACCATTGTTGGATTCGACAGAGAAGAATCTGACTATGTGCGTATTCGTTATCGATATACAACAGCTGAGATTCACTGAGCCATTGCTCTCGGGTAGCTCTTGAAATTCCTCTTCGACCATATCATCAGAGGGCAGGACTTCTCTTGTCGTGTCCGATATGAGCCTGGAACAGTACTGGTCTGGGATCAGCGTGTTACCAACCATTCGCAGACTCTGGATTATCCGCCAGGTGAACGCCGCCATGCATTTCGTTTGACACCCATCGCGGGCAAACCCATTCCTAGTCTAGTAGAGGAAGATGATGGGGAATGCTTGAAGGACGAGATGAGATCCCAGTTGAATATCTGTTAGAATGTGTATGTTTTGCGAGACAGGAGAGAGAAAGGAGTCAGGCACCGCTTAAACTACCGGCAAACCCCGCAAACTGTTCTGAAATGTCATTTTACACCTTCCTTTGAACACGAAATCGCTCTCAATTCAAAAACTACTCTGTGAAATAGATAAATTGGTGTGTTTGTAAAGCGTTTTGTAAACTGAACAGCTAGCAAATAGAACTGAGTACAACACCTTGGTTCGTTCAGTGGAACGATCGCGCGAGTTTGCAACGGCTGTGAAACCTTTCTCGCGTTTGACATGTCAGTACAAGAATGACCCACTGCACTTCATATTTGAACGTCCATGTCTGCTTTACCTTACACCGAGAAATGGCTGACCGGCCCACAGTCGACGCAATTCTACACACGTACATACTCGCCGTCCTCACCTAAAGCCGTCATCGTCTTCATACACGGTTTCGCTGAGCATATTGGTCGCTATACCCATATTCACCCAAAATTCTCTGAACGTGGCCTTGTTGTATTCACTTTTGACCAGAGAGGTTTCGGAAAGACAGCACTCGACGAAGAGCATCGGACCAAGGGAAGTTCATGGGGAAAGACTAGCTGGAAGCAACAGCTAGAGGACGTAGATTGGGCCGTGGGCCACGTCAAGAAGGAGTTCCCCCAGCTGCCTGTCTTCCTGATGGGCCACTCAATGGTGAGCTGCATATATGTGCGGGTTTCAGTCCGGGTGTACTAACGTTGTGATGCTTCAGGGGGGCGGTGAAGTTTTGGGTTTTGTGACTCTGAGCCCTCAGTATTCCGCAACCGCGTCTTCCCTTACGGGCGTTATTGCTACTAGTCCTTTGATCAAACAGACGAGACCCGCACCGAAGGTGCTACGATGGCTGGGTGGGATGGCAAGTAATATTGTGCCCTACACTCTGATTCCTGCAGACTTGAATGTGAATGTGAGTTGATTTGTCCTTTCCTGAGGTCTCGAGATATCAATCGTAGTCGTAGGATCTGTCCCATGAAGCCGAGTTCAATGAAGCCTATGCCAACGATCGTCTGATTAGAAACTCAGGCTCTCTTCGTGGAATTGGTGACATGTTGAATAAGGTTGGTTTAAAGTATTTATTCAAATTTCTTTGATGACGCTTTCGGTTTAGGGAGAGGAATTGTTAACGAAAGGCTGCCGCCACTGGCCTCAGAATTTGCCCGTGAGCTCTGCTCTACGCTCTCCACACATACAAAAGCAGTTCCTAATCGTTAGGATTACAGATTCTCCTCTTGCACGGAGATGAAGATCGCATAACCTCTCATGAAGCCACTCAGGCATTCCATGACCAGATTAAGGCTTCAGACAAGAAGCTAATTCTAGTTCAGGTGAGTGACGATTCAGAATTTTGTCTGGTTTATTGGGTAAAAGTGGGCTTTTAGCACGGATATCATGAATTGCAGAATGAAGCTGAAGAAGTTCGAGAGAAACTGGTTGATGACGTTGCAGAGTTTATCGAGGCGCATATGAAGACTGTCGAGGCAAGTCAGTCGACGGTTCAAGCAAGCGAACTGCCGACTGCAAGACTGTAAGTTGAGGTTTGGCGATTTCCTCTCCTTCAACATCGTTTTAAGATTCCGTGTATTGTTAATTTTGAATGCAACGTGATTTCGGACTCTTGCCAATGCGTACCTCAAGGGGACGAAGAAAAGCTAATGGATAGAATAGACCTCCATAAATTGTAATATACTGTAAAAACCGGGTAAAAACGCAAGTGAATGTCCCCTCTCAGAGCATTTCCAGCAAACTTCCCGGCAAAATTCTAGTACCCGCCGGCCCCTGGTGCAGCATCCCCCTCTCTCCTCAACCTTAAAAGCACCTCTTTGAACCGAGACAAGTCTGTCGTCCCGGCGCCAGTTCTTGCAATGGTCTTGCTTTGCGAGTTTTGAAGTTCAATGAGAGTGCAAATGCGTTCCCAGGTCGTACCCGCAGACAAAGAGTCTGTAAGTTCTTGAACGTAAGCAGTCTCAGAATCTCTGCAGCGCAGACACAGAAACATGGTTAGAGACACAATAAGTTGTTCCGTGCGTCAGCTCACTTGTTGTCACGGATGTTTCTCTCCTTCTTCGAGGCGTAGTCTTCGTAAAAGTTGTCGATGGCCTTTTCGGCTCTGCCAATCGTCTCCTGACGACGTTGCTTAGAGGCCTCGTCACGGGCCTCAATTTCTTCCGCCTGTCTTTTACGCCATTCTCTGTAACAGTTAATTAGATTTCCAAAAACTTTTTGCGCTCGATGTGTAGTGCTGCGTACTTGATAACTTCAGGCTCGTCTTCTTCCAGTGCTTGATTTAGGATGGGTGTTGACGAAAAGGTAGATGGTTGGGGACGGGGAGCGAAGGCTGCTCCAAAAGAAGTTGCTTGTTGTTGAATGGCCGGAGGGGATTGCTAAACGAAGAAGGTATGAGCATGCGTATAGAGAAAAGATGCTGCGGCACGGGAACGAGATGCCTCCAGGTTGAAAGTTTCAAAGAAATGATCGACCCTCAAAGAGTAAAAGTAGTGGTATCATTCTGAGAAACTCACAGGGATTTCAATGTCAGGGAACTCGCTGGTGAACTTGTCAATCTCATCGTCACCAGTGACCTTCACAACGGGGTCAGTTGGAGTTGGCGGGGCATCGAAATCATCAAAAGAGAATCCAGAGTTGTTGCTGACTGCTGCTGGCGGTGCAGGTTGGGATGAAAAGGCAGGAATGTCGCCCTCACCGTCGAGTGAGATGTCTGGAAAAGCGGACGCAGCGCGGTCAAAGTCAATGTCGTCTCCGGCTTCCAGAATCAAATACAATGCTTCAGTAAAAGCAAATGATATAAAAGATTTAAAGACCCACAAGAAAGAAAGTCGGCCATTGCGCGAGGTGGTGTTCAACTTGTTGGCAGAAATTGGAGTTGCACTGGCGAACCACGTGGACCAAGGTCTTTCAGCTCCTGCCTTATTTGGATACTCTCACAGATACAACATAAAAACAGCTACAGGCTTACAGCATTATCCTAGATACAGTGAAGTGCTAGAACTTCTTCACACACTCATCTTCATCGCAATACTTGGATGAGGATCGTAACCTTCCACCACGAAGTCACTGTACACAAACTCCTCGATATCATTAATTCCATCTCTTGCCCACCTTAGTTTGGGGAATGGTCTAGGTTCCCGTTGGAGTTGCACCTCCAACGCTTCGATGTGGTCCCGATATACATGCGCATCTCCGAGCTGGATGATCAACTCATGTGCTTCAGTGCCTGTGACGTGCGCGATCATATGGGTTAGGAGCGCATAGGACGCGATGTTGAAAGGAATCCCGAGCCCGAGGTCTGCTGAACGCTGATACATCAAACAGGACAGTTTACGTTTTTGGTCCAGAGAGCCGGGAGGAGGTAGGTGGACGTAGAATTGGCAGAGGAGATGGCAGGGCGGAAGCGCCATTAAAGGGATGTCTGAACCGCGTCCACCGTTAGCGCCCCTAAACGCGTATCATAAAGAGCTATGCACCTTTGGGGTTCCATGCGCTAAGGATGATACGTCTGTCTGTGGGGTTCTCGATGATTTTGCGAATGCATTCCCGCAACTGATCGACACCTTCACCCTTGTAATCTTTCTCGCAGTCGGTATACTCTGCTCCAAAGTGTCTCCACTGGAAACCATACACGGGTCCCAAATCGCCCTCTCTGCGGTGGTGCAACCCTCTGCTCTCTAGAAACGCCTTCGAGCCGTTTCCATCCCAGATTTTCACGCCCCTTTTCGACAGTAGCGTGGAATCGGTTGACCCGTGGACAAACCAGAGAAGTTCCTCTACTATTCCTCTCATGAATGTACGTTTGGTGGTGAGTAGGGGTAGAGTCGCGTCTGCCAGGGAGAACCGTAGGTTCTGAGGGGCGAAGATGGAGATGGTGCCGGTGCCTGTACGGTCTGCGCGAATTTCTCCGGTGTCAAGGACGCGTCGAATGAGGTTTAGATACTGATACTCGTCATGAGAAGCTTCACGACCCTTTCCATTCGCCGTAGCTGTACCGTTTTGCTGAGGTTCCATGGTGGTTATTGAGAAACGCGCCTTGTGACATGTCACGCTCTGATCACGTCGTGTATGTCACGCGTCCTCTCGGCAAAACCCGTGGTGCTGCTTGACCTCACGTACTGTGCCGGATGCACAATGCCTCTCAACGTACCTGGGCTATTAGTGCCTTTTCACATTCTAGTGAATCCTAGGGTTATTGTTCCAGCTCTTACTGTGAAAGGTGAAAATATTTATTGCATTTGGGGGCCTCAAACTGAAGACATGATAGAAAGATATTCGCCATCTTGATTTTCGTGCGCTGAGGAAAGCAGGGTACAGGGGTGCAGTATTTGACAAGGACAATTGCCTGGTATGACTTGATACTTCTCAGGCGTATTATACGCTCACTGCTTCGGTTTAGACTGTACCTCACAAAGATACTCTCGTGCCGGAGATTGAAGTGCGTTGTCTGTCCTATGGACCTTTGTAAGGAGACTTGACGAGTCTGCTAGGTGGCATGGAAAGAGTGCCGTGAAGTGTTTGGTAGAGATAATGTGCTCATTGTAAGCAATTCTGCTGGAACTCAATATGATGCTGGCGGATTACAGGCGTGTATCTTGTTGAATACTATAATATCGTCATGAACGCTGATATTTGAGTAGGTTGAATCCGTGCAACATCATTTGGGCGTTCCTGTTCTATTTCACAGCTCCATGAAACCTGCATACTCATGTATCAAAAGCATTCGCACTTATTTCCGTTCTCTTCAGCATCCTATAGGAGACCATGAACTCATCGTCGTCGGGGACCGCCTGTTCACGGACGTTGTAATGGCCAATCGAATGCTAGGGAAAACTTGGTGGGAACGCATTCGCGGTGCATTAGAGACCCGCACCTCTTCAAAATCAAGTGCTGCACTAGGCGATGCAGTCTCTCAAGGCATCGTTCAGCGAGAAGGCTCTTTAGCGATATGGACTACTGGGGTCTGGAAGAAGGAAGCGATGTTCTTGCGGTTCTGCGAAAAAAGTTTGCTGGATGTGGTACGGAGATGGACTCATCCGAGGGCAGGAGGCGAAGATACAAGTCTTTTTACACGAGAAGTTCCCGAGCCTGCCCCTCCGAGTAGGAGTAGTGTACTACGGACTGTGTTGGGGCTTATTCGAAGTCTGCAAATTAGAAGAAGTTGATGCATTTTCTTTATGTGCAGATGTATCTTATCTGACTGCTCTTGCACAGCGTAAAAACACATCCTTTTGATGAATTGGCACACCGATTTCGGCATTTTGATTTGCTTGCCATTGAGAATCGAACCAGTCAAGTATGCTAATGCATTGTGACCGTTAGATTGGATCGACTATCATCCTACTGCTTACAGGAGACTATTTGTGACCGGAGAAAAAAATTCTCAACTCATATTCCTATGATTGTTCAAGCTCCCAGCTCCACAACTATCCGAACCTAGCACCGAGATCCTCATGTTAAAATTCTCGTTGAAATTCCATCCCGCACGATCATTAACCGTCAATTATGTAGATCGAGTGTCGGGGAAGTCAGTGGGAAAGTCGGAATATCGAGATCATTCACCATACCCTTCGACCGCATTTCATTCAGATCAACTGAAGGCCATGCTCAAGGCATAAGTACTCAGTACTGCATCAAGTTTAGCAGCTATGGTGAAGAATGCACATCGAGACCCGAAGTACGGTCAATCACAGAGATCAGACGCCTCGGGCTTCCCTCAACACTAAGGCCTTAAGGGGCCAAGTTACTAAGTGCCCTCTACCAGTAAAAGTGGCGCATTGACGGGCACGCACGAGATCGTAGATGTTGATGATTAGCGAACTGATTTCCTGCTTGCCCGCCGGATCGTTAAAATACCATCTTCCTATCTGACCCTTCTTATTCTTCCCCCACGACTGCTTGGTGTTATGTCTTCTAGACCGCAACCTACGAAGACCACAAGCCTGACCATTGACCGTGCATTGGAATGGAAGGTCGCACAACAGGTATGGCGTAAGCTCCTCTATTGCTGCGTGTTATTGAATCAAATCTTTGTACAGGCAGTGAATGACCAGAATGCGCCTGCGAATGCGACCTTTTCTGGGTGCTCTTCCTCATGCAGATGCTCTGCTTCGATGAACCCCCCTGCTACGGAAAGGGCTGCTGTCCCCGAGTCACCCACGGCCAAAGTACGAGTGGTGGGAAGGGGAGGCGCGGGCTCCAAAGTTCGAAGGATGTCCGCGCAACCCAAGTCGAGTAAAGAACCGTCATTTCACGAATCATCTACAAGTGCATCCGCAGAATCTCAGCCAGTGCGCTTACCTGGCAGAGGAGGCGCAGGGTCACGACCTCGTGTGTTCAACGCTGCCGCGCATTCCAATGAGTCCTCACTTGAGCTCAAGGCCAAAGCCTCCTTCAAGAAGACGAAGAAGTTGATCAAAGCGCTTCCTCTTCACCTTTCCAAAGCGAAGGATAATTCTGATTCTCATGAGTCGAGCAACGCTTCTGAGCCAGGGTGGTGGTCCGCGTATTCTTTAGATGAATACGCTGGATCTTCGCCAGATTCTCCTGTTTCCCCTGTCACCCCAATTCCAGCGTCGCCAGTGTCCCCGACGTTCTCTACATTCTCAGCTCCGGCTCGATTGCTTTCGCCATACTCTTTCTCTGCTCTTCCTGGATCACGATCCAGGCTCTCTGTCAATTGCACGGTCGATGTGGCCTCCGTCACTGGCTCTACTTTCACACCACCGATGGTGTCGTCGCCCTCGATGGCCTCCTCCGAGTCTTCCACTCTTGCAGACAGGTGTGCTCAGGAGGAGTCGGAGAAGCTCGCCGCGGGATTGAATTCCTCGTCACCCACGAAGAGCATGGGTAGTACGGTGAAGAGTTCCCCGGGTGTTGTTGAACGAAACAAAGTCGAGCCTCTGAATATGAGTGTCAATATCCCTGGTCCGGATTCTGGATATGACCAATGCGCTTACCATGAGGTCTCGAATGGCAAATGGAATACTACTGACATCGAGAACGTCAGGATGAAATTGCGTCTTCTGTAGAATGTTAAATGTTTTTACCCACTACCTACAGTACGATTTCTGTAAAATGTAATTTTTCCTGTCAAACGTTTGCCGGGAATCGAGGTAACAGGAGGTAACCCAGGGCCGGAGTCGGAGTTCGCGGATATACGTGTTACGCGTTGCACAGGTTTACATTTGCTTATCATCACGTGCATCGTTGCTGACGTCAGACGCGTTTCGGTGGACCGGGCACTGGCAGCAAAAATGCACCTCGTTTTACTCACGTCGACGTTCCCGACTAACATTGCGCCCAGTCCCAGGGCTTCGCAGAAGGATGCTGGGCATATACGCCCGTACACTTAATGGCTGCCTTACCACCTGTAGACCAGTGAATCTGCGCTCATGTTCTACTTCCACTTCTTTTTCTCTCCGAGTCTCCCAGCGTGGTCTTCTTCAGGGCGCATCATTCATTCGGAGACAGACGTACTCTACTCAATCACATCAGGAAAGCTCGAAGGCATCTAAATCATCCCCCTCTCCTTCAAACTCTGGGATCTTGTCGCGGGTATTACCCTCGTCAATCAGTGGCGCACCAGAAAGCGCGTCGTCCTTCCGAAAGATTGCTGCTTTAGCCAGACCTGAAAAGAAACCACTTCTGACGGCCATTGGGATGCTGCTAGTCTCATCGGCAGTGTCTATGTCAATACCATTTACCATTGGGAAACTGATTGACTTCTTCGCTTCGAGCAACCCAGTATGTGCTTCAAAGCTTCTCAGTCAAGATGTATTTCTTAATCCACTAGCAAATTCCTCTTGGACTCTCTATGTGGCAAGCATCTGGTGTACTTTTGCTGCTATTTACTACTGGTGCCGTAGCCAATGCAGGACGGTCATACCTAATGAGAATGGCTGGTAAGTAGTGACAATTATAAGCTGCGTCCCGCCTGACGTTGTTCCAAGGTCAGCGTATTGTTGCTCGCCTCCGTGAACGTACATACGCTGCGTCCCTTCACCAGGAGGTAGAATTCGTAGAACGTGGAGAAGGAGACGTGTTGAGTCGGCTCAGTGTCGATACAAGTATTGTCGGTGAAAGGTAGTCTTAATCCTGCAACTTTACGTCTTTGAACATTTAATCGATGATTCCAGTGTCACTCAGAATCTGTCTGACGGACTGCGTGCCGTTGTAATGTCGTCTGTGGGATGTAAGTTTGCTATGATCGACTTTTTGAGAGCTTGCTGATCTGCCTCATACAGTGGGAGCTATGCTCTACCTTTCGCCTACTTTGACAGGTCTGATGATGCTTGTTGTACCCCCCGTATCTCTGGGTGCAGTATGTCTCTTCCGTGCTCAATTTCATTCCATACTGATCAAATCATAGGTGTTCTATGGTCGCTATCTCAAGAAACTCTCCAATAAAACTCAGGAAGCCATGGGTGAGATGACAAAGGCTGCGACTGAATCACTCTCTGCTCTGAGGACCGTTCAGGCATTCAATGCCCAACCACAAGAGCAGGAGAAGTTTCACGAACGAGTAACCCATGTACTCTCTTTGGCCAAGAAAGAAGCTGTTGCAAGCGGTATCTTCTTCGGTAGTACAGGCTGGAGTGGTAACGTCACGATTCTGGCTCTACTCGGCTTCGGTATGCCTATTTCTGCTTTACTGCCGTTGCTCAGGTGTTGAAATTTGTCCCCGATAGGCGGTTCTCTGGTGTCTCAAGGCCAAATTACGGTCGGAGACTTGACCAGTCTTCTTCTGTACACCGTCTATGTTGGGAGTGGATTGCAGATGCTAACGTGACTATTTTTTCTACTATCTTACTCATTTTCGCTTAATCCACTATTTAGGTCGTTTTTCGTGCGTGTTGACTATATCTAACTTGCACTGCGGTATTGATACACTCCACAGTCATCCATTATGCGGGGCATAGGCGCTGGAACTCGTGTTTTTGAGCTTTTAGATCGACAGCCTGCTATTCCCATAGACACTGGAGTCAATTTATCTCCTCATCGACGAGGCCCGGTCAAGTTCGAGCATGTCAAGTTTGAATATCCTAGTAGAAAGGGCGTTGAAATACTCTCAGACTTCAATCTTGAGATTGGAGTCGGCGAAAGTGTCGCAATCGTGTATGTCTGGTTTAATTGGTACTCCAGCGCCGATGTTCATTTACCTTGCAGTGGGAAGAGTGGGAGTGGCAAGTCGTCTGTCCAATCCTTGCTATTGCGATACTACGATCCGGTTCACGGAAAAGTCACCTTCGATGGCCAAGGTGCGTTTTCTAAGACCTACGCCGCAAAACGCTCGTCTTACTACGATCATACATGTAGATATTCGAGAGCTATCGGTTACGTCTTGGCGAAACGCAATCGGCATTGTACCTCAAGACCCTGTCTTGTTCACTGGCACTATCGCGTCGAATATCGCCTACGGTAATGATACTGCAACTAGGGAACAAATTGAGCAGGCCGCAAGAGAGGCTAATTGCGAGTTTGTTTGGGGTATGCCTAAGGGCTTTGACACTGAGAGTTGGTATCAAATTCTATCCTCTGCGAGCCTCTACTCATCACATTCGCGTTGAGCGTAGTCGGCAGACTAAGTCTCAGTGGGGGACAACGACAGCGGCTTGCTATTGCTCGCGCGCTGCTCAAGAATCCTGCAATACTAGCATTAGATGAAGCTACGAGTTCGTTGGATGCG
>JH814812.1:564156-610021 GCA_000296255.1 Omphalotus olearius VT 653.13 | reverse complement strand
TGATTCAAGCGTCTATGCTGGGGGCGGCCTTCTCCTTCATGACAGAATCAATATCTCGAACTCTGTGAAAAGAATATGAATCCTTTATACGGACGAGGGAAAACAACCGTGTTCACCTCCTGTAGCCACAACAGTAGCAAGCCTTGGCTGATAACAGGACAACAGCGATCCACGATGCAATCAGCGCTGCTAGAACCATCCACACAGCGTTGCCGACTCCAACGCCAATCCCGCCATCCGTCAGATCGGGTAGCTTGTCCCTTGCTTCAGCTACTATCACAGCGTCAACCACAAAGACGACCGTGCTCACGATAGCGGTGAGGATAGTCAGGATGAGCGAGACAATGGTGAGACCGTGTGAGGCGAGAAACAGAGAGGTGAATAGAGCAGCGAGGGAGAAACCAGCCGCGACTAGATGGAGTATGAGCACTGCGAGGAGACCTTGCAGTACGATATTCAATTCTGACTCGGAGATACCTACTGCACTGAGAAGGGAGGTAGGTATGTCGCCATCGTACCCAAGCTTAGGTCCGAAGCAGTCGCCGTCGTTGGTGAACAGCGTGGGTGGATTTAAAGTACTGACAGTTTCTTGTCACTCTACCTTGAAGCATGAGTTGAGAAGGGGTTGAACATACCTCGAGGCGCAAATGCCCCATACACCGAACCTTAGCTCAGTGTCTATGCTCGTGGCAGGCTGGCCAGTGACAGTAGAAAACACGCGAATGATATAGACGGGTTTAACAATGGGCAGAGAGATTCCAACGAGCAGGAGAAGTATAAAAGCGGCGGAGTGCAAGAAGACAGATATCAAAGAAGTAACGCGATATGCGCTGAGGGGTCTGTGTTTGGGATTGACCATTGTGAGGCCAACGTCGACGACGATCAGGACAGTGTCAAGACTGAGAAAGCCTAAAAGGACCAGACAGCTTGGAAATGGTACGATCCTTATGCGAAATGAATGTTGTTGGCGATGGAGGGATAAATTAGGTGAGTCGTGAGGGTCCTTGGTCGTGAGCAGGCCTCAAGCACTTGGCTGTGAGAGACAACCTGGAGACAGCACATGTCGTAGCAGCCCATTCATCATGGGAAGCAGACGAAAATGATAACCTTGTTTGCTAAATGGGGACAGTTTGGACTTGAAGGCCCCTTTACGAGATTTCGTCTTTTTATCGTCCACAAAGGACAAATTATCTTGCAGAGATTCGAGAACATATAGCAGTGTCGAGCATCGTTTTAGGAAATTCAAACATGTTTCCTCCACCACGAGCACATCATGACCCAGATGCTCCCATTCGACTCACAGACTCAGATGCTGCTATCGCCAGGCTTTCAGCAGTGCGCTTGAACTATCTTTCTGATCCCTATATCAAAAATCTCGTTCCTCGTGCCAATTTTCAGCCAGCACGTCCCCCGTTGATCAACGTTGGCACCTACGTCCGCACAGTTGCTATTGATGACCTGGTGAATCAATGGATTGACCTTTCCAAGGACCATGGGAAGAAATGTCAAATTGTAAGCATGGGTGCAGGGAGCGATACCAGGTTCTGGAGGCTTGCGGTGAGTTGGGTAGTATTTGTCGCAGAAGGCGGGCTTATAGATCGCACAGCTAGACCAGCGCATATAAACAACATATCTCGGCTTATGTCGAAGTCGACTTTCCGGAGATCACAGTCAAGAAGGCTATGGCTATCAGAAAGAGTAAGGAGATGTGCATGGTGCTTGGCGATGCTGCCGATATCAAGATAGGTCTGTCAGCCGGCATCAAGTGATGCGTATGCGCTCATTGCTCTCAGTTGGAGGAACGTCGCTTCATTCACCTGTATATCGTCTTCTGTCGGCAGACCTGAGGCAACCTCCTTCAGAGGCTCTCGCATCTCTTGTGTCGTCTTCCGCAGGGTCCCCTGCCTTACTAGACCCTTCACTTCCGACACTTCTTATTTTCGAATGTGTCTTGGTGTACATGCAACCCGAGGAATCGAACAGACTCCTACGATGGTTCTATGAGCATATCCCTTCCTCTGGCGCCGGCGGTGTCTTGGGCACTATCGTATATGAGATGTTTGGCTTGGGTGATGCTTTTGGTCGTGTTATGGTGGCCAACCTGAAGGTGGGTGTTCCTTGGTCTACCCTTGAGCCAGCTAGCTAACAGTGACTCGTATGTAGACGAGGAACGTTTCATTACCGGGAGCAGATCCCTACCCAACACCCGAGAGCCTGCCTGCTCGGTTCCTTAATCTGAACTTCACTGCTGCACATGCACTCACACTTCGGGAGATACGACGCGCTTATATAGACCCAAATGAGCTCAAAAGGTAATGCTGACCTTGTTACCGAACCGTGTGGTACTCAATATGTGCATATGACCTTCAGGATATCAAAACTGGAGATGCTGGATGAAGTCGAAGAGCTGAATCTGGTGCTGGAGCATTATGCGGTTACCTGGGGTCTGGCGTTACCTGAATCAGATGAGCGTTTGAAGGCTTTATGGAGTCAGTGGGGGTTGGAAAAGAAAGAGAATGAGGTGAACGATGATAGCTTTTGAGAATTGAATCTCTAACTCTGTACGAAAGTGAACATTATATGTAATGCATAGACACATACTTTTCTTTGAAGCAAAGAAGATTTGTTGTCCCCACAATCCTCTATCGAAAAACGCGGGGAAAGCCTGTAACCGGCTTCGGTCCTCTCTTTACCGACTTTGTTCTAACATAATAAATGTGATGCCCCGTCGCTCTTGTTCTCGAATTCCTTCGTATTTCATCCTTGTTGCGCGTCTCAGTCACTCTTCCCATTAGCAATGTCTCCCGGACGTCCGAAGAAGGTTGGAGGTGAATACGGGAATGTACGCGCCAATATTGATATCGCAACTCTTGAGAGATACTTGGTGAAGCAATTGAAGGGGTTTCGTTCACCCCTCGAAGTGAAGCAATTTAAAGTAAGTGGAAAACGATGCCGGTAGTGAGACTTGAGCTTGATTTTCCCTTCCAGTTCGGCCAGGTATGATGGAACCTTCATCTCAGTAGAAAGAACGACTTTGTAACGACAGACAATGATAGTCCAATCCGACTTATTTCCTGACAGATGCAAAGTACTCATTTTTACACGTCTCCAATACCTAACTCACCGAACATTTCTTTCGTCTATGCAGCAAGAGACGCTACGTACTCCGTAAAAAACCAGCCGGAGAACTTCTCAGCAAGACTGCGCATCAAGTAGAACGGGAATACACTATGCTACACGCATTGCACAAGTATAATACAAGCCCTTCAATTTCATCCGACCAGCGCGTACCTGTACCAGAACCGTACCTCCTCTGCGAAGACAAATCAATCATCGGGACGGCATTCTATGTTATGGAGTTCCTGAACGGGCGGATTTTTGAGGACCCAAGGCTGCCTGAGCTGTCCCCGAAGGACCGGGAAGAGTGGTATGTGCAGAGAATTTGTGTACACGCTGCGCGTGCCAATTGAAGAATTCCAAGTTGGCTAGCGAGTATCCAGGCATTGACAGCGTTGAGCAATGTCGACCCTGTCGCTGTCGGTCTCGCGAACTTTGGACCGTCTTCAGATTACTTCCCTCGTCAGATCAAGGCCTTTTCGAAGATTGCGGAGGTACAGCGCGTGGCTGTCGATGTGGATACGAAGGAGCCTGTGCAGCAGGTACCATATTATGAAGAGTTGATTCGGTGGTACAAGGCGCATTTGCCGGATGAGAGTAGGACGGGAAGCAGGATAGTGCACGGGGATTATAAGATGGATAATCTGGTTTTTCATCCCGAAGAGAACAGGGTTATTGGAATTCTAGATTGGGAGTTGTGCACGTTGGGTAGTCCAGTAAGTCGTTCCTCTAGCTCGTGTTGGGTTGAACGATCGAATGACGTTTGCTAGCTTGCGGATTTTGTGAATCTCACTCAGCCATGGTCGGTGGATCCGAAAAATCTTCCTGATGTGGCGGAGGGTCAACATATTACACTGGGATTCAAGAACACGACGGTAGATGTTCCTGCAAGTATCGAGGTGCTGGAACGGGAGTATTGCAAACGTATGAAAATACCGTATCCGATAAACGACATTGTTTTCGTCAGGAGTTGGATGTTGCTCCGGGTACGTCTTGATGACCCTTTTCGACAAGAAACCTAATGAAAATTATTCATAGGGGAGTCTTATACTGCAAGGCATTGCCGCGCGTGCAGCGAGACGCCAAGCGAGCTCGGCCAATGCATCGCAGTATGGAAGAAATGTGGAACTATTGGGAAACTTGGCTCGATATGTGTTGGAAGACGAAGGTATTAGAATTGACTCGCAACAGAGCAAATTATGAGATGATGAACGTTGATATGGCCTTGTGGGCCTAATGTAATATACTAATAATATAGATTGGCCGTTGCCTTCAATTTGATGGACCGGGTAGCATACAGCGAGATGACTAACGAGTAACCGGGTGTGGATATCATAAACAATGACATGTTCTACATTCCGCGCCGACAACTGGTCCACTTCCTCGATGTGGACATTGCTCCTCAACTTCGTCTCTTACTCTCTTCTCCCTTTCATCACGGTGAATCTTATCAAGACGAATCTCAACCTGTCATTTACGGTCAATTGATCACTCGATGCCTGTTGGTAACCCGTTGACGCGAACGGTCGGTCTGCGAGTAGGGCCGATAATACTCGAGACGTTAGTCAAGCATTACTTTGAACGAATAAAGAAGGATGCGCAGGAGAAAGCAAAGGGCGGTATGGTGCAGTTGAGGCAAGATGAGTTGCTCTATGATGAAGCATTCACCATTGTCAAGGTATCTACTACATTCATCAGGCTTTACTCGTCAAGGCTAATGTATGGGCGTGAATAGGCTTTCCTAGAAGTTGCATCATAGTGAGTAAAAACTTTGTACTTTCATTCCTATGGGCAGAATAATTCAGCCTCGTAGTCATACAGTAGAGGAGGTGCAAGGTTTGATCCCCTTTTCGATGACAGGGAATATGTTTTGAATATGTCCTTCGATCTCGGACAGCCTTTGGCAATACCCGCACACCCTCTCCGCCGTGGGTTAAGGTCGTCCGGCTTCTTGTTCCGATGTCTTGCTGCGAGGAGGCTGCAACCTACATGGTGAAGGCTTTCGGAGGAGAAGATATGGCTCGACGCGTTGTAGGCGGGATCAAGTGGTGGCAGGTCAGAGGTATCAACGGGCAAGTCATTCTGTGCTTGCGATATGAATCCGGGTTTGATAGATATACCTAGCGTGGATGCACAGTGGATCACGGCCAAGAAGGATTATCAAGAAGCCAAGCGACGACATAAACTATATCAAAAAATGAAACGGGAGCCTTCTGAAGGAGAAACCAATACGAGTTCTAACAATAATGTTGAAGAAGCTACTTATGATCATGATATGGACGAGATGCGATGTATATTGTACTCTCATGGAGGTATTCAAGTTCGTTGAGCTCGCATGTATCTGTGGTCTGAGCGATCTTCCTCCGCAGGTGGATACTATTTTGGCAGCGTTGATCAGGAAAGGTTTGTCATTCCGCTGTGTGTCCCAGCTCATTGTACTGAGCTTTTGTTGTAGATATAGCATACAACGGTATGCTCGCAAAATAAATGGCCGAATTTTTGGTACGTGTATTTCAACTGACTTCGCGGTAGAGTTTTACATTCTAACTACGCGAGAAGCTATCAATTATCGCCTCGCTCCTCAGTACCCGTTCCCGTGTGCAATCCAAGATCTTCTCGCAGCTTGCAAGTCACCCAATTTCATCTTACTGCCGACCTAGTCTAACACTACCGCCTAGACCTATATCTAATAAGGCCTCCGCCTGAGGCCAAACATCAGCCTGTTAAACCTGCCCATATTATTGTCGCGGGTGATTCAGCTGGAGGTGGCTTAACCTTAGCTCTGCTTCAAGTTCTGCGTGACTCAGGGCTTCCACTCCCTGCCGGTGGTGTCCTCGTATCCCCTTGGTGCGACATGACACACTCATTTCCGAGCATACACACGAACACCGCAACGGACGTCATTCCGCCGTATGGATTGTCTTTGCAGAAACCCAGTACATTGTGGCCTCCCCCATCTGATGAACTAACTAATGTTGTACAATCCCGATTGCGTTCTCGTGTTCGTCAAGCCTTTCGAATGGATGAACGGATAACTGTAGCATCCCAACTACATGCTCCCACCGATGTGCCCGCTTCGCATGGTCATATGCCAGTTGATGTCGGCAACATTACACCTCTTCCGCTTCCAAATCCTATGGAGGAGGCATACGATCAGACGATATGTATTCCTTGCTCGCACGGGGATCGGAACATTACTGTCAAGGAGCAGCTACAGTTGTATACTGTAAATAACTTACTAGGACACCCTTTAGTGAGCCCCGCCCTGTCTTATTTGGGTGGGTTGCCGCCCTTGTTCATCATTGCGAGTGACAAAGAAGTCTTGAGGGATGAAATCATATACACGTGAGTTCTCATCGTACTCAGTGTGGCATAAGGCGCTGAACACTTTTCAGCGCACACAAGGCAGCATATCCCGAGCGATTTCCTGTCAAGGAGCAAGCACGAGTTCTCTATCCCACGTTGAACGGCATAGAGAGTCGATATGAAGCTACTCCTGTGCATTTACAGGTGTATGATGGTAAAATGTTCTTATTGTTCGAAAATGAACGTCACTGAGGGGGTTATTGCAGATACTGCTCATGTCCTACCAGTACTCTTTTCGTTCACAACGCCCGCCAAGTATTGCTTTAGAGCAATAGCTTCGTTTTGCAAACGTGTCACTGGAATGCCATTGACAACACCGTATAGTCCCTTAGTCGACTCACTCCCTGGATCACGGTCAGGGTCATTTTCCCCTCCATCATCTCCCCCTCAAGAAAGTCAAAGTCAATTCGAGAAGCAGGAGACTTTATCGTCGAAAGCTTTCTCTCCACGTCCTCGAATTCCATTTTCGACTGGCAAAAGAGACAACGACTTGAAGCGCTCATTCTCAGAAAATGTCCGTCAGATGAGCTTTTCATCTGTTCGCCAGAAACGATCAAAATCTGTGCCACGTCTGCGAGATCAAGTGACAGAAATTCTGTCCAATCAAGAGGATGTCCCGCCTCTTCCGGATCCACCGCGCAGTGCTGGCATCTCGCCAGGCTCGAGTCTTTCCAGTGACGTCGGTAGCCCACAGTTCTCAAGAATGGTCTCTTCCTCTCCGCCGCCTATGCTTGAAGCCGACAAGTTTGCAGGTGAACCAATGGTTTATCTAGAGAGTGTGAGTGAAATGAGACTCTCTTGTTAGCCTATCCTCATTCGTGAAATCAGGATTTCCCGTCGAACCAGTCTAGAATGATCCGGGAACGGGTTTCCACTCTAGGTGTAATACGGCCTTTGGAGCCCGAGTCCGAGCTTGATGCGTTCAAAGTAGCACCAGAGCTAGTGGGGGTGCTTTCTGAGCTCACGATCAGCAGATACACAGATGGTCGTGCCAAGTTCGACAAAAAGTTTAGCTCGACAGTGAAGGCTATTAACAAGCACCGCCGGAAGCATCTCGAGCGTGCTAAGAAGGATACGATCAGGAATATGAGCGCATTACAGAACAACTTAGAGAAGGAGGAGCAATTGAAGGAACAACAGGCGCAAGTGGGGAACAAAGACCAGTCGAGCTTTGGCATCAAAGAGGGGCTGTTAGCTTCATCAGGCTGGAGTTGGGCCTGGGCACTTGACCAGAACGAGAAGCCTCCTCCTAGCAGCATCGTCTCGAGGAGAGATACGGAAGAGGCTATTCGTCTTGCCCGCGTTGCCGACCAAGCGGTCGTACAAGACCATGGAAGTGTCTTGAGCGGGAACAACTTGTGGAGTGTTGTGGTCGGTTTCTTGACTGTTAAAGGAAAGGATGATCATGCCGGAGCGGAGGACGAACCGGGGGAAGTGCAGGATGAGCTTGAGCGTAATGCGCCGGCGAGGAAGAAGTCTTTGTTTTCTAAGCCTAGGTTCGTTTCGCGCGACAAGTTGGTCGCTCCGGCAGCTCAAGACGAATAAGACAAAGGAATCCTGGACAACTGATTATTTATGCTTGTATTTTTCTACCATACCCTCAGACACTAATGCTAATAACCGTGGTTTATCAAGGAATATTGATTTGTATGCTACGGATTTACTGCTAGCAGCTCGAACAGTAATCTGTACCCGCCTTTGTTATGTAGATGAAATGATGTACAACATGATCGCCCTTGCTTTAAGAAGGTTGGTGGCCTATTTCTGGGTGACCGAGACGCTGTAACTTGAGGTCACCAAGTTAGCTACGCCAATAAAAGGCTCGGTGCCGGTCTGGACGGCTTGCAAGTACTTCGACCCCCGAATGTAAGCGTCGGATAATTGTCATCAGAAACATTGCACACCTGAGTGGAAGCAACACCTTGTTCAGAAATGAGATATTCTGGGGTAGAATGAGTGCAACGATCTTATACAAGAGAGAACTCGGGATCTTACGGAAAAACTCGTTCAAGTCAACGTTAAAGTCGTTAATATTTCCTTCCGCAGTTTTGAATGACAGGACCTCCCAGTTTGCATTAGGTCCTTTCCATAGATCCCACTGGTGGCCAGCGACAGTGATGTTGGTAACAGCTGCTGAGCCCACTGGTTGGATTCTGGTGTCCGTGATTGAGTTTTATGGTGTTGATAGAAAGAAGTGTTTACCCTCCGAGACCAGAAAGCCAGATCATTCTGTGTGCATAGTCTTAATCCAGGGAGTGCTGAACATGATAGAAGGTACCAACATTTCGTAAGAAGATGCACTTGATGCAGGCTCTCCGGTTGGAGCAGTGCCAAACCAGATATCATACCTAATGGTTTTAGTAATGAGTACTCATGCTGGCTCGGGGAGCGAAGAAGAGTGCGAAATCTCACGAGACGTCTGCTCTGATTCCATCCGATTGTGACTCGTACGACCAACTCCAAGAAGTAGGAGCCGAGGCTATGTTCAAGAGCTTTATGCATTCTTGCATGGAATGCCTCTAGGAAATAACTGATATTCGCAACATACCTGTACTCCTTGAACAGTGTTTGATTCCATATTAGCATCTATGCAGTGTGATCATAGTCATTTTACATGAACTTCCAGGATTTTTATTTGACGCAAACTCACAGCTCTTGACACTGTTGTTACTGTTCGCCCAGTTGTAGGTGGTGGACCAAGAGACGGTGTTTCCACTGGCGCTGATCAGTGTTGAGGTTTGGCTGCCAACACCGCTAGCTAGGATTAACACAGACCGTTAGTGCGGTGATCAGCTCTCGAATAGTCAGGAAATTTACCTTCGCCCCAAAGATTCTGACACAAGGTGTAATCACCTGCAGGGAGGCAGTCGAAAGCGCCTGAAATAGTTTGTGCAGAGGAGACTGCGGTAAGAAGAGCAAAAGTCACAGAACTCAAAGCGAGATGCATTTTTGAACGTTTTCAGCGGGACGTTTGTTGACTTCAATGACTGTGAACGAGCTGAACTTATAGAAACCACGAATGACGCGAGACTCTTTGGATGCTGAATTGAACATAACATCGGTGATTTCAGATTGCATGCTTTGAACTCCACTATGTCCCGAATACAATGGTCAGAGTGTTCAAGGTGACATTAGAAGCGTGTAAGATGAAACGACTGAAATGCCGAAGGACCGCAAATTTACAGATGAAGATCCGAGAAGAGTTGAGGTGAATTGCAAGGGGGAGTGGAGTTAGAGTATGCTCCAGAGTCCAGGGTTTCTATGCAGGACTTTAATCCATTCTAGAGCGCCGCACGTGTCGTTACAAGAACGCAGAGCGTTGTATCAGAAATAATGCATAACCCTAGCATTAGCCGAAGAGTGGACATAGAATGGCATCCTCACATGCGAAGGAAACTCCTCGGAGTCACTGTGGATAAATTTTATTCTGAAGTTGCGAATACCGCAGACCAAACGTCCATCGAGCGCACTTCCTTCATCCCTCCAACTTGCTCCAAGCTAGCTAGGACAGCATCCCTCATACCCAAGACCAAGCCCCTCTCTCGAGGATCTCTAATGAATTCCTTCACTTCTTCTACAAATGTGGGATCGACGGCGACCGCATGAACCTCCCACCTACCGTCCTGCATTTCTGGAGCGGGGCAACAAACTTGGCTCTGTAACACGAGCCCACCTTCTTCGGCCAATGCTTGGATTCCCGCAGGAGAAATCACCGTGCGGATATTTGACGTCGTCTCTGTTTTTCTGCATTCCAAAGCTGCCTGAGCTAGTGCGGCGAGGATATGAGTGTTGCCACTAGGTGATGACGACGATAGGCTCCATTCTGCGATGCAGACATGGTCGGTGCATGTGGACATGGCTTGAAAAGTCTCCTTAATGAGTTCCGTGGATGAGAAGTACCAGATGCAGTGAGTGAGAACAACAACGTCCCATCGTTTTCCTGGGTTGGCTTTAAGATAGTCAAGTGGAGAGGCTTGGATCCAAGTAATTCGAGATCCAATGCGCGTAGAAGAGAGTACTGAGTGTGCCTGCCCCAACGTCAAAGGCCCACCTGTTGAACATTTAGAGAATGATCACCTCTGAACGTAGTTGAAGACTCGCCATAATCAAGAGCACCGGGGTCAACTGCGTCTATATGACCATTGACTCCGACCAACTCAGCCAATACTGCCGTGCAATCTCCTTGCCCGCATCCAAGTTCGAGTATCTTAGAGCCTGACTTGATAGGCCATTTACCGTTGGATATCAAGTCGAGTCGGTGCTGTACCTGGGCCTGAAGAAAATGCCCCGGAAGAAGATTGAGAATTTTATCGGCCAGAGTTTGGTCATCGCTAGAAGTCATCGGGAGAAAGAAACCGAGGTCTTCAATTGGCTTGATATGAGAAATGAATAGGTTGAGCTGGATATGACCAATTCCTACGGACCCACTAGTGACATGACTCGATCCAGGGTTCCCCGAAGCGGCGACGACCTACTAAATGCGACCTTACTAGGACCTTAGCCCTTTAGGTCTTAGGAAGCTTAATATGCCATGTCCTTGAGATGCAATAAATATCTTGAAAAGGAACTCGTCTCATGCTGAGTCAGCACTCTTTAGGCCTTCGTTCACCCCCACTACTTAAAGTCCTTTCAAAGAATGGCTCTCATCGAGGTTCGTAGTCCATCTTTTCCTTAAAACATTCTTAACCTACTTTGAAGGTCATTGCTAACGATCGTCTCGGGCGCAAAGGTGAGGCTGTCTCGACACAATCTCTCCGAGTACAGTGGTCATTGATGATCGCGTAGTCCGAGTCAAATGCAGCCCTGATGACACCGTTGGCGACCTCAAGAAACTCATTGCAGCTCAAACTGGTACAGATCATACGAAGATTCAGCTGAAGAAATGGTGGGTGGATTACAATTTTTGCGTTCATCCGACCAATTAACGATGCGTGAAGGTACACGATCTACAAAGATCACATCACATTATCTGACTACGAGATTCACGATGGCATGAGCTTGGAGATGTATTAGACGTGCGTCGCAAATCCCCCAGGCTCTTGGCTGTTTCGTCAGCGAGAGGTATTTCCTTGGTTGAATGTTTCACTCCGAAACGCAATATGTATTTGTATATTTTCTCCATACGGATTATAATGCTTGAAGTCGTGAATTTCTGTTGACATATCTTGTACCCATAGTTCTATAATACTGCAGAGGTGCAGTCCAGCTCTTGCCGATACAGTCTCTACGACTGATTCGATTTCTGCGATATGGTCCTACAACAGTAAAGTCGCGGCACCGACTGCGATTGCTGGAATGGATATTGCCCGCACTGGACTCTGCCAGGAAGATAGGGCACCATTGGAGCTCGATTCATCCTTGGAATGAAATTTAGAGCACACCCCAATGTAACATCGTACAGAAAACACTAACCATCTGGGTCCCGCCCATGTCGTTCTTGGCTGCTATCAATGGTTGCAAAGCCGGATCTATGGGTGCTGGGGCCGGCTCGGGGTTTGGTTCAGGTACAGGAGAGCAGTTCACTGTTCAAGATGTACCCCAAGGTCAGTACTGCTGCTTCACCAAGACGCGGTCAGACGCACCGAGAGAAATAATGGAAAATGCAAGGAGTGAGGTGATGAATTGAGAGAAGAGCATCGTGCGTGGTATCGTTATATGCAGTGGTATCAAGTTATGAGGATGTTTGGAAGCGAGAAAACGTTGAAAAGTCGCAAGGCGTCTAGCGCTGAGTGAGAAGACTAATGAGAATGACTTGGAAAGTAATGGTATAACATCCAGCTGAAGCAATCTCATTTTATATGCCACAAGTTACGAGAGACTTTGAGGTCGAATAGGGCAAGTTGTTAGTCGCCGCTTATTATGGTACAAGAATGTCCAAAAACGAAATAACGTTTGCTTCTGTCAGAAGCTGGTTCTGGAGAAGCTTTGTATTCCGTTGCTCTTGTAAAAAGTACAATATCTCGACGCTGCACGCGAGCTAGAGCTCAACATAAGAACATGTCCAAGGAGACTCGGAGCATCATACGTAGTCAACATGGTCAAAGCGCAAACCTTTCTTGACGCGACTTGTTCGCGTATACATCCCAGTCACCACTTCAAACCTTCAACTTCCTTGATCTAGCCGTCGCTGCAATATCTCTTCATTTTCGGTGTAGATGAAAATAATTTAGGGCAAATGAATTCATATCCATTAGAATTGCTGGGCCAGCTGGCTCCTGTCATGTTCGTAGCAGGTCTCGATACCCCCGATCCTCCGAATGCCCAATCGTCGTCTTCTTCAAGTTCGCTGGCAGCTGAGAAGAGCTCGATATCACGGCCTCAAGATCCCTTTGCTCTCCTATCTCTCAGACTTCGCGACGCTCTGCTCGCTCAGCGCAAATTCAGTATCTGGCAACCCGAGAAGCATAAGCTATTTCTAGTCGTATTGGTCGACCAAGATGTTACCTTTCCTCCTCGCGACACACCACCAGAAGACTCGCCGTACTCAGCTGTCCATTCATCACTTTCCCCGTTAACACCAAGCTCACCAGTATACCCTGACGGGCTCATTGCTCCCATCTGGATACGCAAACACACAGCTTTTATACCATCGGTGTTTGTGCTATTCAAGCGGCTGTTTGAGGTGCCGCCACACAATTCGACGTCACCATTGGATGCTCCGGATCCTGAACGCGAGAAGGAGAAAGACCAGGAGGAGCGGAGGAGGGATACAGAGTTGGCTGCGGAGATCGCGGATAGGAAGAAAAGCACGAATGAGCGCGGCGTTAAGCTTACTGTCGTCCTTATGGCTAGTAGGAAAATGCTAGGTGGGTCCTTGTCACCTCCTTACATCTCTCTTGCAATTAATGAAATGGAAATTGTGCGTAGACGATCCCTCGCTTGACACTCGTCTGACTTATATACGAAGGCAGAGTGGCCTCGATTCAAGGGCAGCTTTGTTCGTTCTGAGCCCTGTCAACCAGTCTGAGCTGGGTGACTTCATTAGAAGGTACCGTCAACCCATCCTTTCGTTGATATCTCGTTCATGTCATAATCCTAGTTTGCAGCAAGCCTTATACGAGCCAGCACTAGAATACTATACCTCACACTCCAAGCGAGTCAGACGCAAACGCAATCGACATTCTCAAGCAGTATCATCGTATCCGCACCCGCTAAGCCCGCCGGTTGCAGGCGTTGCTCGTCCTCTACGACCCGAAGGATGGACAGTAAGATATGAATATAAGATGGCCTGTTTTGCAGAGTTTCGAGGAGAGGATGAAGTTGCTTTGAAGTATGTCTTGCTTTACACTTCGGTGCATCGCACAATGGTTAATTGCGGTTTTAGGCATTATCAAGACGCATATGAGATGCTAGTCATTATGTTCGGCTCAACGGCAATTCTGACCCCTCGAACGAAAAGATGGGCAGAAGCGAAGGTGTTAGCAGACTGTATTAATATCAAGGTACTCATATCCCTTTTACCCCTTCGATTTTACATTGATCAGTCCACGAGTCAGATATCTAAATTATATCTGTACAACCACGAACACGCTCTCGCCCTATCGCATCATAACACACACATGCGTAAATTTGGCGACTTCTCGCGCGGTTGGGGTATTGGGGAGGAGACATTTGAGTACTGGAGTTGGATGGCGCGACAGTATGTATTTCGCTTTCACTTCACTAAGACACAATGACTCTATCGTGTGTTTGGCCCCAGACACCGTATCCTAGCTGAGCTTCTTGAATACGCTATTCGTTCAAACCTAGTAATTCCTGTTCACCGGCCGGTCGTTTCCTCGTCTGCGATGAGCAACGCGTCTGCGTCGACGCAGGTGGCGGCCGGCGCGCGAAGTTCGGTCCCGGGCATGGAACTGGAGTCAATGCGCTCGCTGGGTATCAATCCAAATTATGCTTTGCAGCACCCCGGGTTTTATTATTATATGGCAGCAAGATGTACAGAATCTAGACGGGAAAGGTATCTGGTTGCGTTAGAAGCAGAAGTGCGTGACCTGGGACACAAGAAAATACGAATGCTAATAGAGTGATGAAACAGGAACGAGATCGGGTGCCCTCAACTTCTCCAGGTTTTGCGAATGAGAAAAAGGTTGACCATTTGATAGTCGTCCTCGAGGTACGGGTCCCTGCATAGGGTATCTTCTTGCCTAATTTTCTGATATGCGTAGCTGTACACGAAAGCCTATGAATTGTTCAAACAACATACTCCTGAAATCCAGGGCCAGGGCCGGCTGCCTCTTTGGATCGCGTATCGTATTGCCCAAACATATACCGACTCGGGTAAATTCGACTTAGCAGTTCGGTAAGGGTTCTGTATCATTTGACCATCGACGGACATTAAACCAATGAAATAGATTTTTCGAACGCATTGCAAAGGCATACCGTCGAGAAAAATGGGGGTTAATGCTTCGACCGTTGCTCGCGACATGGTATTCCTGTGCACAGCAGCTTGGTGATGTCGAGTTGAGCGTGAGGTTGTTGATTGAGATGTTGGGACATGGTATGTGTCCATTTTTGTGCCGCAGAAACCTACTAAACAATGAGTGTAGATGCAAATGATTCAGGCGAACCTGGATCTTTGGAGGAAGACCTATTAGCAGTTCTAGAGGTGAGCTTCTATCTTTCGTTGCCTGTGGTTGATCGACTCATCTGGATAACCAGAGCACAGTTCCTTCAACTCTTGATGAGCCGCTCGTCTTGGATGATTCTGAGTTCCAACCAATATGTATGTCAGCATCTAACAGCATTTTACCTGAATTGATTTCTTTGTAGTTGATACCAGCTTGGTTTTCTGGACACCTGAAGTGAAAGTCGGGGAGCTTGCTGCCTTTCAGCTTTCGCTCACTGCTCCAGCCCATGTGACGATCTCGTCGCTGCCGTTTAGTTCTCTGGAGATTCATTTCTCAGAGAATATACCTCCACTTATTGTCCGCCATGCTGAGGCGTCGGCTGGAGAATCTTCCATATCACCTGTTGTACGAATGGTTGACCTCGGCCATGTAAGATACAGTCCAGGCGGGGATTCGACTTCGAGTAACTCGCTCGACACAAATTTGAGATGGACAAAAGGTCAACTCGTGGTGTTTGCTGGGACGATATCGTCTGATGTGCCGACATCGTTGACGGTTCGTTAAAACATTCCTGTGTGCTGCATTTGGCTAAGCATTCAATCAGATATCACATTTGGTTCTGAAGTTGGTCAAGGGTGGATGGAACATTGAAGTGCCTCTCGATTCATGCAAGTCTCGTCAAGAGGTGCCCCCTGTCGGTCGTTGGATATCTTCTCTCAGTCCGTTGCGATTCATACCGGTGAAGCGGGAAAACTTTTCTTCTGTGGAGTAAGTGTTTTCCTAGCCAAGGGTGTCATGCCTGTCTTACGGTCTCACTCCAGTGTTCGTTATCGCCCTCATACGGTGCTGGTATCGCTATCACACCATTTACCTGCATATTTGAATGAGGAATACCCAATAGACGTCATTGTCACTAACGCAGATGATAAGGAGCTCGAAATTTCGATGGACATTCTCCTTCAACCCATTGAAGTGGATTTTGCAAGTGAGTGGCATCGTGGCTATAGTAATAAGAACTTTTTTTATTATTTAAATCTCATTCCTTTTGATCTAGTCAACACAATCTTCTTGGATGACCACCAGTCGAACGCTATGATCAAGGGCATTCTCTTCGGCTCACTTGCGCCCGGGGCTAGTATCGTCAAGACATTACATTTGTTGAACACCGGAGCAGCTGGAGACCGCATGATCGACATTTCTATTCAGTCTCGGTGTCAGACTGATTCTAGTACAACCATTGCAGAGGACACGATGCCAGAATTGCAGGATGCGACTGAGACATTGCAGACTGTGGTGATACCCACTGTAGAACCTTTGAAGGCGACGACTGAGGTGATTTACCGCAGGTCAACCAAAGCACTTCTTGGGCTGGCTGATCTGCGAGGGTATGAGAGTGATTACGGGGATGACATTGAAGGCGGTGAAGTAATTTTGCAGACCGTCCTCGAGTGTGTCGGTCCTTGGAACCTGGACATTGAGAGCTTTGTTCTGAAGAAACGAGTGAGTATTCTCTCTGCAGCTTTTATCTCTTTTGACTGAGAGACCGGTTAGGAGCATTCTTCAGCGCAGATCCTGAGCTGTTCCAGTGAAGATGAGGCTGATCTCTTTCCGTCAGGTATGTGTCCTTGTTAGTCGTAGAAATGTGGCTGGATTAACAATTACTTCAGAGTATGAGGCTGGTGACGAATTTTCTGACATATGTCACGTCAGGATAGCAGCAGCTCCAGCTAGTCCAGACCGGGAGAGCTTTCCTCTACCTGGACCTGGGGAGTACCATGTTACTTGGAGAAGGTATTTACCGTTGCCTGTTATTAATGCGGCATTAACGCAGAAGATACAGGGTACTTCCGGATGGAAAACGCGGCTCTAGAGCTACAAGTGTATTCCCACTACCAACGTTACAGCCGCCGGCGGACGAACTCATTGCCCTATTGGATATTTCACCCCTCGCAAAGCTACATCACCCTACACCACTAACACTCACGATACAGAACCGCCATCCCTCGCGCAGTGCGAACGTAACCGTTCAGTTCGAATCGGATCCCTCTGACAGTTTTGTCGTTGCCGGATTGAGAGCAGGGCGTGTTTCCATCCTGATGCCTGGGGCAGAAGAGAAACTGCTGTGGAAGTTGATACCTATAGAGTGCGGGCACGTCAAGATTCCCAAGATCAAAGTGTTGGACCGGAGGGTGATAGCTTCGTCGATGCCTGGAGGTTCGGATGTAGAGGGTAGCTCAGATGGAACAGTGGTGAAGATTGTTGATGTCAGAGTGGAACAAAGATACGGGAAAGCAGTAGAGGATGAGAACGAATTGAAGGACGACACGATAGGTACTGTGCTTGTTCTTCCATAAAATTATACACACTAAGGTACTTATGTATTATGTAATGCATATGTATGTTACACCGAGTCTCGTCACGTGACTACCACGTCAGTTCTGGAAGTTTCGGGATGTCCCGCTCGGCAATTCTGCTTACATACGCAGGGAGGAAAAATTTGAGAGCCGAGCTGAATATTGTTAGTCCTTTCCTTTCCTCTATACCACCATGTTCGCTGCTGCTCGATCTCTACGTACTGCCGTGTTGCGGTCAGGCCCTTATGCTGTACGCGTATTCTTCTTCTGTCTCTCTATCCTCTGCTCACTGTTTTTAGGGCCTCCCACGGTCTGTAATTGCACGAAACATGAACTCCAAAGTCAATGGTAAGGTCTTGAAGTAACCCTTGTAGTGCTCCTTTCTTACGCTCTGTTAGGTCCTGTTGTTGGCATTGATCTTGGAACAACAAATTCTTGTGTCTCTGTCATGCAGGGCAAGGATTCTGTGGTCATTGAGAACTCGGAAGGTGTCAGGACCACACCTTCCGTTGTTGCTTTCACAAAACACGGGGAACGTCTTGTCGGTCTACCTGCCAAGCGACAGGCTGTTGTCAACTCTGCCAACACTGTCTTTGCCTTCAAACGACTCATTGGTCGTCAGTTCAAGGACAAGGAAGTGCAAGACGACATGATGCACTGGTGAGTTTTCAAGAGAAATTCAAATGTTGCTGATACTCATTGTTATCTCAAGGCCTTTCAACGTTGTACCGAAGCCTGACGGTCGGCCAGCTGTAGAGGTTGAGAACGGCGGCAAAAAACAACAATTCGTCAGTGTCTGACTCGCGTCCCGGTTCCGTTCGTCATATTAATATTCCCTTAGTCAGCGGAGGAGTTGTCTTCCATGGTCTTGGTTAAAATGAAGGAGACTGCACAGCAATTCTTGAACAAGAATGTCAAGTGAGTGTATGGTTTAACACAAGAAATTTATATTCATATCACCATTTGCCCGCAGCCACGCAGTCGTCACCGTCCCTGCATACTTCAATGATGCCCAGCGTCAGGCAACAAAAGATGCTGGTCAGATTGCCGGCCTCGAAGTCCTTCGAGTGATCAACGAGCCGACAGCAGCTGCCCTTGCTTATGGTCTGGACAAGGCTGACTCGTCAGTGATTGCGGTGTACGATTTGGGAGGTGGAACCTTCGATATTTCAATATTGGAGATGCAGAAGGGTGTTTTCGAAGTGAAATCTACCAATGGTGATACTCATCTTGGTGGTGAGGATTTCGATGTCGTCTTGGTCAACCATCTCTTGAACGAGTTCAAGAAGGAGAATGGTATCGACCTGAGCGGTGATCGTATGGCTATTCAACGTATCCGTGAAGCTGCTGAGAAGGCCAAGATCGAGTTATCCTCCACTACTCAGACCGAGGTCAACCTTCCCTTCATCACCGCCGATGCTACAGGTCCCAAGCATATCAACACCAAACTCCTGCGGTCACAATTCGAGTCGCTCGTTGCACCTCTTGTCCAGCGCACTGTTGACCCTTGCAAGAAGGCTCTTAGCGATGCTGGTGTCAAGGCTAGCGAGATCAACGAGGTTATCTTGGTCGGTGGTATGACCCGTATGCCCCGTGTCTCTGACACTGTCAAGTCTATCTTCGGACGGGATCCTAGCAAGGGTGTCAACCCTGACGAGGCTGTTGCTAAGGGTGCCGCTATTCAAGGTGGTGTGTTGGCTGGTAACGTCACCGATATCCTGCTCCTGGACGTCACTCCGCTCTCCCTCGGTATCGAGACCCTTGGTGGTATTATGACCAAGTTGATCAACCGTAACACCACCATCCCCACCAAGAAGTCGCAAGTCTTCTCTACTGCTGCTGACGGTCAGACCGCCATCGAGGTTAAGATCTACCAGGGTGAACGTGAACTCGTTCGCGACAACAAGCTTCTCGGCAACTTCAACCTCGTTGGTATCCCCCCCGCACCCAAGGGTGTTCCTCAAATTGAGATCACTTTCGATATCGATGCCGGTGTGTCTCTTATTGACCTTCCACTTATCCTCATGCTCATATGTTGGTTCCTCAGACGGTATTGTGAATGTCTCAGCCAAGGACAAGGCAACGAACAAGGACCAGTCTATGACTATTGCTTCTTCATCTGGACTTAGCGACAAGGACATTGAGAAGATGGTTTCTGATGCTGAGCAGTACGCTGAGACTGACAAGGCTCGCCGCAGTCTCATTGAGGAAGCCAACAAGGCTGATTCCGTTTGTGCTGACACTGAGAAGGGTATGTGTCTCTACGTATTCTTTGTTTGACATCCGTTTCCAACACAACATCTGTACAGCTATGAACGAGTTCAAGGAACAAATCGACGCTACAGAGAAAGAGAAGGTTTCCAAGCTCGTTGCAGAGCTTCGTGAGCTCGCTTTGAAGGGACAAGCCGCTGATGCCTCCGTCACTGCTGACACCATCCGCGAGAAGATCAGCGAGACCCAACAGGCTTCCCTCGGTCTCTTCCAAAAGGCTAGTTTTCAACAAATCTACTCGCTCTACTAAGTCTAACTCTTGATGTTCAGGTTTACGAAAAGCGCAATGCTGAGAGCTCATCAGAAGAGAAACCCTCTGAGAGCGAGCCCGAAAAGAAGGACTAAATGTCCTCCTTCAACTTCCCCTTGTCTCTTCGCTGGGTCACCTCTCCTGTAGTCCTAGAGGCTCAAGCCATCCTCCTTCTGGTCTATCACACAGATGTGCTGTGCTGATTCGTACCTTTCGCTCGTTCACTCGTCCGTACCTCTCATGCTCACGGCACTCACTAGATTAAAAAGTATAGTCACGATTTTTTTGCATTACATTATATTTTACGGCATATTTTTCACCACCCCCGCTCATCTTCTATTGCTCGTCGGTCGCATTGCTTCCTTTCAGTTATCCATTTGTATACTAGGCAGCAATGTAACAATTCTTTTGGAGATTCACTGAAAGACCAATGTTGAATGTGTATGGCCTACGTGTCGCCTTTGAACTACATCTTGCCTTCAAGCTGCAAATGCAAAACTTGTCCTGCTTTCCTGGCAGGCAGCAATTTGGTCTGTGATCTATGTAGAGTAAAGTACGTATATCCCAGGGAATACAGTGACCAACAACAGAGGTACTGTCAGGGTACTGTGAGGATACAACAGCTACTGCCTCGAGTGTATAGCAAGTAATCGAAGGGACAAGAACATGGACATCTGGTAGCACGAACCATTGAATAAGTAGGTATCCATGCGGTTCAAGAAGCACTGCATATCGGGGCTTGACTTCTAACGTCTGTCCTGACTCTTTTCTGTTGCTTGATAGACGATATCCAGTAGCATCAACAAGAAGGCGCGGTATGAACTGCTTGTTACCAACTTCATCGATCACGATCTAGCGCCTGAAAACGTGAATAATACTGCAGGACAGTTGTGAGTTAGCGACATTAGGACAAAATTGCACTTGCCTGTTTCGTTGAGGATTCGACAAGTTCCTGCGTGGACTCGGGAAGATCTTCAATGAATTGACCTGAAAGTAATCAACACATCACGGCTGTACTCAATAGACAGTCCTTGTTTACCTACCGGGGGAACCAGCGAACAAAGCCAAAGCAGGAATAACGGTATTGGGAGGTATGATTGTGTTGTCTGCCACTTTGGCACAGTCTTTGATTATCGTAAACTTGCCCTTGACTAGAGAGTGAGTAGGAGCGTAGGAATAAATGATCTTGCATACAATGACACAGTTCTTGCCAATCTCAACATGGTTCCCAATAGTAGCTGCTTCGACAACGGAACCCGCTCCTATATGTACATGGTCGCCTATTTTCATAGGATAGTAGTTGAAAGCACCGCGGTATGTCTTGTAAGGAGGTCTAAGAAGAAATGAGCTGACTTGATGAACAAAGACAATGCTCAAAAGAAATACCTCATGACGCATCCTTCGCCCACCACACAATACCGACCCAGAGATATAACGACAGCATGGCCAGGACCAGAACGTCTCAAATCGCCACGGATGATGGCACCACTTGAGATGATAGTTTTACCACCGAGGATGATGTTTTGTGGGCCCGCAATAGTGGCGCGTCTAGAGACTTTATTTCCTGTATCCTGCAGAAAGCCAAAATCGCGTCCATAGATAATCCTAGCGACATGAAATCGATTTACCGCACAGTTTCGATGAATTCAGATTTTGAATAGTAGATAGGTGGGTCCATGTTGTGGCTCAAGATTAGAATGAGTAAGACTGACTCGCCGGTTGGTTCGCGGCGTTCTGCATGTTTCGCTCTGCCATTTGCCGAGCTGGTGCATCCACCAGCTCTCCTTCTCTCTTTCCATTCAAATCTTCTTTATCTCTCTCCAGATGCTTGTATAGGTATTCAAGACCTGTAATCACCAGTCCCAGATACTTTTCGGTCTCTCGGAGATGCTGGCAGGACAAAGAATCGGGGAACACTTCCTCGCCGTCGCTGCCACCGGAGGAGAAGGGTCTCATTTACAATGCCCCGCTGACTGCCACTTTTCGACGGCTTAAAATATTCTCTGTGTCTTCTTTCGCCCTTTCGTGTACTTTGGCGCCTTTCATCTTTATCATTGAAGGGCAACTCCCTGTGTTCCCTCGCATTGCTCTGGCTTTGACCGCGATCTCAACGTCTGGCGTCAGCACCGCTCTAGTCGGTACGTCACAGCACGATGACTCCTCATCAACATGATTTCTGGTCAAACGCTCTAAACTAGCTTCTTATAGGCTGGGTTACTAAACCCTACGCTACTTCCTTGCGTCGATTGGATGCAGCGCAGAATAATGGACACAAGGGCTTGGAGATAACCACTCATACTTTACTACTACGACCGCGGCTTACTCGAGTTGGTTCATATTCTTCATCGCGTCAAAGTCAGACTTAAAGTTCTCCTGCAGGTGTATGACTTGGGATTTCTGACCGGGACAGAGCGGCCTTTCGCTAAATGGCAGCTAGCCCCGGAAGTCGTGCTGCCATCTGATTCTCAACCTCCTCCATTGGCAGGTCAGCAGGAAACAGTTGCGGAGACTATGGACAAGGATGGCAAGATATTAGGGCGTTGGGTCGTGACCTGGAAGGAAAACGGAGTGGGTGAATGTAAAGCAGTCGGAAGCATTGTTCGGTCAGTTTGTTTTCGGTGCATACCAGCTGCTCACAGCTTACTTCGAGGGTTACAGACATTTCAACGTTCACCCAGAGCTGGTAGCAATAAACTAATACGCGTAAGGTCCAGATCTAAACGTGATAATTTGTCTATGAGAGAAATACATACCCTGCGTTTCTGCTTCAGGCAAATTAGTATGCCAAAAGGATCCGTATTCAGACGGAGAACATTCATCAGGATCCTAGTTACACGCTTTCTGATGATTGCCCCAATCCAACGCTTCCCAGTTCGGTCTGCCCGATTCGCACTCTGCCTGATTCGCACTCCGGAAGATGTCGTGCATAAATGTCATCTATAAATTTCCGCTGTCCTCAATGTTGTACAACTGAAATACACAATGGGTATCGCCTCTAAATTCATTGGCGACGCCAGCAGGCAGGATGTAATAATTTCATCCAGGAATCACATCTTCGCCTTCACATCTCTCAGCTTTGCATGAATCATAGGATCATCTACAGAAATTGACTTAGAGGACTGAAAGGACCAGATCAGAGAACACGTACAATTTGCTAGATATAGTCTATCATCAGGGACTGCGACGATATGGGAGTGCAGATTTGAGGCGTCGACCATTTCGGGAACGACATCTTTAATCGTAGGTGCGCCGAGAAGGCGCATGTTCATCTCGAATTCATCCTAATCATAGAATGTTGAGCTAACATAGGGAATGAATGAAGGTATCAAACATACATGGAGAATCTGCAATGCTCGGTCCACACCATCCGTTCCGTATGCAGAGAATGCGTATAGGAACGGTCGCCCGATGCCAACTGATCACGACATGAGAGTAATCAAGGCAAAGAAATAGCAGGAGCATACCTGCTGTAGCGCCAAGGGCGACGGCTTTGAGGACATCTGTAGCTCTCCTCACTCCACCGTCGACAAACAACGAGAATTTCTCGTTAGGGAAGGATAAACCTCGCTTTTCCTTCAACTTTGTCACACATTCCGCCAAGACTTCGATACCTGAGCGTGCAAAATCGAGCTGCCGACCTCCGTGGTTGGAAAGTACCACTCCTGCCATTCCTTGATCGTACGCTTCGAGTGCGTCCTGTCGACATCATTTAATAACTCTTCATAAGCGTTGGGTTGAAGCCACTTACCTCCCAACATTGGACACCTTTTAGTATGAGAGGCACTGCATCGGACGATAAGTGAGATTGATTCTAGTACGAGAAACATGATCTCACTCTTCGTTATGCTCTTAAACCATTTCAAATCGCTCCAATTGAGTCCTGGGTCAATGAAGGACTGCAACCAACTGTAAGTATTCCAGCAATATTTGCAGGAACGTGACATACACTGATGGCTCTTGCAGCACCTTGAGTTCGATCTACTCCCGTACTTCCGGCTTTGGAAACTTCTGCAGGATCTTCAGCTTCGAACTTCTGCCGCATGTCCTATCCAATCATAGTTATTGGATAACAGCTTCGAAAAACTTCAGATTTCTATACCTTTTCCCGACGGCCCAGTTGTGGTGCGTCTACAGTGATGAACAGCCCTTTGATTCCTCGGGCTTCCGCGTGTTGAACAATGCGTTTAGTTATCTCCCTATCTTTGTTCACATATCTGGTTATCCGTGTGTATTTGAGCCACGTATTCCACGATCACATTTTCAAAAAGGCTCACAATTGGAAGAATTGCACTTGGCCGGGTTTTGCAGCATCAACTACTTCATCGAAGGAGCAGGAAGCTAAAGTCGGTATCTGAGAACCATATATTCAATATATTGAGTAGAACTAATGAAATCTGACTGACCATTTGGATTACTCCGTGCTGTCCTGCTGCTCTTGTGAGATTCAGCTCCCCATCTGGGTGACCTAATTTGCCAAGTGCTGTTGCGGTCTGTACGCGAGGGTATTAATGCACCGGACCACATTACAATAAATCAGCTTACGATGTAGATGGGCATGCTAGTCTTGTGGCCAAAAATCGTCGTTGAGAAGTCTACTGTCGTCACATCTCGCAGGATGCGTGGCCGAAACCATATTCTAAAGATTGAGTATGAGAAAAACGCACATTATTGGCTCAAAAAGCTGAATACCTGTGATACGCCGCGTGATTCTCGCGAATGGTGATCTCGTCGTCTGCAGCAGAAGAGTAGTATGCCCAAGCTTTCTCGGGCATCACTTGTTTCGCTATAGACTAAGGTTTTCATGAGAAGGGAAATGTTATTCTTCTCCAAGAGCACGTACTTCAAAGTCATGCAGATTGAGAATCTCGTCCAAAGATGGTCTATGTTCTAAGCGCGCCAGGCGGGCCTTTTCTTCGTCTGTGATTACAACTTCGACTTTCTCCACCGTGTCAGGTGCTACAGGACCCAGACTTGAGGAAAAGTTAGGGGAAGACCGGACAACTTGAGCACGGTAACTTACTGCTTCTCAGGAGGTAAGTTCGAGGTTATTGCGTCTGGAGGGTGAATTGGGTCGTATTCCTGACTGTTTGTAAAATTGTATTGAATTCATGACAAGACAATAACCGGTGCGACATACGTTGCATCCTTTCCGGCATATTTCAGAATAATTCTGCTTCCTCCTGTTCAAAATCCATCAAGACAAACCTCATCTGCGAACTGCAGAAATTCTGACCAGGATGATCTGGAAAAGATTTGAGTTATAGTTCTCCTATTATATATAAAAACGCTTACCGTCCAAAAACTCTGTAACATCGTACACTTTACCTGGGAGAAAGCATACCTCGGCCGGTGAACATGGAGGTCCGGAAGACGAAGGATACAGTACCATGCACAATAATCCAGCAACTCTCCCGACTGTTATGTTGAGCTACCTCTTTTCCAGAAAGCACTTTCGACATGGCTATGAACGACGATGAAGAAGAGAATAGAGTGACTGCCACTCCCAAGCGACCCCGCAGATTCGTGGAATTTCAAAGACCCGTCTGAACCAGTGGGGGTGCTCCGCATTCCGCTCCGCTTACTCCGCGGGCCGGGTGGGCCGGTATATCCGGTCACGAGCTCAGATGCGTCAGCGTGCTCGAACTTGGGATTCACGCCGAACTTTTAAGTCCTTAGTCTATAAAAGCTCTCGACAACTAGGCTGTACATAACTCTATGGTACAGTGTCGATTCGAATAATGATAAACCAGCAAACCCAACCAAAATACTGAGAGTCGATACATATTGACAAAGACTATCAGACAACCTGGAAAGCGGATCCCCCTGCTTTTGAATCTAACTCGATGACCTCGTTCAATCCTGTGAGAAGTGTGTTCATTCTACGAAATTCAGATGGTTGGCCAAAGCTTACCCATAACCTCGAAGAATGCTTTGGGGTCCATCCCTTGTGCAGAAGACCAATCCGTGCCCGTCTTCTTCAGGGACTGCATGGCCGCACGCACAGCATGGACCATCGCCACACAAGAAACCAGAGAAAAGACTGGATTAAGAATGTCAACTAGCTGCATGTGTGTATGGTAAGTGATACTCACTGATAACCTTGGCGCCCATTTGCTCTGCTTCGGAATAGGTGAAGGATGGAGTGAGGCCACCGGAAATAACATTGACGAGAACCTATGAACAGAGTCAATTCCTGTTCTTGAAGACTTTCGAGGAATACTTACAGGTGTGGGCGCTAATGCTTTAACGGTGCTCTCAAGAAGGTCCTTAGTCTTGACGCCTTCAATGAAGCAGACATCTGCACCAGCCGCTTTAGCAAGCTTCAGGCGAGTCAGTGCCTCCTCCATTCCAAGGACTTGAGCTGAATCAGTTCGACCAATAATGACCTGACCATCATTTTAGTTTACAGAACGAACTCATTCGTTGACCGCATTCAGTTCACTTACGAAGTCAGATCCTCCAGGTATCGAGTCGCGGGCAAGCACAGCTGCCCGGATACGTGTTAAGAATTCCTCTCTGGAAACAACTTGCTTGCCCATCAAGTGCCCGCAGCGCTTGGTCTGGACTTGATCTTCAATGTGCATCGCGGCAATACCTGCTCTAGCGTATTGCCTTACGGTGCGGGCGACATTTGCCGGACCACCGAAGCTATAAACAAAGACGGCATGTCAGCTATTTATGGCAAGAAATTAACTAAGAAGAGTCTACCCTGTATCAGCATCAGCGATCACTGGTACAGAAGGATTCAGGCTTGTAACCATTTGTCCGGCCTATATCGAGGAAGATATCAGCCAAGAGGATGACCGGTTGTCCGAAAGGGTTCACCTCGACAAAGTCATTTAATGTAGCAATGGCCAAATCTGGCTGTCCCATACGGGAGGCAGTAGTTGCGGCGCCACTAATCAACAATGAGCATGACTTTATCTGCACGACGGAGAAAAGTCACGACCTTTGATACAAGCAGTCGAATCCGGCTTCGAGTGCGCATCGAGCACTGATACCATCACAGATGCCAGGTGCAACCTAATGGCAGGTCCTTTCAGTCACACGACAGATTTTCAGTCTATACAAGACCACTTACGACAATTCCAGGGCGTGCAAGCATCTGGCGAAGTCTCGTGGAGGGGTTAGGCGAGAGTGGGCCTTCAAGGTAGTTCTTAGGGTCGAGCCTGGGGTTGTAGTAGACACTAGGGTCGCGAGTAGTTTCAGAAACCTCGACAACGGGATCTGATTCAGACACGATTGCAGAAACAAGGCTGGTAGCGGCCTCAGTCTTCTCAACGGCAGTGTGATAATCAAGCGCGGGGGCCATGGATGATGGTTCTGAAGTAGGTAGCAGAGGGAGTATACGAAGGAAAAGAGACCTGTGGTCACTGGAGAAAAGCTGATGATTGCCTTCGTTTATATACGCGAACTGTTGACAGTCGTGATTCTCGAAATGGCGGCATTACAGATCGAAATTCCACAGGGAGGTTCACGAAAAGCGTATTCCCGGCCCGTTCGACCAGAGGGTACTTACACAATAGCCAGTAAGATAGTCGAAAAGGTATTTTTCACAAGTGCAATCCTCGCAAAATGCTGTCGGTTGAAAACTGGTACCGCTTGCCATTGGCCAGAATATGGAATTTGGGCTTCTCGACATGAAATTCGAAACGCCAAGGCTTCATTCATTACGCTGTCACGAGCAAGCTACACTTACCCAGGTACACCCCAGGTACGAATTATGATAAGTGCCAAGACAAGGTTTCTGCCTTTCGACTCTAAACTGCGATTTTTCTCTGAATAGCTGCGCCGTCACAGAAAAGGCCGAAGTGAGGATCTCTCGTGTAAGCTCTTGGCTGCGGGGGTAGAACGGGTGTAAATGATACTTCGTGTTGGTTGTCAAAACTCGTTGACATATTTCGGAGTTCTTTCGCTCCTAGATGGCAGGATTGAGTCAGTTCGTGCGAATTGACCTAAATCTGCAATCTCACCGCGTGAAGAACTCGAGAGGTATTCGCAAAGGAAATGTGTATCTGCGACAACGGCGCCAATATGAGCAGACTGAACCAGGGTGAAGGGCGACTGACCCGAGTTCTATGTATCCTAGTAAAGAATCTCGAAGTCGTACGATGGTTTCAACTGTCGGTGAAAGGAACCTCGAAGAACCTCGAAGATCCGTGGACAACTTTCTTGAGCTTCTTTGCACCAGAATTGGGTTGCTGTACAACTGACTAAATGCACTACAACACTTTGAACATTGTAGCTCCACTCTTGTTGTCTAACTCGATAGCTGCTTCTAGACCTAGAGGATGGGCGTGAGCATCCCATGGTTCACGGGAGTGGCAACAAGCACCTACCCATGACCTGAAAGAATTGTCTTGGCCCCATGCCTTGAGCTCCCTCGTCATCGGAACCTGTTCATTTCAATGACTCCATCGCAGCTCGTACAGCATGCACCATAGGTACAACAGAGATTAGGGGATAGACTGCTCGGATACGGTGAGCAATATCACACGAAATTTGAGATTCTATTGCAATAGACGAACTGATGAGTTTCACTCCAGCTGCCTCGGCCTCTTCGACAGTGAAGTCCGGTGTGATTCTGTCACACTATTAAGTAGAACCTTAGAATGATTCAGAACGGCATACAATTTGGTAAGAATATGAAGCGGTGCTTACTGGTTTCGGAGCAACAGACTTTACTACCAGTTCAATTTCCTCTCTGCTGCGAACCCTTCGAGGAAAAGAACATCCGCTCCGGCTTCACTGGCTGATTTGAGCCGGGAGATAGCCTCCTCCATTAAATAACTTTGCGCGGCATCGGTGCGAGCGATGAGTACCTCAATCGATTGTTTAGATCATAAAACAAGGGAAAATTTGAAAGCCCTTACAATATCACAATCTCCTGGTGTGGAATCACGACCGATAACAGCAGCGGGAATGCGTGATGAATTCTTCTCTCGAAATTAACTGCTTCCCGAGTAAATGTCCGCAGCGCTTGGTCTGCATTTGATCTTCAATGTGAAGACCGGCAACTCCCACTCTGGCGTATTGCATCACTGTTCGTGCGACCATATTAGAACCACCGAATCTATACCGTATTTCAACATAGGGAGAGGCCTGAGATTTGTAGCTACGCACCCTGTGTCTGCGTCTGCTATTAAAGGAACTGTAGGGTCAATGCTACAGTTTATCCTAGCAGCCTAAATTCTAATATATACTTACCTCAACGAAATCGTTCAAAGTCGCGATCGCAAGATCTGGCTGACCAAGTTTCGACGCAGTCGTCGCAGCACCACTGAGAAAGTCACTTTTCTTCAAGCGCACGTCACATATAAGCGACACTGAGTACCCTACCTCTGGTACAGGCAGTTAAAGCCGGCTTCCAATGCGCAGCGCGTGCTGATCCCATCGCAGACTCCAGGAGCCATCTAACGATAGAGTCAAAAACATTTTTTCCTGAGATCACTAGCAGCAGCACCCACGATGATTCCGGGTCGAGCAAGCATTTGGCGCAGACGCGTGGCAGGATTCAGTGACAGAGAGTCATTGGCAAAATTCGCTGGATCTAGGCGGGAATTGTGATAAGGTTGCATGGCTTGTATTCGGTGAGAACGAGTGTAAGAGGTATAAGGGGCTTGTTTTTAGAGGAAGAGCTGAACGATCCGGAACATCAGTCCAAACATAAGTACCCGGATGCCGACAAAGCCGAAAAATGAAGTGGGCATTGCTTGCGCCAATGGGTCCGGATATTGACTTGTTCTTATCAACAGCGACGAGCGGCGGAGCAACGAGTAGTAGTATTTGATAGCAATTACCGGGCTAGAGATCCAGGCCAACAGTTGTTCGAAAGAGTTTTTTTCGTACAAAGAAAGCAAGCGCAACTTGGGACAACAGTAGCGCAACGCTTCGTACGGTATAGTGAGCCAGGGACAGTAGATTCCGGCGAAAGCTCGCATCTATTATTCTGAAGAGGTACGTTGCAGATTGGGGTCACGATGGTTGAACGTTGAAGCTTGAAGCTTTGAAACCTGGGCTGCTTGGAAGCATAGCAGGGCATATAAGGCATAGCCATCCAAGTCCAGACTAAGAGCTGCAGCTGACTCCAGTAGGTGTTCTGTGTCAAGTACTCGAACCGCGACGGTCAGGGAATTCCGTAGGTTGTAATGAGGGATTCTAGCTGACGAAGTTGGGCCAGAAGGAGAGGTGAGATTTCGTTCGAGCTATAAGCTAACGCGCTTCAGCGCGTCGCGAGGGCTGCCAGTGTTCGGAAGTGATGTGCAATGTGCATTGTGAAGAATTTCAAGAAAGCAGACTAAGTAAGTAGAAGCGATCTAGCCGTGCCGTTGGGCGCTTGCACTCTTCTCTGTTCAGCTTTCGCTGTATAAAATTTATTCATCGACTGGTATTTCAACGCTCAATCGATCAATCCTTTGAATGGGTCGACACAAAGAGTGAAAAAATCACCTCTGGAGTCTGGATTTCTTGTGCTCCAGATTAACAGAAGGCCATCGGAAAGCGCTTCATTTCTATGCAAGAAACTTGAAGAAAGAACGCCGCCAGTGATCTTTCCCTATTTCAAGTCTGACTTGCAGACAGCTGATCTTGAATGGCATCACGGCAACACTACTTGTGAAAAACACCGGGACCGTTGGAGAGTTGATTTTGTGTCGCTACTACCGTTTGTCCCGACACAGGTCATGGAGGAATGCAGCAAGTCTCATCTTTCGTTTTACTACCAACTGATTCTTAACAGGCTTTAGGAATAGTGTGCTGGAGCCTGGAAAGACCCTGAAGACAGTCTCGGTACATTCACAGGCAATTTCACGAGTGCGCTTGAATGGCTAGGTAATTCGACATGGAGAATCAGTTAGGGAAGCCCTTCAAAATATCTGAATGATACATTTGCGTACAGGAGCGGTCGAAGTCGTTCTGAACGTTTTCAAGTTGATATCCGTCTACAACTGTTGCTTCTGGACCTCACAGCTGTCAGTCGGCAACGGACGTGCTGTCACTCAATCTCATTCGTCTCTGGTATACTATCCCGTCCGCACACTCCCAATGAATTCATTGAATGTCTTATCACTACACGTTTCCCTGATTGCTTCGAGTTTGAACTGGCATGGAAGGACGATGACAGGTAATGGTAATATCAGGAATACCAGGGCAAAACACTAGACGTAGAACCCATGTTGTGGTACTACTCACTCGCACAATTTGTATCCTCGTTGCATACATCCCCGTCAAGACAGCGATGATGAAGGACACCCAACGCCAAGTTCAAATCTCTGTGGCTCGATTTCCATGGAGCCAAGTCCAGCCTGAGAACTACAGCTATTTCTAGCTACTCTTTCATCAAATACACGTATTGCGGGAGAGACGTGAATAGCTGTTCAAGTTGAAGCCAGAAGGAGAGCCGAAAGTTGGTCTAAGCAAAGAATAGTAAGGTGCTAATGAGGTAAACAAACGTCGAGCTAACGCGCTTCGACGCGTCCGCCGTCGAGGAACCTCTGCGTCGTTCGGAAGGATGTAGAGAGCCAGTGGCAAGCGCTTTCGCACGCTTTCTTCAGCTATTCTCAACAATGGTCGATGCACGCAGCAACAAGACTCTTGCTTTGTTCATTTTCACAACCTGCCGTACCCAACGTCCTTGCTGTCATTTCTTCGGTACAGGCCACCTCTGGAATTTGGATTCTCGAAAACAATACTGAAGGCTATCGGATGACAGACAACGGTGATGACAAAGAGCGTCTCGTTTATGCAAGAGAACACTGATGATTGTAGGACTCACTGGAACCGCACCATCTCTGCTTATCTCCGTTACACATCATTAGAGGATTGCCGGTGAACGCACGCTGGCAGCCGGACCTCTTTTTCTGGAGTGAACCGGTTCTTGCTCACACAATATGAGTGATGACTTTTGCCCTCGGTGGCAAATTTCTCAGGTGAGTTATGTAGTTGCTCCTTGCTGAAAGGTTGCTGATTTTGTCTTCGTTTGATTGATACACAGATCAACGGAGCCCATTTCTCTGTATTCGATGGCGACGAGGAAAGTCATCGGTCGCTCAGAAGATAGTCGTGATCCTCCTTTCATACTTGCTTGTGCTCTACTTCAACCACTCATGTTGATGCCTACTATCATACTGATTCTCGGTTCGTTCATCAAAATAACCAGTTCTGACTTTGCAAATTAGACTCAAGAGCGATCTGTTTACTCGTGCTCGATTCCATCCGTTTTTGACTCAAGTTCTGTTGCGGTTGTTGGCTGGCATGCAGAGGGCTCCGAAAGGATTTGCTTCCTTTGAGGAGCTATACGGTGCCGAGATTCATCTCGTTGACAGTGAAGATCATGATATTATACCCAATACTGAGACTTTCGTTTTTCTTCTTTGCTCTAAAGGAATCACTGCAATTGACATCACTTTATGTCTTCAAGCTCACTCGAGTATAGTGAAGGCGTCAAGGGTGCAACTCGAGTCACTCTTTTTTCCCATTAAAGCGATATTGTTTGCTGATGGGATTAGATTCAAGAATGTAATTCTATCTGCGCCTTGGAGCGGGTTGCTTTGACCCCGGCGGTTCTGTTGTGCCCTTTCCTTCAATCATTCGACCGTTATCGCTCGGCTGTCCTCTGGCTGCTGGCACGTAATAAGCATGTCGTCGGTCTCAAGCAGCTTAATCCGCACCGTTCAACAATGTATCAAATGCCCAGGTGTTCCCACTAACTTCTGCATTACTCGTCAAACAAAACCCGTGCTAACTCCACTGACTCTGTTGTTCAGCAGGGGCAAGCGGGAAGGCACACTCCGCTGTTTTTTTTTTTACGGAACGGATGTTCCGCCTATCATATATGAGCTATTTCGCAGGTGGACAAAACACCATTATTCCGCCTTTCAGCATCCGGTGAAAAGACCATGACTGCTTTGATCTCCACCGAGACTGTTTCTCTACACAATACGAGAGAGAACTGCTGGATTATTGTTCATGGCACGTATACTGTGATACCCTTGCTCTCGGAAGTTAGCTGAAACTGACTGTAGGGAAAATTTATGATGTTTCGGATTTCTTAGATGGTGAGCAGGCTATGCAAAAGTTGGAGGTGCATATCGTGAAGATGAACTCTCAGAACATCCTGGAGGGAGCAAAATCATCCTCAAATACGCTGGAAAAGATGCAACGTTGGTCCTGAAAATCTTGTCTTGATACCTTTGTTCTCACATGCTTCACTAGCGAAGCTTACGAGCCCATCCACCCTCCGAATGCGATCACAGATAATCTTCCCATTGAAAAACAGTAAGTTTCTTCGCTGAGTATGACCGCACTTGTTCACCGAATGTTTCGCATAGTATTGGGGCCATTGATCCTGCCACAGTGGTGAAGGTCGTGAAAGAGGTGTCGGAAGCCGAAAAACGGCGCCAGGTCCTGCTAGCCAATCGTCCGTCACTTGATGAGATCCTGAACTTGCACGACTTCGAAGTGCGCAGGTTTCACCTTCTTACTCTGGGTTTCTACTCATACTAAGCTCGTTAGGCTGTCGCCAAAAGTGTACTTTCGGAGAAGGCTTGGGCTTATTATTCCTCTGCCTCTGACGATGAGATTACGATACGTGAAAACCGCGCAGCTTATCAAAGGTGTGTTGCATTTTGGTAAATTGCTTATTGAAATTCATTGGGACTTGTAGAGTATGGTTCCGACCGCGAATTCTACGAGATGTCACAGTCGTCGATTGGTCAACGACAATCCTAGGCCAGAAGACATCTCTTCCAGTCTACATCGTAAGCAATAAACCTGTTCCTGTTGATTCTGTCAGTTAAGAGTTCCACGACCAGTCAGCGACTGCTCTTGGCAAACTAGGTCATCCCGAGGGCGAACTGAATCTGACAAGAGCAGCCGGAAAGCACGGCATTATTCAGATGGTAAGTCTCATTGTCGAGTACGCTCTATCTCCGCTTATTTCTCCGGCAGATTCCTACCCTTGCGTCGTGCTCTTTCGATGAAATTGTTGATGCTTCCCAGCCAGGCCAGCCTCTGTTTTTGCAGCTGTGAGTGAAACTCGTTATTTCATTTTGCACTTACTGATCCTAGACAGGTATGTGAATCGCGATCGAGAAATCACCAAGAAGTATATTCAGCATGCCGAAAGACGAGGAGTTAAAGCACTCTTTATCACGGTGGATGCTCCCCAGCTTGGTCGCCGAGAGAAGGATATGCGGATGAAGTTTGTAGGCGACGATGCCGGAGCGAAAGTTCAAGAGAACATGTCCGTCAAGAAAGACGAGGGCGTAGCGAGAGCCATCAGTGTAAGACAAATCGGTCTTTGACAACGCCAGCAATGCTCCCTAACCACGGTGCTTCTAGTCTTTCATTGATCCCAGTCTCTCATGGAAGGATATTCCTTGGTTCCGTAGCGTCACAAAGAGTGCGTAGAATTCCTCCGTTTTCAATCACATGTGTTGAGTATCGTCTTCAGTACCTATCATTCTGAAAGGTGTGGCTACACCGGAAGATGCTATACTGGCCCTCGAGGCAGGTGTACAAGGCATTGTCCTGAGTAATCACGGTGGTCGACAGCTTGATACGAGTCGCTCCGGTCTGGAAAATCTTATCGACATTGTCGCAGCTCTCAAGACACGAGGCCCATGGCCCAATCCTAACTTCTCCGTATTTGTGGACGGTGGTGTCCGTCGTGCGTCTGATGTTCTCAAAGCTCTTGCACTGGGTGCTACAGCGGTCGGTATTGGCAGAGGGTTCTTGTATGCTTTCTGCAGTTACGGGGAAGAAGGAGTTGAGAAAGCCTTCAGGATTCTAGCGGTACATAGTTCTCTTCCATCTCCTGCTTCTTGCCAACACTGAACGATATTCCAGGACGAGTTCGAGATGAATATGCGGTTGTTAGGTGCGAGGACGCTTAAAGAGATTGTTCCTGAGATGGTAGATGCCAGTGCTCTACGCTCGCATGCTGGTCTCACTCCAAGTGACAATTTATACAACACGATATGTAAGTCAATCATCTGTGATTGCTTGCTTACTGTAATTCTCACAACATGCATACAGACCAACCGCTTCGCCTCGCTGAGTTCAAGACCGCAAAACTGTGATACTAGCACTGTATATATACCACTTTTTGTACACACATATATGATAATATTATTTTTGTTTACAAATTGATGTTGGTTGAATGTGCATTACGTCATCTTCAATTAGAACAATGGTTTCGTGAAAGTCACTTGCTTCAATGCTGCGCAGTATTCCACCTCATATTTTACCTACCAGCTCAAGTAAATGGCCAGAAAGGGTTCACTTTCAGCGACAAATCTCGCCGCCTATCATCATTTCAACTGTGATCTCTTTCTGCACAATACCTATCACGGCGTCACCTCTGAAATCGCAGTTGCTTTCGAATCCATCCAAGGGACAGGGAATGAACTAACAAAAGCCCAGTTCAAACGTGGACAAGATTGGGAAAGATGCCTACTGTTGTGGCTGGATAAGCAAAATCTGCTTTTGACAGTTCCTTCTTCACCTTTACGAGGAGAAGATCTGGTTGAGAATCTGTTGGCTGATGACAGGGACCATTTCTTTGTTGCTGGTTTATCATTCAAACCTCCTCAAGATGAGCTAGATGCCCTGTACAGGGAAGCTGGTTTCGAGCCGGTCAAATTCGGCATCGCAAAACCGGATTTACTTGAAATTATCCGTACTCCTGACGGTGTTTTATGGAAGGTTATAGACGCAAAGGCCTCTCGGTTGGTAAAGGTGCGTCACGGTGTGATGCTTCAGGGTGCTAGCAATCCCTCACGTAGAATTTCAGACATCTCACCATGCTCAAATCTATTTCTATACCGTATGCCTCAAATATATGCTACGTGAACCGTTCTTCAGAGCTACCAATACTGCCGCGATATGGCTTCCTCCTAATGATGGATTCGGAACTCGTCCGCCCTCGTTCGGTGATCTTAATACCATCGATGTTTCGCTCTTGTCTTTCCCATTAAACGAGTTTTTGTTCTACCGTCTTCCCCGATTGCTTTCAATGCCTCGCGATGAAGTCTCTTGGCATTACAATCCTTTATGTCGGGGTTGTCCATTCGCCAAAGACTGCAAGCAGAAAGCTATTGAGCAAGGAGAGCTTGGGAGCTTGAGTAATATCTCAATTGAAGATGCTAGACTCCTACAAAATCTGTTGAGTGCATGGCGCAAGATGAATACTTCGCGCCACAAATTACCTGACATCGAGGATCTATCTCTTCTACTCGCGGACGGCGATGCAGTTCACGAGATCAGCAGCTCAAATCCCATTACCATGCGTAGAGCAAGGCGCATCTTGGCCCTCCCGGGAAGAAGTAGAAAAGACTCACGTGGCGCTATGATTAGCCCTGTCATTGAAGCTGCAAGGACCGGTCAGATACAGGTGAGTCAAATACCATGGGCGTATCTTCCATTTGTGTCTTACCCTGTAGATAATCTTACGGCGCAATTTTACATGCCCCGTGAAAGAAGATATATCTGTGGTCTTATCCCTTCTACAAGATCCGTCATCACCCGCCTCAAGCATCATTGCTTTCTCCATATCCATCTTTTCTTTCCCGCCGTTGGCTGGTGTACCCGAGACCCTGCATGGCGACACTTCCGAACTCATACCTTCCTTGGCATATGTTATTGAATCTATCCTTACGCATCAATCCGCGTTGCCTGCTACACCATCAACGCAGTTCTATGTATTCTCTTCGGCTGAGCTTTCTGCCTTGCAGACACATCTCATCGATGCAGCCCTGGAATCCTCACATCCCATTCATGACATTCGTCTCTGCATTGGTGCTTTGGCCCGAGGTGCTTCACTTCTACAGACCACTTTTCAGCCGGTATTGTTGTCTGGCGTCCTTCTCGATTTCTTAGCAAAGGGGAAGAAAAGTGAACTTCAGGCTTGCTTGGAACGTATGAATCTACCCACGGAAGGTCCTATTTCTCAGTTGCAGCAACGCATCAAGGACGAGCTGAGGAAATATCAACACGACAGCCGCGAAGAGAGACAGAGAGAACTTGGACAATTACTACCTGTTGTTGTCTTGCAGAAAGAACTAGAGAGGCTCGTGACGATCCCGATTACTGGCTATTGGGAACTCTCTGACTGCGCCTGTGCTCTAATCTCTTGCGAGCTTTTCGATTTCAAATGTCCTAGTGACGAAGATATCTATGAAGCATACGTCAATGAGATGCCACTCTCTGCGCTTCTGGAGCATAGAAATAAGTATATACGCGCCGTGCTGCAAGCTATGAGGGCTCGGATAGCTTCTACTGGTCGTGACATACTAGTCAACAGCGCTAAGCCGCTGTCTGCTAGCTTCATGGACATTTGTCGGGAAGATCACTTGAGGAAGTTATTCTACATGCAGCAGGTATGTCCTAAGTGGCGTAGTTTCTTCCTCTAATTTAATCTAGTTCGTTGTCTAGTTTGAGATCCTGACAAGTCTTTCTGAACTCTGGAAATCTAGGATTGATGGCTGTCCCGATTCGCCTATCCTGCAGTACAATCACGCACAGCGAGGGCCCAACGGGACGCTGGAACACATATTTTCCATCGTCTCTGGAACGTTGGAGATGACTGCAACAGATAAAAATCGTGCATTCTTCAATTACATCTTAACCTTAGACAGCGTCAACTGTGATGACTCTGGCATGGACGAGGAAGTCCCAGTTGAAGCGCTTTTCGACGACCTAGCTGTGTCTGGCCTCGTATTTCCTTTGAAAAGATGGACGATGCCTAAATGGACAGCGCAGCACTCTCGTGTGCAGCAGGAACTCTTGATAGCTGATATACGGGACGTTGTAATTGAGGATCGTCGGACTATGGTCACACTCCAGACTTTCGGTGGAGGAGATCTGAAGTTTTCGAAAGGGAAAAATTATCGCATTTCTCATCGCTTGGTTGATTTCAATGTCGTCAAGATTTTGACGACGTTATTTGAATTAGACCTTCAACACGAAATAGGTGATAGAGCAGTACCTTTCCTTCAGCTCATCGTAGACCCTCGAGCATTCAGGCAGAATGTGGACCCAAGTCAAGCCGAACTCTCAAAGGCCCTTCAAAAAGCTGGGGGTGACATGCAGCGCCTCTTCCAAGAATTGAAAAGCTTGAATGTAGAACGAGCTACTCCACTTGTACTCAAGCCATCACAAAATCGTGCTGCTCAGCACATTCTCATGAATCGGCTTTCGGTTATTTGGGGTCCGCCAGGCAAGTATCTTCATGGCCTAAAAAAGAAACGATCCGTGTCATGTCATTCATTTCAGGAACGGGGAAGACTCACACGATAGCATTGTCGCTACTCAGATACCTAAATGCCCATTACAAGTTCAAGAATAGACTCAGTGACTCGAGCCGGAAGATTGTCTTTGTCACCGCCCTGACCCATGCTGCAATTGAGGCCTTCTTGAGTAAATTACGCCACCTTGTTCAGTGCTATCGTTCAATCGATGAATTACCGACTGATTGGCTGGACAATATCGTGATTGAACATGTCTTGCAGGGGAATGAACGTCCAACACCGACCCCATCAGGCACCACAAGCATGATCTATGCTGGTACGATTTATCAGGTTCGACTCCAGCTGTTCCAGTTGACTGTCATCTAATTTGGTGGCCATCCTAGCTTTATAACTTTTCGAAGAGCAACACGTTTTTTGTGGATTGTGTGGTAATTGATGAAGCTGGACAGCTTGCTTTGAGCTTTGCTTCACTCGCAATGCGCTCCCTTGCACACAACGGCAAGATTGTCATTGCTGGAGACTCTGAGCAGCTATCTCCAATCTTATCCGCGCAATATCCTCAGCTGAAGAGTGGTCCATTATTTGGGTCTATACTAGATTCGCTGATGTACTTCTCTCAGCGGTCGGCAAATCATGGCGTGCAGGATGTCCTTAGACCCCCCTCGCCTTCTCCAACGGATTCGTCCGATATATCATTAACGCAGAGCACTGTCGTTCAATTGACTGAGAATTTTAGGCAAGATACTTGCAGCCGCAATAGCTTAGTATTGACGATTTCTCTTCTCTGCAGGCTGAATCCCGACCTCGGCGAATTTGTATCTACCATATATTCAAGAGCATTTAGACCTCAGAAGGTGCAGGCCCGTCAATTGGCTATTGCATTGCAGGGAGTCAAGGCAGATTTAGGGCGAAATTTCGGCATTCGTAGCGATATCATGGATGCCGTCCAATGGCTTCTTCTAGCATTATCAAATGCGATGCTTAACCAACCACAAAATATACTTGCACCACCAGCAATCACTAGTGGAGTGAAGCCTCACGACTCACTAATGAAAATGGACACAGTTGGACTTCAACGAGAATTAGCGGGCACACATAAACCAATATCTCTTGTCCTTATACGCTTACAAACATTTAGCTCTCAACCCCTCGAGGAGATAAGCTACGAGGCACATATCGAAGCAGAAGCAGCTATTGCAGCTGCATTAGTGTTGTCAATTCGACGATGTGTACCGATGGATGACATCTTTGTAGCAACCCCCCATCGAGTACAGCGACAGGCAGTGAAGGCAGCTTTGGACTCTGCCAACTCGAGGAGCCATGTCGACGACCTAGTAGAGGCTCTCGAGGAGAACAGCCTGCAAGAAAATGGGGATCCTGATCCGACGTCGTCCGGGCAAGGAGTAGTGACGGTCGATACAATTGAACGATTACAAGGTGTGTTCAATGTCATATGTTTCCAAGATATCAATGCCATTGAACCCGTACCAACAGGTTCGGAGGCGGCTTTTGTAATCTGCCTGTTCTCGCTTCCTCGATCACATTCCTCGGATTTGAAGTTTTTGCTCGAACGCAGAAGATTGAATGTAGCGATTAGCCGCGCGAAAACCCTCTGTATTCTTATTTCCTCCTCAGAAATACTTCGTCCTTCAGTGAGTGTACTGAAGGACGAGCAAAGCGCTAAAGGGTTCGCTTTCTTAAGGGCGTTTGAGGATAGAGCATGGTCTTCGGATATACCTGTTGACGTGGATTAGTGATATAACAGGATGCAATATCATAAGCACGTATGTAGTTCTATGTATCAAAAAAAGATGCAGCTATAATATACATCATGCATTACATATCTAGCGAGAGTTTGAGCTCGCTTCAATCTTAAAGTTACATAAATATTGAATACTGAATCTGGACTCTAAGCGTGTCCCTCTAATTTTTCATGTTGTATGCTACAAGGGTATATACATGACTGATTATACATGACTTATATGTAATTTATTTGTTCCATGGATAATGTAGATAATGTAGATATAAAATCAACCCCACTTATCTGTCTCCTCGTCCGCTCTTGCAGCTCTCTCCCTACTCTCCTCCAAACGCATCTCTTGTTGGCTATCATGTATTGCCACATGCCGCCTCCGTCCTTCCTCCGAAGTTGGACTCTTTTCACGAGCAGCATTTCCGTTAGTATGTGGGGTCCGTTCGCTAGAGCTCTGGAAATAGTGGCTGACTGTGGTAGCCTCCACTTCATCACGTCGTCTGAACTCTGCAGGAAGCATGACCGCACGGTCTATTGCGACAGGCAAGCCACGATGACGCCCACGTAGCATCACGAAACAGATGATGAGTTTGGATAATGGTCGCAATGCTCCTGAGAACGAATGATTGGCCTGTAGGAGCAGCATGAGGTTACAATGACGCAATGGGATAGCCAACTGGGGAAACCCGGAAACCCACCGTAGGAATGCCTAAACTGAGTCCAACAGTACCGTAGGCAGATACCAATTCAAAGACTAATGTATATTATCAATAGCCAGTCAAGCCGTCGAAAGGAGGGAGCATTTACCGATAGAGAAGATATTAAACCAAACGGCGTTGGCTTCATCATCGATATTAGGTCGCTTGTAGCTCGTCAGCGCCGAGCAACGGAGAAAAGCTTGAAACATGCATACTTCGATAATACAGACAAGAAAAAGAGCCAATCCAAGCCACCACATATCTAGCAGAGCAGGTTAGTTGAAGACCAACATAAACACGGGTAGCTCACCGAAAGCAAGTTGTTTTCGTGCGTGCATGGCAAGGTAACGACTCCAAACCGTCACTCTAGGGCCAGTTGCTTGGAATTCACTCTCACTGTCCGACTCTTCTGCGTCCCTGAAGACGCCCAAAGATTGTTCCTCATATACATTGGTAGATCGTACACTGCGGCAATGGTGAGAAGAGGACCAAGGAAGCTAGCATGTATTTACCTCAAGGCTATGGGGTCTTTGGCAGTGAAAAGTTAGGGAATAGAAACACCTGTAAACAAGTGTTGTCTGCTACTCACAGACACTGACATACATCATTATCACATACAGTACTCTGGGCAACAAATTATTATCGTTGTTCACCATTAGAACCGTTTGGGGACTCACTTGACAGCTGGGGCAAGAGCAGCTAGTGCTACTGTACCAAATCCAGCGGATCTGACGGCAGTCGCCTGCAAAAGGCCAATAGCAAATCTGACATTTAGGGGAATGGCTTCGATGGCGGGCGTGCCGATATCCAACACCATGAAGAAAAACCAGTCTGTGAGACTGAAGTTTGGAAGGTTCGTGAAAGTCTGTCAAATTTTTAGTATCATGAAAAGACTCACTTTAGTGCTAAGACGATAGTAACAAGGAACCATGTCTGATGAGACGGAAAGAGATATATGAAGCAACGACGAGGATGGTCAAGGAGAAAATGCAATGTCTCGTTCGCTCGTGAAGACGGAGGTACTAATTTCGAGAGAATCCATCTAGAGTAGGTTGGTGAGAAGCAACAAAGTGAGCAGAGTTTGGACCCACATGGTGAAACGAAGACTAGATGAGGATGAGTTGTGTTAGAGTGAGATCACTTGAGGTTGAATAGGACTATTAAACGTACAAGATGGGCTACAACGGAGTCATTAGATGCATTGAATGTCAACGACAGAATTGGGACATACGAATGCTGTATTGCCGGCTAAGATGAGAATGATCATGAACACAATCATTGGGTACGCTCTCTGAAATGGCACCATGGATGTATCGACCAACGACATCCCAGTATTCGTGTATGCTGAGACAACTTGAAAGAGAGCGAACCTAGGCATAAAAGACAATCGAATGACTGTTATGAATGAGGAGAACAATTATCATACCATGGAGCAGCAACAGGTCTGTGCAAGGCGGGTAAAATAAATACATCGTGCCATCTGTTCGTTGAGATGTAGGGAGCTATTATTACGTATGCAAGCAGTTGCACACCGAAGTGATACTGTGACAAGTTCATCATGCAATCACATTGAAATAAAACGTTTGGAAGACATACCCCAGCAACAATCCAGAGTAAAGCATTGAGTGCACGATACTCCACACCGCCGAGCTCCTCTAATTGCTCGTCCGTCAACAATGGGAAAGCCGAGTTCCTCCCGACGACGGTGTCAAAAGAGATGTATGGCACAATTTTGGCGCCTGCAGGAGCGTGGTCTCCGCGTTGCGAAGCAATGGTGGTTGTAAGAGGAATGGTGACCGTTCTAGTTAACTTCCGGTCGAAATTTGGGAACAACTTCTTGAATATGCGTTGGGCGATTTCGTGGGGCATCGGAAATCCTCCAAAGCCACTGTTCTTGGTACTTTTTGAAGCCGATTGATAAGTGTTGTAGGTGTGATTTGTCAAGTGTGAAGTGAGGGGGTGAGAGGGTATAGACATTCGACGTGACCCTAAAGAAAATTGAATGGAGGTTTGATCGCAATAACAAAACAAACTTACGTCTCTCGTCTGACTGTAGAGGCTCAGGACCAGGACGAACGTGCTCGTCATCTGATTCACGCAGTGATTCTATGCGAGCTCTGCGACGAGGGAGGGGGGAACTGAATTCCACGGTTTGCGTTCTCGGAAATTTAGAAGCTGTCGACTGTGCGGCAACGGTCTCGTATCTGTGCATAGGAACTTTATAGTAATTAATATGCTGTAGATGTAATACTTTACAAAGTCATATACCTGATAGAATGGATGGCGAAGTTGGTCTGGATGGCGTGCCAGGGTCCGAAAGTCGGCGTGGCATTCTAGTGGCAGTATTTCATAAACAATCCTACTCATATACATAAAGCATTGGACATGAGAACGCACCGTCTAGATGAGGACGAAACGGGGCGAATGGTACCTCGCTCCGGTGATGGCTCTGCAAAAGCAAGATGGCGAGATGGGTCTTGAGATGATTGAATAGTACCAAAACGTCGTATGGGTATCCTAGGTCCCTCACTGATCCATCCACTAGGATTGACCAATTTAGGAGCATCGTCCATTCTTCGAATCATATCTGGTCTGACCCTTTTTCCATTCCTAGGCTCCTGCTCTGAGCCCTCTTCCGAACTGGATTCGGCCACTACAGAAAGACTGTTCCCCTTTCCGCGCATAAGGAAGGAAAGAATACGCTGCGGCCATTGAGTAGATCGGCTAACATCCTTAGGAACAGCTACGCCTTTACGGGACGCAGCAGATTTAATGATATGTTCGAACTTCTGCTCGAAATAGTACCTAAACTGGGTAAGGACCTAGTATTCATTATTGATAATTAGCGCTCACTTTCTGAGATAGACCATGACCCATGATACAACCACCTACAAACGAACGAAAGTCAACTTGAATAGGGTTTCGACTCGAATCGAACTCACCGGACTTCCCAAACACATCTGAATGAACAAGATAACTTGCTGCCACGGCGTCAACTGACTGAGATCAATCGTCGCCAATCCACACACTGTCATTGCGCTGACACAGTTGAACAGAGCGTCGATATACTATGAATCGAAGAACAGCTCTTGTTATTGTCCTGGACAAAAACAGGGCTTCCTTACAGAAATGTGATAGCGTCCGTTACTGCCCCAAAATATGATAGAAAACATGAGGGGGGTGAAAGTACTGAAATGAAAGGTTATTACTCTTCAACGGTAGGTGAGTTGGGTTGACACTCACAAGAACAAGATATGCACACGGTAAAAATTGAGATGCTTTCTAATGGTTCTCCATGGCTTGAGCACCGGGCCCATTGAAGGGCGAAAGAAACACAAAGGTCGTGGAATAAAGGTGAGTGACGAGCCTGAATATACGGTCCTAAAGGACCTATGTCCTGGTCAAAGCCAAAGGGCCAGGCCAACCAGGGATGTTGTAACTTGTTATCCGGTTGTCGCTTACGAAAGACTCTTACTACATATCCAACCTTAGGCTCGCGAATTCCTATGCATCCTCGAAGGAAACCTAGTTATACTCAATGCTACACTATGAACTATGATATAAACAAACTGCGCAGCCAAAAAAAAAAAAGGAGAAAAAGATGGTATGCAATCATAACATTAAACGAAACAACGAAGAAATGCCAGTGGTGTCGAGTGCAGAAAATGAGCGAGCGGCGGACACATGAAGCACAGGAAATGGAAAAGCGAGTCAATGTAAGGTGAATATAAGGTTCTATGATAACAGCTCAAGAAGTTTGTCTCCGTTCTCAGGAGACTTCGTAGCTATCCGTGTCCGTTCTTCCTCGCTAAATTCAACACCTTTCATCATGATCGCTAGGAGATTGGGGGCTTTGGGGGCGTCGATGGCGATGTCGTCCAAGAGTTCAGCGATCGATACAAATGATTCCTCGAAAGCTGATAGTGAACAGAGCTTCTTGGATGAGGCCCGCTCGAAGAAGTCGCCGACCAATTTAGCATCAGCCTCCTTCGACTCAATGGCCATGGACAACAGCTTGTCGACAAGGCGGTGATGGTGATTTGAAGGAAGTTTTGAGAAATAGATCTCAGCCTCGTCAAGGCTGCGAACACCAAAGAATTCCTTGGTGTCTTCCTCGATCTTCTTCTTTGCTTCGGCCTCAGACATTTCAGCCTCTGGCTCCTCTGTAATCTCTTCGTCCGAACTGCCGTCCGTTTCATGCTGGCGTGTGTTATCCTGTTCCAGAGGTTTCGAGCGGGGTTGTAAAATGAGCCGCCTACGCTGTTGAGCAGGTTCGGGAACACCTCCTGAGCCAAGATCAACACTAGGTTTCCGACTTGGTGGTCGACTACTCCGGGCAGCAGCAGCCTCCGTAGCCGGGTCGACATTCTGGAGCATTTGGAACATGTTGGCGCTAGAATTCGTTCTCGAGAGTGATTCGCGTTTGTTGTCTTTCTTGCCAGCAAAGACGCTGCCCGGACCGAACGTCGTCGGTGCGCCCGCACCTTTGTTGATCTTTCCGAAGTTGGTAAGGTCTCCAACTTTGGGCTGTGGACGAGGAGCGTTACCACCAGCAACAGCCCAACCATCAGCACCAATCTGTTGATAGTCTGACCTATCTCCACCACGGCGGGAGCCGCCGCGAGACATGCTGATCGTACGTTGGAAGCTATCCTTCTCTTTTTCCTTGGCAGCCTGAATATGCACATTGAGCCTGATTGATCAAGAGCCATATAAGTTTCTGGGAAAGCACTCACAGCTTCGTGGACCTTTGCAATTGTCGTAGGAGCAGCAACGGCATTCCTAGTGACCCATTTCCTGTCGCGAAGTTCGATGACATCCTGCGGAGCACGTTAATTGTCAAGAGAACCCGAAACAAAAAGAATGTCGAGCTTACCTGTAACATGAACTGCATTCGTGAACTGACATTCGAGCTCTTTGTCAATTCCTTCATGCGAGAGAAGTAGACATCCATATGGGCGCGAGCTTTGGTAGTATCAAGAATTGCGCCAACAGTGGTAAGAAGTTTGCAGAGAGACTCAATCTCTTCCTCCTCAGGGTTATCCACGTTGCCGAGTAGTTTCTTGACACACTCGTGCATGATTCGCTCCGTCAACATCTGCAGTTTGAAAAGTTCACCGATGAACTTGATGAGACCCAGTCCTTGACGCTTTGCCTTCTGCGCAGCGTAGTACTCCTCAGAATACAATGCGACTTCTTCTTCGCCTTCCGCTTTCTTATCATTAGCAGCCTTTGCTGCCT
>JH814812.1:537398-564091 GCA_000296255.1 Omphalotus olearius VT 653.13 | reverse complement strand
TGACATCTGTTCAAAAGGTACTTCCTAAAGAGTTGGCCACCGGAAATGGGCTTGCCCTCAGAATTCTTGATGCCTTCATCTTGTACTTTGGTACTGATTTGTTCCATCATCTTGCGACACAAACGAGCATACATCTCCGACCATGTAGCTTCATCGGTAGCTTTCTCGAAGACAAGACGGATGACCTGGATGAGCGTCCGGCCATCTGTTTCTTTCTCCGACTTGTTGGCCCAAGCAATGATCTGATCGGATATGGAGTCGAACTTCTCCATCGTAAGTTTGTTGAGCAGACCTTTGACCTTACGGTCAACAATCTCAGGTGATTCGGGATCAACACCACCAAGAACCCTCCTATCCCATCTATTGGCGGAAACTTGAAGGGGAGCGACTGGCTCGAGAGGTATGCCACCAGGGCCCATACCAAGAGGTCCATGACCGTACCCTTGTCCGTGAGACTGCGAGCCTGGTCCTGACGCAGCTTTGTTCGGATCTCGATCGCCGCCACGCTTGCTTCGGGACCGTCGATTCTCCATTGGCGTGCCAGGACCACCTTGGCTGGCAGTCCTCTGCATCTGCCCAGGACGCGTGAATTGCATGGGAACACCGCTGACCGAAACGGCTCGCCCCACATTGGAAATCTGGAATCTCTCATCGCTGGTGAGCTTCGAGGCGTTCGTGGTCGCGAAATTTCCCATCCCGCCGAAAGGAGCTCCAGTACCAGGTTTGCCTGGGAAGCTAGAGCCAGTGAAACCAAGCCCGATGGAACTCTGACGAGAACCGGGTTTGCCGCGACTAGAGTTAGTGCGATGCATTGAATTCTGGTCAGATGGCTCCAGACCAATAGCATCAAGAGGAGGAAGCATGTCAGGCTTTTCCTTGCAGATAGACATGAACTGGAGAAGGAATTCTCGGTCATATCTGACACCGAAGATAAGTATGGTTTAGAATAGCAATAAATCTGTTTCATACCTAAACTTGCCATCCTTGACGTTGATATTGAGCTCGACCTTCGGGCTTTTGACGCCTTCAGGATAAGGAACACGGCCGAGATCGTCAATAAGTCGAGCGGTAGCGAGTGCGGAAGGAGGAGGGGCGGGGACGTTGGGCCTAGTAGCTATAGAGAGGTCTAAAGGACCAGGCCGGCGCCTCGAGTGGGATTCTGCAACAGATAATGGTTCTGACCGACCACCTTTCTTCTCCTTTGGCTTCTGCTCGTCGTCCTTCGAACCAACAGGAGTGTGTTCTGAATCATTGGAATCAACAATCTCGCCCTCCTCCTGGTCTTCAGCATTGACTTTAGCCACTTCCGCAGCTTTAGCTTTAGCAGCGGCTTGCTCCGCTTCCTTGCGAACTCGGTCCTTCTCCTTCTCCTCCTCCTCTTCTTTCTTGCGGCGTTCCTCGTCCTCCTTTCGTATTCGCTCTTTCTCCTCATGTTCGCGCTTCTTGAGCTCTTCCTCTTTCCGTAGGCGCTCTTCTTCAGCGAGACGCTGCTGTTCCTTCTCCTCCGCCTCTTTCTTGAGCCTCTCCTTCTCCTTCTCCTCTTCCCTCTTCTTCTTTTCCTCCTCTTCCTTCTTCTGCCTCTCCTCCTTCTCCTTCTCCTTCTCCTTCTCCTTCTCTTTCTCCTTCCTTACTCGCTCCTCTTCTTCCTTTGCCTTTGATTCAGCTGCTTCCTTCTCCTTACGCTCCTTCTCTACCTTTGCTCGCGCCTCCTCTTTCTCTTTCTCCTCGCGCTTCCTCTTGTCCTCTGGAGCCTCGATGCGAATCACAGACCGGCGGCTAGGACTCGCTGAAGCTAATGTCGATGGGGTTGATGCCAGCGGCGGCGATGTGACAGTCGTCGGCTTCCTGAAGGTTTCAAGATTTACCTCAGAACCATCAACAGCGGATTTTATGGTGATCTTCGCTCTGCCAGGGACAAATGCGCTAGCATTTTGGTTTAATCTCGCACTTCCAGGCATTGAAGCTGAAGAGGGAGTCGGTGGCGGTGATGACAACCCGCTTACGCTACCGGAGGATGAATGAGAAAGAGGGGGTGGCAGATGAGGGCTGTGAGGCACAGCTGCGGCGTGTGCAGGGGTAGGTGTTCCAGGAGCCCCCTGGAGAGGAGGCTGAGGATTTCGGGGCGACATGGGCATACCAGTGTGGGGGCCACCCGGAGCTGGTTGATGATGGGGCATCTGGTGTTGAGGAGGCATCTGGTGTTGGGGAGGTAGGCCATACCAAGCTGAATACATGTAGGTTTGTTCTGGTGGCATGCCCGGTGGCATCGCATACTGCTAGGTCAGATCAGTTTTGAGCAGTAGAAGAAAGAGGAATTAACTTGCATAATACTGGCCCCATCCTGGCATTGGGACCGAGGATTGCATTTGAGGGGGAGAAGGCATGTTGGGTTGTTGTCCTGGATGAGGATGAGGGGCAAGACGCGGACTCCCCATGCTGCCCGACATTTGCGAGGGCCCTGCTGGCCCATTAGCACCATTCGGGGGGCGGGGTCCATTGCCATTGGGCATCTGCTGTCGCGGATACACTGGGGATCTAGGAGCCGAGCCAGGACCACTGCCTGCCGCAGGATTCTGACCAGGACGCATGTTGGGCACAAATGGCGAGTATTGGTGACCACCCATCTGTGACGACGAGCCTGCTGGGGGCATCGGCGGCAGCTGTGAGGGTTGTTGCGGAGGAAGATTTGATGTTCGTGTAGCAGGGGAGGAGGTATCAGAAGATGGGTGCGAAGAGGGAGCAGACGAAGGGTTCTGGAACAACTTTCGAATATCCATCTTGTCGGGTTTTGCAACTGATGACGTAGAAGACGTCGAGACACCCGAGACGGACGTTGTTGAGGACGTCTGACTTAGAGACGGTTTAGCGGAAGATGATACAGAAGATTTGCCATTTATTTGGCTAGAAGCAGCTGGAACTGTGCCAAAGGATTTCACGCCTTCTGGCGGCGACTTCAGAGAGGGCGCAGCAGCTGGTGAGGATGAAATCGTTGCAGATGCATCATCTATGGAACCGAAAGATACAGCGGACCCTGCAGAACATAAGAACTCATGGTGAGGAAATGTTGCGGAGATGAACGAAAAAAAAATGACATGCCAGTTTTTGTTGCCCCGACGTTGTTACGAGGGATGCTGACGCCATCTTTTATAGGAAAGCTCTGTCCAAGAGTGCTAGGCCGTCTAGAATGCGTGGCGTGAGCCGGGGCTGAATTTGGTGGCGCAGGAGACTGAGAGCGCGGAGAGGAAGAGGTATTTTGCGGCGGGCCTTTTGACCAAGCTGACTTTGATGATAGCTGGCTCGGAGGAATCTTCGGTGTTGAAGCAGTTGAGGATTTGCTCATTCTACGAGACAATAGCGAGAGTCGGAGACAAGAAATGAGCTATTCTACGAGCAAAAAAAATGAGAAAAGCAGAAACATACGAATTTTGTCAAAAAGAGGATGACTGAGATGGGGTTGATTCGATATTGAAGCGTCTCGTGCGGATCGGTCGTTAAGAATGACCTGCCAGCAGGCGAGAAAGCAGCTGGAGAAGATATAGGTTTAGTCTAAGGAAATAAGGACGGACGCTGGGAATAGCAGTCCGCTGTCGACAATGTCTGTCCTGGTAGCCAAGGACGGGGGACGAAGACAACACTTGCCTGCCTTTTCTGTCGCCCAAAAAAATATCGGCAAATTCCGTGGCTCTCACTCTCTAACCGGCTCCGCACAGGCTGAACTCGCTTGACTCAAATTACTTTTCTTACTTCTCTCTACAATACAAGCATTGTCGTGCTCTAGCGTACCAGGTATCTCTGTGGTACTCTGTGGGCATATACCGGACAAAACAGGCGAACAGCTTTTCCGCGTGGAGTACGCCTGTACAGCATCAGATGCATTGACACATTGACGTGCATGGCGAGCATGAGCAAACCACTCATCTTGCCAGATAAAGTGGGGCAAAAACATACTTGGTTCCGAACCATTGCCTGCTGTACGTCAGATAAATGTCAATTATAGTATTTAATCTAGGTACTAGTTTACAGTTTGTCACTCGTCACAATACATACACCATACACGCCAATATGTAGCCAAGCGCTACACAACCGCCTTCGATGCTTTGGGCTCGCGTAACTCCACGAATACATTATCTTGGCTGTCTTCCTCCGGAATACTAGAGTTCAGCGTCGATAGCGTGTTAGAAGGTCTCGTGGAAAACTTGGGCCGGGATTCAATCCCCATTCTGTGGCTGCGACTCTGACGAGTCTCTTCAGAGTTCAGGTCCTTTGATGTGAGACCTAAACTAGTCATGACAATGATCATGGTGGGTACGATAGCCTGTGGCCAAGGTATCAATGATGCACCCTGTCAATTGACGACCAAATAGTACCAACCGTTAACTGTGCAATGGGGTCATAAATGATATAAAACGCATTGCTGTTCAAGAAATACAGCGTGATTTCAATCACCAGCGCCGAAGAATATATAGCCCCAGATTCAATGACGAGAGTCAAGACCCTCCGATACCTGAAAGACGAGGCATGGTGCGAGTTGATTCCCCGTGCTACCCACCTGCGATACCAGGTACAAAGAACAAAGAACTTGTTAGAACAACACATAAAAAAATGCCAGCAACATTCCACCTACCAAATTCTTGCAGCAATCAAGCAAGTGACCACGACATTGGTAGCGAGCGACAAAGCGAACAAAGATCCATTCCATTTCTCCAGCTGTGGTCCGAAAGCACTGTGCGTCGTTCTTGCTTCAGCGAAAATGACAGCTTGCCCGAACCCGCAAGCTACAGTATTGTAACTTGAGTGAGGAAGAAACGTTCATGCAAATACTACAAAAACTTACTTGCAGATGCGAGGATGAGCAGAATTGGAACGATAGAAGGTAGCCATCTCTGACCCCACACATTGTAGCATCGCCATACCTATGTGCACCACACTCTTAACCACGCCCATCCCACAATTTACACTACTCACCATGATGCTATCGCCTAGAATCGAGTTCACCGTATGAATGGTGACCTTTGCAACGTTCGCCGGAATAGAGACGTCGGAAAAGAACGCAGCAGGACCTCCAGGCTGGTCTCGCAGGTATATGAACCCCACAATCAACCGGTAAAAGCCCAGGGATACATGCACCGTGGAGAACATGAACATCAGGACTGCAACGCCGATAATTAACTTGTTTAATGGAATCTTTCTCTTGTACCTCACTATAAAGAGGTACGAAAAGAATAAGAGAATGTTGATCCCTGCAGCAGTCCCGTCAGTCACATAGCGAATTGAGGGACGTCGAAATTAGGTTCACCATAAAACAAAGTCTCGAGCCATATCGCCGTGAGATACGCTTTGTCCAACGGTATTGACGAAGATGCCATGCTCGAGTGGAATTGGACAGTAGGTGGCACTGGGGATCCGGCTACTGGACTGAAGTACGTACATGGTCTTTATTCTCCTTCCATTGAAGAAGTCTGGAAAAAAATCGCGTTCTTGCCAGATTGCGATCCCTCGCATCAGGGAACCGGCCAGTACATGGTACTTAAGTACAAGCGTGCCAATGGGACAGCCGAAAATTATTGTTTTGATGTCAGATCAGAAATTTGTGATCTCAGCTGGAAGGCTGAAGCTCAATGAGAGATCGTGGACAGACTCCGAATGAGTCTCTCACTGTGAGTCGTCCGCACACCCGGTCATGTTTCTATGGCGGTCGAAAGTCACTCTGGGCGTTCAGTATCAATATTCAAATATTCAAGCTTCAAGCAGCAAGTTCAACAACTTACTTGCAATGGGGCGTCACTTTTTCCCGCGATCAATACGCACATGCTTTTTTCGATTATCTGTGGTGCTTGCTCAATGTAGGAATCACAGGACGGGTTCTTGGCCGTGGAGAGGTATAGATTGCTCGTCGCGATGAAACTGATGTCAATGATGGTATTGTTTGCTGGACGCTGCTTTTTGACGTGCTAGTCGACATCGAACGTGATGAACTGGTTTCATGCACGAGTACTTATGGACATGGGATCAGTAGCAACATAGCCTCCTTACAAGCCAGAAAGATGAGAGTAAACGCCACCATGCGCAAGGCAAACTGCAGTTGCCTAATTCATCAATTGCCTCCTCAATACTTTGCCTCGAGGCAAAGACTGAATAGCGCGAATCGATAAAGCAGTCGTGCGGGGTCCATGAGGCACGGCACGACTTTCAGAGGCGCATGTTGAGTATACTCTTCCTGGTACTTATATCGCTCTGTGGTGTTTTGAACCAGACAAACTTCGAATAGCTCACCTCCATCTCACATTTTATTCACAAACGATAATGACCTCGTCGTCCCAGCAGGTATGTTTTAAAAACACCATTTCGTGGGCGTATTTGACCATCGTGCGATGACAGAGACTTGAAATCGACTTATGCAAGCTCCTGCAGACGATGTCAATAGGAAGACCAGACAATAATGTGAGCTCATCTCTGAGTCTGATTCTGTTCACTGCACGCCTTTAATACTCCTGGAGATAGGACGCAGACGAAGGCGATGTCCGAAAGGAATCGCATCCACCAAACGTGCCGGACGAAGTGATGTCCGACGATCAGAACTATCATGTATGTTCCTAGTTTTCAAGTTCTCAATCCGAAACGCAGCGCTGATCTTGACATCCAGTCCGACGCAGCATCGGAATGTTCCAGCACCAGCGCAAGAAACGAACGCTACGGCTGCGCCTATCTCAGAGCGCTGCAGTCACAGCTGGAATCGTATCCAACAACAGGCGGAGAATACCTCGAGGCAATCTTCACGCATCGCGAGATCCTGTATTCGTATCCCGGAGCCCACCAGGATTGCGCTCGAGGATTCGGTGACCTTGCGTATGCGCTGGAACGGAGGGCTTGGAGAGCCGACCGAGAAGCTGATTCGGAAGCAGTGGCAGCCTTCAGATACGAAGCATGGATGATTGCAGCGACCTTGTGAGGCAGCCTTTCTTTACAAGTCTCAGCCGGTCTTGATTGACAACGACTTTGTCCATGTCCAGGCCGCGCAACACTCACTCCATACCCGACGTTACTACTGGTACAGCGCCAGTCAATTGTATCATGCAACCTGTAATGTAAATTCCGAGGCAGGCACTCCGTAGTATACACAGCTCATCCACATACCAAGCTACGCTAAATCTAGGATATCTATTCTCGTGTCCGTAGACACACATAATCTACCCATCACGCCGTCGAAAGCATATTCATTTACACCAACAATATCTGGGGTATCCAGGTAGCCTCTCTTCAAAGTGGTTCTATTGGAAAGAACATCGAACTGGAGATCGTACGTAAGCCACCCAGTACCACGATCTAAACGAACGAGTGCCTTGGCCCAGCATTTCTCTCTCAAAGTTGTCACCGCAAGATCAAATACAGAAGGGAGGCGAATATCAGAGTTATTGGGTGGAGTCAAGTCGAAAGCCATATCCTGGCCGTCGGGGTTCAACGTGATCGTGAATGGTGCGAGCCCCCCAGAGTTTAAGACAGCCACAAGCCATAGTGTACCATCTCGGAAGGATTCTTCCCGGTAGTCAAAGTGGATCAAGGCAGGTTCAGTGAGTCCAACGTTTAAAACGCCTATATGCGTTCGCACGAGGCACGGATAGGGTATAGTCGTATCAGGAAGCAAGAAGTGCTCAAAAGCGTTCTTATTGTGACCCGCATTCACGATGAGGACAGAGTGTGGTGTGAATAGGAACTCGGAACGGTCTGTGAACTTCTTCAGGTTCCGACTCTACTCGCATAAGTGAGTTCATGGACAAATTTGATATGATTATAGAGTGTACCGCATCGTTGTCAGCCAAGAAATAATACGTCCGTTGAGTCGCGATATGATACATCATATCACCACCGTCCCTCAAGCACACAACGAGAAATCCATATGCAACAGCCATCACAGCTGGTATTAATAGCGTGTTAATGGGCATTTCGGCGACCTGTCTCATCGTTGGTGCATGAGTAATAGTAAGGTCGATTTTCCATATAACTCTAGAAAAGCATTTAGCTCACTCAGAAATGGAGGAAAAGGTGGGCCGTGACACACATTGAAACTGGATGAGATATTACCAGATTCACAGGAAAATGCATCTCGGCATTTTCAACGCTACTGCTATGACAGGGACCAAGTGAAGTATAACTGTATCGCTCGCCACGCGGGACCTTGTACACGAATACCGGTTTATCCCAGTCGATACCTCTGTCGAGGTCATAGAGCTCCAGTCGACTTCGCATTCCAACTACGAGGTATCTGCCATCAAACAGTTGCATTTTCAAGATATCCTTCGTGCAATTAATGGAGCGTTTATGCCTGATTTGAGGAGCGGGGCTGTTCCAGTTCGCTTCAAGACGATGCGCACGTAAGATGAGTTGCTGTAGGTCGCGCGTAGAGTGGATAGGTAGTGGACCCGGTGGCAAGAATTGATCAGATTGCCTATATGCATCGGCCCAGATAGTACGTTCAAAAGTAAGATCGTAAAAGCGTTTAGAAACCTGGCAAAAGCACGAGTAGATGAAGCAATCGTTACAACCCTTGAAGCAAGAGAGTCTACGAACCTGACGCAGCCTGGCTATGTCGGTGATATCAAGAAAGTAGAAAATTCTGAACTGCACGTCGGGTGGTAAATCTGAGAAGCAGAGAGTCATGGTTGAAAGAGCAAAGAGAAATTGGATATGTAATCATATGTGACATACGCCGCCGCGGGGTGGCCAAATGGATGTGGCTCAATGACTCTGACTCAGACTCTGAGTGGCCGGCCTTCTTGGCCCAAGGAGCGTGCCTCCTGAGATCTGATGCATCTTTGTCAATGCGCCAGCACACCATTTAGTTTCTTAGAGGGGCTCGGGCGCTCTGCTTCGCCCAATTCAATCCATCTTTCTCTCAAATGCGCCGAATCGTTCGTAAGTGGCCAAAGTCTGTTGTACCAAGGACCTTACACGAACACTCGACGTTCTTGGGATTTTTCTATAGGTCGCAATACCCTTAACGGACCCGGCCATATCCAGACAACATTGCCTGGACAGGTGCAGGGCACGGGGGGCGGTAAATTAGAGTTCGTAGCGCCAATTATGAAAAGTTCGTCTCGTATGCTACAAGTTTTCGACAAGTCTGTTGAGAGTTCAGTGTACAGGGACCCAGGAGGATCAAGATGTAGCAGATGAGCAGCAGCGCCGAGAAGCAATGAAGGATCTTGTTCAGTCGTGGATGGATCGTTTGCAGTTAATCAGTTTGATTGTAAGTATGACATTTCATCCTCCGGTCCTTTGCTGATTGGCATACAGACTACATTCCTTGCATCAGTTGAGGCTGGCATGTTACAAGTGACTTCACCCAGTCCAGGGGACGACATCTCACCTGTCTCACAAGCATCCAACGCAAGCTTCATGTGTTCTCTCGTACTCCATCTTCACGCGTCTTTCATCTCCTTCTTCGCCGCTTTCTTTCTCATCCGATTCAAAGTCAAGGAAGCAAGACGCGAAGAAGCCGAGGCCGAAGGTGAAAGAGATGAACCCGGTCCTCATTCCAAAGGTTCTATTCTTCTTGACATGGTCGCCAAACACATAACCAACTCACCATCCGACGGGACTCCCAGTTCGACTTTCAATAATTTCAACACGAAAGACTCAGCAAAGAAAGCAAAACCTGGCTCACCGCCTCCGATATGGTCAGCGAATCCGCAGTTGGTGCAAGTTGGTCCATTCCAACTTCAACCCCCCATGCACCTCCTCAATCGCTGTCATACGTTATGTGTCCTGACTACCGTTATCGGGTTCATTTTGGCTTTAGTGGGAGTAGTATGCTACGCGTGGGCCAGCCAGCCTCTTAGCGTAAGCATCTGTACCACAGTTTGTGTCGGCCTGTGCACTTTATCTGGAGTCGGACTTGTCTTAATGAGTAACGATAACTCTAGTTTCTTCCTTCTGGAGTAGCAGTCCTTACTTGTTCGCATTTTACCTTATGACGGACCAATAACCTATTCACGATACTTTTGTATATACTCAAGTACTCACACTACCCGGACCCCTCAGCAGTGATATCAAACGCTTTGACCCCAGGTTGAAAACAGATACTCGCATCGATCACCTTCCAAACTGGTTTTTACCCATCTTACCCTATCTTACCGTGCACGGTCGAGCTGGCGATATCGGACGGTTGAATCCTAGGTCCTTCAGCTTTTCCGAGAGCGCTAAATGAGCGGCTGCTTGGTACCCTGCACCGAGGTCCTAGGGAGTCGGCCGGTCGGCTGGTAGTGGTCGTCGGCAGCCTGAATTTCAAACTGAGCACCCGTTGAACATAAAGCTCGGCGATTGTTCACTTCAGCACTTGGTATTGCCCATGAATTTATGCCGTGTAGGATGGCTTAAATTTAATAGCCCCGTACTCTACCTTGAGATAGGTGCCTCCCATCTACATACAATCTTCAAGGCTATATCAGCACTTATGATGCGGCTTCCCTGCATCTCGAAATCGGCGGAAATTCACTCAAACTTTCAAGTCATTGAGTACTTTTTAAGTATAGATGATACTTATGCATATACAAGTGGCAAAATTTCCGCAGGACCTCGCGAATGTGGTGAGATTACAGGACCAGCCGAGAAAGTTCAATGAAGGAAGGAAGGAAGAAGGAAGTATATTACCGGCATGGGTCCAAGTACTGAACGCGGGTTTCCGGGGAAAGGAAGAAAGTGTACATAAGTAAGAGCAAGTTCAACGCTGTGCGCACAGTTCTCCGAGCAAGAGACTCCGCGGACACATTAGTGCGGGAAGGTGATTTATCACAACGCCACTTCACCATGAAGAAATGAGGACACGAGGCATGTATTTCTATACATGTCCAAGATAACAATCAACAGCAGACACACAAAACACACAAGACACAAGTAAGCAGATGATAAACGTATACAAAGTAAAGTAGATAGAAAGGAGCAATCGTGTGTGGGCATATGAATATATCGTCAGTCCAAGAAGATATACGATAGCGTTGATTTAGATTATGGACGCCAATGGTATAAACCCCGAACAAGTGGGTAGCCATGTATGAACCCGACAACAGGGGTACGCAAAAAGAATGGGAGTTCCGTATGGAGCAGTGAGGCGCAGAATCGTCAATACGTAAGTACTTACGTGCGTGAAGTCAAGATGTCCATGAGATAGCAAAACGCTGAAAAACGTCGTGTTTTTAGATCGATTAAAGCGCCAGGACGGCCATGAGAAGCAACGGGAGGATCGCAGCACCTCCGAGGACGACTCGTTGAGCATCAGAGCTTGATGAGGAAGGAGTCTGCGTTGCGGAGCTAGAGGGAGAGGTCTGCGAGTGAGAAGCGGACGAGCTCGTCGAAGTACCGTTGAGTCGCTGGGCGTTACGCTACCGTTGCCAGGATAAAATACTATCAGTAAAATGAAAGTCTGGAAAAGGGGGATGCGAGCCCACCGAAAACCCTGCCAACGTCTCCGTCGAGGAATCATTGGCGTTAATGACACCAACACCACCTTCAGCGCAGGTGCTATAATCGAAGAACCACATAGTTGTGTTCACATTTTCAGGGAGGATGGGAACGGAGAGAATAGTAATGGCAGTTCCATTGCCTGCGTCCCGAAAACCAGAGTTGAACCCGTTGACGGTGATATTGGACGTATGAGCGGGGACGCAAGGCCTGTGGAAAAAAGCTCAGCGAATCGGGTGAATTTCTATTGGAAAGAGCAACTGACGCAAAGAACTCTGCCTGGGTCGCAGTATGATTTCCCTGTGTGACTGCGAACAGACTGAACAAGAAAACGGGAGAAGCGAGATCAGGAGCACGTACAGTTGAATATGACGGTGTCACCCAGACTAGCGTGCACCTCCGCCGGCTGAAAAACTGCGCTGGCATTGGTAGTCGTGTTTCCACCGACTGCAAGAGTATTCATTCGAACCGAGCACATCAGACAGAAGCGACAAGTCACTTGCCTGTGATGACAATCGTCTGGCCTGCTGAAGCTGCCGAGGAGGTTGCGGATTGAGCAGCAGTCGTAATAGCAAATGCAACAGACTGCAGTTATCGTAGTGAGTTGGACGAGACGTTGAAAGACAGACGCGGTTGAGACGTACAGAGACTGCAGACAGGGTGAAAAGCTTCATTGCTGGGACGAAGCGCGAAGTTGCGGCGGGAGAGAGAAAAACGAGCGGCGAATTGGTTGAAGTAGAAGAAGAAAGCGTGCTAAGGTGGCATATTTCATTGATCAGACTGCAGGCTCGCTGCCAGACTGCCACGGCCACCTGCTTCTAGTTCGAAATGACGTGAAGCATGAAGAAAAGTCAGATTAGAGAATTCCAGGGCAAAGAACTTGAATGGACGAGATTCTGCGTCGATGGCCACTTCAGCTCAGCTTGAGCTTGGCTTCAAGCTGGGCGGGTTCATGCTCAATCAGGGTCGAAGCGTGTATGTTTTTCTCTCCGGAAAATGCCATCGCATGCCGTAGATGATACGGTAAATCTTCGCCAATGTCGATTTGAAAGCCCAGCGTACACCGGGTAGACCAGTCAGAGCGGTGAAACAATTACGGTTCTGTGGAGCGCGAGCCTGTGCGCTCTCGCAGGCGATCCTCAAAAGGCTTCTGGTTGTCGCAGTAGATAAGAGTCGATCGTGGGGACGCTACTACCGAATGGCATTGAAGAAGTCGAACTGGAAGGGAATACGGGAAGGGCCCTGGGTTGCCGCTAGGCATCATAACGACATTTTGGACAAACACGTTCGGATACTAGTAGTAGTACTGTATTTGCACAGGTCTCGTTGCCATGAACCTCCGTCTTCGTTTGAGATCCATTAGTATAAAGTCCTTTCGAACTTGTCCTTTTTCCACGTGAACCTATGCCAGAATACTGAGCATCATATGTTTTCTCCCTCAATCCAAGCTTGATGCCTCTGTAAATATCTCTGTTCTCCATTATACGACACGACTACCACTATGCCCGGTCCTGACAAGCCACTCAAGAATTCTCTCAACATCAAGCTCGCAGAATCCGCGATCTTTCTTAGGACGAACGACACTACCGGAAGGAACAGATACAATGACTCACGTCCAACTATGCTTCGCGGCCTTCTGACCCTTGAGCTTGTTAAACCAACCCGAATATCCAACATTTCTCTTGAGCTGCAAGCTAAATCTGCCCTGGCCTGGCCAGAAGGTATGTTTTCATGTTTTCAATCCAAGTTGCGCGCGCTCTCATGTATATCATGTATATCATGGATATTGTATAATCAGGATTTGGTGCTCAGCGGACCGATGTATCAGAAGTACACAAGGTCTTCTCTGCTTCCGAGGTTGTTTTTAAAGCAGGCTCCTCTCGCAGATCTGCATCAGTAGGACCTGGTATAGCCCTCGAAGACGTAACTCTTGAATCCGACGACTCTCGTACTTCAACTCCCCGGAATCCCCCTAGTCTCAGAGCTACTTCACCTGCTCTCGAATCGTTGCGGACCGTTGATTCTGACCGTACTTCAAGACGCAGTGGGCGAACCGCGCGTCGCGTAAGCGCAGACGCCTGGTCTCGCATAACTCGCAATTCCAGCCTTCAGCGTAACGAAGTTCTGGAACCTCCAGCGTCACCAATACCACCTTATACCCCTTCTATTCTCTCTCCAGGCATCTCATCTCCTGCGCCACCATATACTAGCTCCCCCGTCACCTCCTCACCATCAACCCCGTCATTTTCCTCTGGACGTCCGCTTTCTCCTCTATCTCTATCTACAGAAAACCTCACAAGTCTAAACGAATATACCTCTCCCATCTACGAGGAATCGCGGATCGGCTTCAAAAGCGCTGTGAACGAACAGAATCGCAGTCAGTCTATTTGCATATCTCTTCCTGATCGAGGTATATTAACGTAACATATTTTTACCCACTAGGTCATAGATACCGTTTCACTTCCCGCAATAGCTCCTCAGCGTCGACAAGGTCGATACGATCCCGATCACGTCGTCCCAGTGTTGATGATGTACCCGAGATTGAAAACGAACCTGAGAACGAGGCTGGTCCCAGCAACTCTAGCAGTGTCGTACCCAGTTCATCCAGTGCACATGTCGACGAACTCGAACATAGTCCTAGCACGACTCGAGGTCGTCGTTCAAGATTTAGCCTATCATCTGTATCGAGTAAGATACTGGATGCAGTGCGGTCACGTTCGAGCCGTACGCGAGGCTCATCACAAGCTGACAGCTCCCGAGAACGGAATGGCAGTCGTTTAAGTTTCAGGGGCACAGAGGCATCCTCTCGGGCGCCTTCGTTCTCGATCAGGAGAGGCAGGACCAAGGAAAAGGAAAAGGATGAACCCTCGAGGTCACCTTCACGTGTTCGGGATGCTAGTCTGATACGTCCTCCTCACAGCCCAGTCCCTTCGACCACGGATGCGCGCGCACCTAGTCGTCAGTCCGACCGGCTTAGCTTCAGTATGTTTGGAAGCAAGGCGGAGGGTGAACATGAGCGAAAAGTAGAAGGAGACGGTTGGAAAGAATTCAGGAAAGGTAAGTTTCTTATCTGTTTTCAATCATCCAATACTGACTCTCCCTGTCCTTAGGCACGTACACCTACCCCATCTGCTTCCAGATACCTGGACATGCACCCCCTTCTTTGAGTTGCAACTACGGGTCAGTGACATGGCGCGTAAAAGCCAGCGTTCATCGACCGGGTGCTTTTAGTTCGCGAATGTCAACTCAACGTGAAGTTCTGGTGATATCTTGTCCGTGTGACGAAGACACTGAAGATACCGAAAACATCATCGTGGAAAGACATTGGGATCAGCAGCTGCAGTATCTTATTTCGATATCTGGACGCTGTTTCTACATTGGCGGAACCATTCCTGTCTCCTTCACATTACTTCCGTTAGCGAAGATCAGGGTCTATCGAATATCGGTGGTCGTGGAAGGTGAGTGAAAATAGGGTTGTTTCATTTCGTCACGCTGACTGCAATAATAGAAAAGGTTGAATATCACACTCAGTTCAAACGTGTTGCCCGCACGGACCCTGTAGCAGCAATACCTCTACTTTCTCTTCGTGAAGAAGGAAAGGACGCACGTCCTATTCTGCCGCTCGAGTCTGACGATGTCGACGCACTGACCAACTCCCCATTGTACAAAGTCGTAGATCAGACCGAAGAGCCATCTGAACTGGCATCAACTCTGATGGGTCCTGGCCCTTGGACTTTCCACCAGGATCTGGCTCTTCCTACTTCATGTAAATTGATGCATGCTACGAATCGGAACAAAAGGAGTAACATTACTATCACACATACGCTGAAATGCGTCATGCGGGTCGAGAGGGGCGACGACACCGCAGTCGATCCAAAGACAGGGAAGAGGAAACTCTATGACATCGTCGTGCAAACGCCAATACAGATTCTTTCCGTCAGTTTTCGGTTCAAATCTAATCACTGCTGAACTGATGGATGATTTTTTAGTGCCGGTGTAATCCTGATTGGACGGCCCTCCCTCACTACTCTGAAAATCTCGAAGACCCTGCCTCCATCGCGCCTCAATGTCCTTGCGAAGCACGAAGTCGTACGAGTCTAGGCGAGAGGCAATCAGCCCCTCCGAGAGCAGAACGCCTCGAACGATTGTCGTCGGATTCCAGCGCGTCTCATGCAGAAAGCAGTCCGATACCGACTTGTATGGCGTCGCTGCGCAATTGGGATAATCTCTTACTGCGCAACAGCCAATTTGAGCGGCTAGTCTCTGGCCAGGAGAGCGAAGTTGGCGAGGCCCCACCTGCGTATACGAGCGCATTAATCGGCAATAAGGTTGGGTATACCACTCCTGAGGACGTGATCGGTGTCCTGGCTGTTGTCGGATGAGGTATACGATCGAGAATTTGGGAGTATTAGTTCTTTACACTTATTATCTTTTCATCCTTCGTTCTTTTACCACCTTGCCATTGATGCTCGATAGTTTGACGCCAAAATCATGAAGTTCATGCCTTTGTTAATGCTTTCATTTACGAACCTGTGATTAGACAAAATATAATGTAATGTATACTTGTATAGACACTTTTTCACTGCCATTAGAAACCTCAGGCGAAGATATTCGTGCAGCGATTGAGAGAGGGATTGTAATGCTTGCAATTATATGATACAGATGTAATGCGGTAAGATACATAGGTATAAGATGCTAGAAAGGTTGTTCTAGAAATCAATCCTCGCTAAACCAAATCTCAGTACGTTGTAATGCGGCAAGCAAGTAATGACTTACTCTGGAGGATCCCGCCGCAGGAAGAGCAAGTCTATTGCCGTTGAAAACGCAGCGAATGCCAGTCCACCACCAAAAGCAGCTTTAGGACCTGCACTTCGGGCCAACACGCCACCTGCTAAGAAACCAGCAGATACAGAGTTGTATATATCATTTTTTGCGCGGTACTGTGGACGTTGCAGTTAGTTCACCACTCGCACAGAACAGCAAACGTTATCCCGTACCGATTCTATTATGCATTCTATACCAGCGAACAAGGCGCCGACTTTTCCAAAACCTTTCCCACTCGACCACATATTTCTACCCATTTCCTTGAGAATCTGACTAGCTTTTTGAGTTGCTTTCATTCCAGCCTGAGTTTGCTGCCGCAGTAACGGATCCTCGTACGCGAATGAAGCGGACATTAATGAGAAGAATGCACCAATTGCTAGACCTGAAGTACATCATGACCTGCATGAATTTCACAATATCTAGTGAAGACAGACGATCGACGTACCTCCTCCGCCGGCAAGGACAGTCTTGAAAGCACACGACTCGCTAGCCATGGTCATCAATCGCTCGGTTTTTTTCATTTGTTCATATTGAGGCCGCTCATCTTCAGATACACCTGGTGGAAGAGGTTCTTTGCCAGGCTGGTGTAATGGGACCAAGCCAGGGAAGCTGGGCCCGTTCATCGTCCGGAACAAGCAAAATTTCTGCCCCAGTGACACTGTTACCACTGACTTATGTAATCAAATTCCGGAAACTCGTCTGACCGATCATTGTATCACAGAATAGTCATACAGGTATGTACATGAGAAAGTAGCCAATCTCTTTTATAAAGAAATGGTGGGATTCATCATTCCTCATCATGAGAATCCTAATCCCAGAAAAATAACATAGGCCCACAAAAACTGTAGTGGAAATGCTCACACTGATAGGCTGGTTCGCCCGGGCAAAGCACGCAACTCCTATTAACGCAAGAACGAATCCAACTGTAGCCATCAGAACGCACAGCGTGTGACAGCGACTAAGCAGGTTCATCGGGGGCTGACACTGGGCTGACGCTGAAAGAAACCAACTTGAACCAACCGGGGATTCGCTGACCATATCAGAGGGGAAGAATCCTTCCGCCGCTTCAGAGTTGAGGATCGAACTAGGTGTCCTAGTAGCAGGTGACCCCGTTACATGTTGCGCAGCCATGTGAAGTAAAATAGACCCTTTGTTGGTAGATTCCGCTTTGGCTGCTGGGTTTACTTTGGCTTCTTCGCGTTTTGCTTCCTTCACTTTAAACCTTATGAGAAAAAAGCGGTGAAAAAAGAGACAAAAGACGAATGAAGGTGAAGTACGAGCGCAGAAAGAAGGCTTGAAAAGGAGGCGTTAAGAATGCGTGGAATATACTCGCAGGATGCAGAGAATGATGACGACAGCGTACAGTTAAGTTGATTAGCTGCAAACGGTCCATCCAGGATTGTATCAGGTCCTTCGTCGCCTTTTTGCGCTCTTCGTTGTCTTCTTTGTCCTGCTCCTGTTGGGTTCCTGGTATGGAATAGTGGAAGTCAATTCAATACTTTCTCAAGAAAGATAGGTGACAAACTTTTCCTGGTCGGAGTTACGATCCTGAAGGTCTGATTGTAATGTCTACCTCTTGCACATGGCCAGGGAAAGGCCTATGAGGACGAAGTACAGTATCCACTGTATTGCGCCCTATAAGTATCTTTATAGGATTAGTACGTATAGACGTTGTGTAGCATGATAAGACGTACGATTTGATGGGCGCATAACGATGTGAGCAGACTTGCGGATGCTACATTGTTATACATGCATTTTCAGGTGCCAATTTCTTGCTTCAGATGACCGCCGAGCAAGGCAAGGAAGTTTGAAGCTCCACTCCATTTATCGAGAAGTCAACAGCCGAAGCCGAGTAATTGTGAAGCAGTAGATTGTTGGAGTAAAAGCCAGTGCATTCAGATCCAGTAAGAATACTGGTCGTGCTCCGCGATGAATGGGAGTAGTCCCTAGCCATCGCATTCCTCATCAGCGATGTACTCGGGACAGCAAAAACACAAAGGGACTGGACAAGGAGGGTAAGGAGATTCTGATTTGTGAACCAGAGTTTGGACCGGCCCTAAAGCTACGCGTGCGATATCGCCTGTCTCCCTTTTTCTCCTACGCATATACCGGGTCCTTCAGGCTTGATATTCCCATTGGTCTCTTCTCTTGACAGGCGCAGGGTACGAGGGAATGCAGAACCTGATTTGCCAATGACAAGCAGTGGAGCCTCAGTCGCGCAATCGACCACCAAGCCCGAGAATAAGGCCTAATAAGGGCGATAAGACAAACTTGGCTCTAGTATTAACCACCAACATCACCGACTTTCGACGTTCTCCTTCACCCAGATAATTTGCGAAGCTATGTCTGCTTATTTGGATTTCCTCGAGAAGAACGAGCAATATGTGCAGAACTTCGACAACGGCAATCTTCCTGTTCCGCCCTCCAAGAAACTTCTAATCGGTAAGATCGCTTCTCAGTCTTAGCGAAACAACTCACTCGTGATCATCATTGTTACAGTGACTTGCATGGATGCTCGAATCGAGTGAGTTCTTTGTTCCCGCCTAGTTTCATCAATGGGCTCACTATAAGCTTCTATAAGCTGTTTCGCCTCGCTTGGTCTTGACCTAGGGCAAGCTCATATCGTCCGCAACGCTGGAGGAAGCGCGTAAGGAATTCAACATTTTTCACCGCCAATGGGTCAGCCGAACGGCTTATGTATCTCCAGGAGAGATGCGATTCGAAGCATCATCATATCTCAGCGTCTCCTCGGTACTCGTGAAATTGCCATCTTCCATCACTCTCGATGTGGGATGCTGTTATTCACCAGTCCTGAGCTTCGCGAGATCATTAAGAAGGATGCGGGTACGCAAGAAGCAGATGTCGCCAAGGCAGTCGACGAGATGGATTTTCTGGAATTCTCGGATTTGGAGGGGAGCGTCAAGAGTGACGTTGAGTTTTTGAAGGAACATCCACTCATATTGAAGGAGACGAAGGTAACGGGATGGACATATCACGTTGAGGATGGCAAAGTGAGTTTCTTTCGTGCTGTATATTACCTAGTCTAACATTTTTTGGGGGTCGTCAGATAGCACAGGTGGTTTAGTAAAATGACCTCCGCTGCTATGATATACGTGCTTCTCATTGTACATTGTACCGGAGTCGCTTTTTAACAATCGAACGAACATATTCGGACTGAAACTTGCATCTTAATCCAGCTCAACGCCATCTATTGCTGTGGGAAGAAATGACGCACAGGCTCTTCGCTCGTTTCTCATTTCCTGGATCTCCTGGATGGTTTAGATCAGCATACGATGGTACACGACTTCAACTTTGCTTCAATACGATCATAGACCATCTCCGAGGAGTCTCCTTTGTTTCTGCGGTAAAGTTCTTTCACGAGTATCTGTTGTTGAAGCTATTATAATCTAATAATGAATCGACGGAAAGCTCAAACATAAGGTACCCTCTACAAGGTCTCAAATCATCAGTATAGCTCGACAGTTGCCAGCGATTGTGCTGCGCGTTACTTCACAGCTACATATCTACTTGATGCACTCGTCCCCAGTATGTTTTACCTCATCTGACTTCCGAAGGCAATTCGAAGTGACCGTTGATCTTGAACTTGGACTAGAGTTGAAGCCGAAACCAGCACATCCGTTTGTCCTCGCTCGGAGACGTGAAAATGTCACTCTTGCTCTAGAAATTCCTGTGAGTGCAGTTCTTCTTGCATCAGCGTACCTCACGTTTACATACACCCAGCATCTAGGAATATTCAGACTGGACCGATGTTCATACCCAAAATGCAACAAGGCGGTTTACGTCAGCACACCAACTGCCATCCCCTTCCGGCAATCTCGTCCAAAAAAAGGCACTTTTTCAAGTGTTTGCGGTCCTGCGCGAATACAAGGCTCATCTGGAACGTTCATACCTGCGAATGAATTCACGTACAATGTCTCTGCGAGAACAAGTTGTTGCCCTGGTGCCTGTTGTTGACTTACCGACTTGCTGAGGACTCATGGTCGCCCGGATCGAAGGTCTTTTTTGGGTCCTTACTTTATATCCTTCACTCAGTATAAGAGAAAAAAGCAAGGTCCCTCGATCATCATCCCCCTTCTCCATTCTCCTTTCTTTCCATTGTCCTTTCTCTCCATTGTCTTCAGACTTTTCCATTTTTTACCAATTCGCAATGCAATTCAAATTCCTTGGTGTCGCTGTCATTGCTTGCAGTATATATCTTTCATTCCTTGCTTGCTCTTCAGCATGTTCCTGACCTTGGTGTTTTTTTTTCTAGTGACCGTCTTCGTATCAGCCTCTCCGGTGCCCATCAGCCCGCCCCTCGACGTTGAGGCCAGGAATCCAGAGGTACGTCCGCACTCGTTCAGGCACTGAGATCGCATTCTGATAATTCTTCTTAGAATCCCTCTGAACCCGATGCTCCTGTAGAACGAGGATGCGGTCGCTGGGCTTGCTTCTAAAGCTCTCGCAACTTGCTTGATGCACGGATTATGAATTAAGGCTTGTGAGTATAAAAAGAACCTATTGTCTTATTTGTGTTGAAGTATCTCCACTTGCTAGGGACACTCCATATCGGCTAATTAATCTTCGTTCCCGCTCGTGTTACCCCCCTCCCCCACCTTCCAGCGACATGCTATTATCATTCACCTTCTGAGCGTCTCACTCTCAGTTAGAGACTTTCGGCTAGGCCTGGAAGCCCCCGAGTGTTTCGTACTAGAGATCATCTGGAATCTTCGTGACTCCAGAAGAATCAGGCGTCTTCCTAGTAATCTCGCTCTCGCCTCACAACTTTCCCCTTTTCTCTTGGGATCCTCGTTGATACCCATCCTTCTCAAACACCCCTTCCACTCTTTTCCTGCCTGCTTTCTCCATTGATCGATCAATTCTCTCCCTCGCTGTCTCTCGCACTGTCTTAAGGCTCTCGTCATACTTGGTTATTATCGCACCCTACTGTATCGTTATCGTTTTGGACCTCTTTTTTACTTTCGACTTGTATGCATGTTTGAGGATTACATATGTTCACTACTGTGTATAATATGTTGATTATATGCAAGCGTGGTTGGAAGTATGTGTGGGTGCACTGGTCTTGAGCTTGGGTTTTGGAGACTGCTTGCATTGGAGTTTAAGCGCTTGGGCGTTGGGCGCCTATCAAAAATTTCAAGACCATTTCTCCATACTTACTATCATAATAAGCTGCTACTTACTCAATACTTCCTAGCCTCGTTTTTACGAAGGACCAGGTCGAGAGGGGTGTATCTGCCTGATTTTGTTCCTTCATCCGCATTCTAAACAGATGAAAAAGTGTACTACTTCCTTCTCGTCAGCTGCTACTACTGTTCATCCTAGGGGCTCGCCATAAGCGTTGCACGGCGTGCCGTATCCGCACCCTACTGATTATTTAGCAGATTCGACATTCCGTCCAGTCACCAGAAATCGGAAAAAGAGAGGATTTCAGGTGAATTCTCACTCGTTGCGGGTGAAATCGGGCGGGATTCATGCAAGAAAATCACGGTGATGATTGCAGGAGGTTCGGTCTTAGCACCGCTACCGCAATCGTGGGTTCAACGTTCAAACGTTCAACACTCGTCAGTACTACAACACGGTCTGTAAACGATACACTGCTCCAGCAACTGAATTCTACGATGTATACTCGGGATTTAACTTGGGTCCTTTGCAGTCCTTCTTCTCCATTCAAAAAACCTTTCCCCAGAATTCTTTTTTCTGTGGGGTAATTACCTCCACGGTACCTCCAATCAGATGAAGAGCTTCCGACTGAGGTCCGTCAACTCCGTCCCCGCAGTTGAAGCTTGGAGGCTTGGGGTCAACTTGGAGGATCTAGCCTCTAGGTCTTTCCTTAATTATGTACCCTGGAAACGACCAGTATCACTTTTTTGAGCGTGCATGGCTATGGGCGGTTCACTGCATTCATCGCATCTGTTCATCAGGATGTAGTAGTGGAACAATCCAATCCTATTGGCACTTTAGCCCGCTAACTGTTGAAGTATTTGGCTCCATCGACAACGGTTTCGTGCTGTATATTGCGGGATCAAGGCACGTTGCCATGAGTCAATTCAAGACTCGGAAACCCCTTCGATCCTCCATAAATTTGGCCAACTATTCTCAGGGAGTTCCAGGTGGACCGAGGCGAGAAAATAAATAAAATAAGAAATTGTAAGTCTGAAACACATATATACTGAAGTGACTCGATTCATACCACTTGTCCTTTCCACTTTCCTTCCTCTCTCTCGATTTTCTTTGCGTTATATTGCTTCGTTGGACTATCTGTTTTTTCCTTTAAATCATGACTATTGTTCTTACACCCTACTGGTCTGACGGTGTTCAGAAACTGAAGATGGCGCCGCAGCGTAAGTGAGCAACGTCTTGTCGATAGAGTCGCGTCCTCACTGTGCTTTTCAGCGGCCCCTAAACCAAAATATGGCTTGACACCACCTGTCCACGACGATTCCGTTCATGCTATTCGATGCTTGACCCAACTACGATCCAAGGAATCTGGGCTCGAAAAATACATTTATCTTTCTGCGCTCAAGCATTATGACCCAAACATGTTCTACAAGCTTTGTCTCACAAATATGTCTGAGTTCACGCCCATCATTTACACTCCCATCGTCGGTGAAGCCTGCCAGAAGTGGTCCCATATCTACCGCCGCCCGGAAGGCATGGTGAGTGCATTTCTGATGCATGAAGGGTGCATGGGTTCTGAATGCGTGGCCAATGAAGTACGTATCCATCAAGGACAAGGGGAAGATCAAGTCTGTCCTTCAGAACTGGCCCAAGGTTGATGACGCGAGAATTAGCGTCGTGACTGATGGTGAACTAGGCTAGATGCATATATCCACGAATCTCCCGCTGAATCCGTGTCTGGATATCTAGGTTCGCGTATTCTGGGTCTAGGTGACCTTGGTGTCAACGGAATGGGCATTTCCGTCGGAAAGCTTTCCCTCTACGTCGCTGGTGCGGGGTGAGTCCGTTCCGTCTCCGTCTGATTCTCCTTTGGTTGATGATTGTACAGAATTCGACCCGAGTCCACTATTCCCATCTGCCTGGACCTTGGAACGAACACTGAGAGGTACCTCGAAGATCCTTTATACATGGGTCTTCGCCAGCGTCGCGTATCTGACGAGGAAATGACTGCTTTCATGGATGAGCTCATGGATGAGATCTCCGTTGCATACCCAAAGCTCTTAATTCAGTTCGAGGTAAGTCTTTGGCTTGGCTTGGCTTTTGCTTGTGATTTCGCTGGTCTGACTTGCTACCTTCTTGGCAGGATTTCTCTACCGACCATGCTTTCATGTACCTCGAACGATTCCGGAACAAGTATCCGGTATTCAATGACGACATTCAGGGAACTGGCGCCGTCGTTCTTAGTGGTTTCCTCAATGCTGCAAAGCTCTCTTCAGCGGCATCTGGCCAACCCTTGAGCTCCCATAGAATTCTGTTCTTCGGCGCAGGATCTGCAGGTGTCGGTGTTGCCATGCAGCTCATGAGTTTCTTCACTTTGCAAGGCTTATCTGAGCAAGAGGCTCGTGAACGCATCTGGCTTGTCGATTCTCAGGGCCTTGTATTCGATGCTCGTGGACGCTTGGCCGAGCACAAACGATGTAGGTGTCACGGTTTACTGTTTGTCGTAGCTGACATAAATTTTGTTTCCTCTTTCAGACTTTTCCCGTAAAGACTACAGCGGCCCACCTATCACTGACCTGCTTGATGTCATTGCGTATGTGAAACCTACCGCACTCATGGGACTGTCGACCATTTCCGTCAGTCCACTTGCTATGCCTTCTTACATGCCAAGTACTGATGTCAACTTTCATCTTTGTAGAAAGCTTTCCATCAGGGTGTGATTGAGGCTATGGCAGCCCTCAACCCCCGTCCGATCATTTTCCCTCTCTCCAACCCTGTTAATCTCTCAGAATGTACCTTCGAGGATGCCGTGCAGTACACCGACGGCCAAGTACTTTTCGCATCTGGATCGCCGTTCCCCGAGATGGAATGGAAGGGTAAGACGCTCTACCCTGGTCAAGGTAACAACATGTACATCTTCCCAGGTCTGTTTTTTTTTCTCATTTTGCCAACCACCTCTCTTGCTAAGACTCATCACTTCAGGTCTCGGTCTCGGGGCTATCTTGTGCCGCACCGCTGCTGTTACTGACTCGATGGTGGAAGCATCATCTTTGGGCCTGGCAAATTCTTTAACTGCTGAAGAACGCCAACTAGACCTGATTTATCCCAGGATTGAACGAAGTATGTAACACGTCTTACTCTATCTGACCATTCTCACACCTTCGTTCCTTCGTTAGTTCGTGAAATCAGTGCCTTCATTGCTAGAGATGTCATTCGCGCGGCACAAAAAGCGGTATGTGCATTCATTATCGTTACATTTCCCTTTTCAATAAACGAGTTTTGATGTGTAGGGTGTCGACCGCTCCACTCAACTTCGCACAATGTCTGACGATGACTTGGTTGCCTTCATACAAGGAAAGATGTGGAATCCCTAGATGCGATGATCAATTAGATATACTACGAAGTTATTACTTTTTATGCCCCGTTTTGCCCTTGGTTCTTTTGCTTTGGGATGCCTTTATACTTTTCTGTATTTGTAGGCTTGTACACCATTCGTGTAGATGGAATACATACGTATTGTCATGGATCTTTTTACAATGTGGGGAATCCGATCTTTATGTAAATTGAGATACATACTATCGAGATGACTATGGGCTGAAATGTTTGAGCATCTGCTACACTACGAATGTTCTTGCAAGGATCTGGCTGTTATACACTAATTCAAACGGAGTTCAAAGGTTGAAATGTCCTGGAGGATGAGCAACACCTCAAATAAAGATAACGCTAAGTATTCGACTGTTCCGACGGCGAAGACCCTTTCGGAGAAGCGACAACAGAGAGATGAGCAGGGTCACTGGAAACATACGACGTCCCTGTTCTTGAACTGCGCGAGTAGTCTGACCACAGTGCGGCAGGATGGTTGCGTTCAATAGACTCCGTCGACGTGAAGATAGTATCTGTTATTTTGCTGGAATGAAACGAGCATAGGGGGGGTATAATTAACAGAACGTACTGCTTCTCTTGGAGCTAATGAGGGGCGAAGGATTGTGAAATGGCTGAGGTTTACTTCTCCGTTTCAAACGAAAGAGTAGAAACCCAACCAGGAACGTAAGCAGTACGACGGAGGATCCGAGTAGAGCAGTCATGATCTTCAACACGTTTACTATCTCGCTGCCATGAACAGAACTCGAGCTCTGTATTGCCATAGAGCTGTTGGATGAGCTGGCCGCGATGACAGATGGCGCAGGAAACGAAGGGCTGCTCCCAACAGCGTCCTGCGAGAGATTAGAGTTGGGAAATATGAAGAAATATTCAAGTGTGAAAGGGGCCCCGGTGACGTTCGTGACGTTGATGACCAAGGTATGCTCGTCGTCCGACAATTGCGAAGCTGCGAACAAAGGCTGCATGGAAATGTCTCTGGATGCTCGCGGCTCAGTTGTGACATATGGAACGGAGGTATCCAGCGTATACACTGTGGTTGGAGGCGGATTCGTTGTGTTGCTTTCGGGAACAGTCCCAAAAACTACAATACCGCTGCCTGTGAACAAACGGTGAATAAACTGTGAATGCTGGACAATGCGCAAGCGCCTACCGTTGAAAGAAAGGAAAGCAACGGAGCCGGAGCTGGTTGTACTATGTGTTGTCTCAGCGCATTGATTGGTCTGACTGAGTTTCCAACCATTGTCGTAATGTACTCGGGGATCGTTGTCGTTGATGCAAAAGGAACATTTATTACTCAGGCTACTGGACTTGTCGCAATCGTCGTCGTCGTCCGAGCCGTCCGAGCCGTCCGAGTCGGAGTCATTGTCAGACCCCTTGCCTTGAGAATTCGATCCGTCGCTGCTATTTCCCTGCGAGCTTGAGGTTGGACTACTGCCACTGCTTCCTTGGGAGTTGGAGGACCCGCCATTAGATGAACTATGATCATCTCCGCTGTCTCTAGACACAACTCTAGAAGGATGCCGGGAGGATCTGATACCTTTCACCACTTCAACCCAAAATTAATTGTGGATCCTTAATTGATAAGACGACAAATTTACTTTGAGGCCTCCCGGAGACTGTGAATCAATGAACGGAATATGAAATGAACGGTTTTCAACCTGTATAATGCGTGCAGTACGTGAGCTGCAAAAGATTGATATCCGAAAATAAGACTTGAAACGTACAGAGTCGGCTGCTAATGAGCCTCAAAAAATGAAGAGAAAGAAAGGAAAAGAACAGGGAAGGAAGCTGAGATTGTCATTCTCTTTTCTTCGCTGGATTTTATGACATGGACACCAGGGGTAAACCACAGTTTTGGGAACTTCTTCTAGTAAATGCACACTCGCTTCTGCCGG
>JH814812.1:526686-537369 GCA_000296255.1 Omphalotus olearius VT 653.13 | reverse complement strand
TCAACTTTGGTAGTATTTCGGTCCCAATAAACTGATGCCAGTCAAAGATTGTGCTTTTGCCTTTTGGATTCCGCAAGAGCTGAATAGGCCGACCCCGGTAGACCAATATTGCGCAAACATTACTGGTAGTGCCGACGCCCTAAACGACGGTCCATGTTTGAATCCAAACGACGAAATTTGAACATGAATTCCTCCAGCCAATGAACCATGAGATCATGGGACCTATGAGGCTTGTGGAACTGTTACAGTGAAGGACACAGTCATTCGGGTTCGACAATCGCGTAACCAAGCAGGTTGCCTACAGGATGGTCAGTTCATCATCGATGATTATAAGTATAGTTCCTGACTTCTCACAGTAGTTCCTATATAGCGACCGCAAGTCTATCAAGTTGAATGTCATCTATACGACGGCGAGAACGCAACAGGTGTTGAAGACGCACGTTTTGAACATGATCATCAACTGAGGGCAGTTTCTTAGTGGAGTCGTGAAGAGTCAAAAATTCAATTCTCTGATGCTGATAAGATAGGCGGAGTGCAGTAGCATGCAAATCATGATATTTCCATTCCATGTAAGGAAGGCACTCGCATAACACTCTAGAGGCTAGTAAAAAATATACGGTACATTTAAGAGTCTATATCAATCGCGAATCGGAACACGAACCACGACAGCATAATCTAAGGGATCTTCCAGAAGCTATCGCGTTGAGAAACCACAGATACTCTGTCGGCCTCGCAATCTTTAATCCAATCACCAAACTTCCCCTTTCGAACAACTAGCCTTGTTTCTCCCTCTGCGAGCTTGCCCAGCATTTCCCAAATGCTGCTCTGAGTTACATCCTGAGATGGGGCCCAAGATTGAGGGAAAACAATTACCACGAGCATCTTCATGCTAGGACGATCCCGAAGAATAGAATTGATTTCTTCGATGAATATCTCGTCATTTTCTTCGTTGGCATTTGCAGAACGCGAGAGCTGGAGGTTTGTCAATTGTGGGAGAGCGCCGAAGGAAAAGAGTATTTCAGACGGTGACATCCACCCAGATTCTCCCGGCTCGCAGACACGCAGATGTGTGACAGAACATACCCGTTGAGCATCGCACTTCCGGGCTCCGTAGTAGGAGGGTAAATCAAGTCCGTCGTGTGACTGAAGTGAAAGCTCCTGCAAACTTCCATCACCTGGCAGACGATCACAAAGCGCAAAGCATTCCATCCCAAGCCCAGATGGAAGCACGAGCGCTCGAAGACCAGTGCACAGAGGTATTATCTCCGACAGACGCTGCGATTGCAGGCTATGGAACCTAGGGACATATGTGACGACCAATTTCTTTACATGAGATGCAAAGAACGCGGGAGATCTCGACAAGGTGGTCCGATGAAAGAGCGTAATGGCTTCCTTTGTGCGTAGGATTACGTTGCGATAAAGTATAATGTCGACGAAGCTGCGGACAACTTTCGATACGACCGAAAGAGCGCTAGGTTTCGTCTCTTGAAGAGAAAGCTCCAAGATGTCGAGAACAAGTTCTGCTGGGAGGGCAAGCAAGGGAGGAAGACGAGCAGATACGAGAGACAAGGAGAATTTGCGAGGACGTGTCTGGACTCGAGTTAGAGTAAAGGTGGACATGACTTGTGTTGGGGAGTAGTGTGTCTAGTAATTAAATACGACCCGATAGATAAATTCTAAGCACTCTAAGAAAAGACCAAATTCAAAGCAAAATCCGGGCGTCACTGTTCTCCGCTGGCACTCCGAAATTTGTGCTCGTGAGATCACCCGGAACTTTACGGTCTTCTCGGGTCTTCTCGGGACCCAGCCTTGTCTGGACCAAACGCTTAACAGTCCTATGTTCTCAGATTTGCTACTTACGTTGTACAGCAGCTATATATTCACCGATTGGGAAGCATAGTCAGAGGCTCTTCAGTTTTGCCTGGTCCAAACTTCTTTCCCTTTCACCCAGGTGCTCTGGACTACTCCCTGGTGGTCTAGCACCACCAGGTCAGCGTCAGCGCCAGGGCGCAAAGTCCCCTTCTTGTGTTCGATACCCAAGCACCTTCAAAAGGTTTCACCACGTCAGAATGGACATACAGAAGTCACAAACGATACTTACTTTGCGGGATTATACGTAGCGCACTTGATAGCTTCCCCTAGAGTAGAGCCGGTGAAACGAGTGAAATTGCGTACACACTTGTCGAGGGTCACCACACTTCATGATGTATGTTAGCATCGCAAACCACAGCTACAATGATCGACCACCATACCTTCCCGCGAGAGTATCCGTTCCCTCGAGATAAAGTTTGTCGCCCTCCTTCACGAATCGCTTACCATCACGCCATTCATGAACACCGTCGCGAAGACTAGGATCAAGGATCTTCATTGCTGGATCAGGAAAGACATGAGTCAACTTAATCTCCGGGGAACAGCGAACATTTCACCGTCAGTGATCAAAATGCATCCTTCCGGGTAGGCAGAATACGCCAGCTTGGATATAGGTCAAATATGAATAGAGTTAGTGTCAAAGGTGGGACTTACTCGGACAGAGTTGGGATGAGAATGAATTCCGTCCACGATCAGTTCATAGAAAGGTCTCACAAATTCAATAGAATTCGAAGACTGCGACTCATCCAGCTGTAAACGGGCGATGCTTTCCTTCTGGCCCAGAACCGCTTTACTGCGGTTAGCAGCGAACACGGGTGTCTGCGGCGGAGTCTCGACATCATCGAGAGCCTCGGATCCAACAGGAGACTTGGGTCCTGCAAACCGGCTGCTGGCACGGCTCAAAGGTGAAGCGGGAGACACTGGATTGGATGTCCCACTTCCGGGATTGAACAATGTCTTGGTCGTGATGGGAGAGAAGAAAGACGCTAGGTGCGGGGATGCTCCGAGGAGGCCAATAATTGAAGGATCACGGTGATGTAACTGTGGCATCGCGTTGAATAAGTGGGTAATAAGACGAGCGCCGTGCTTGACAGCTGCTGCCGCAACGTCAGATGTAGCAATACTGTATCTCATTTAATACCGAATCAAACAAACTCAGTAGAGGAACACCATACCTGTGGCCAATAGAGAACACTACGCCTCTCTGGGTCAATTCTTGTAGTGCGCTCATGACACCCGCAACTTCAGGAGCTGCAGTTATGATACGCACTCCGACTTCAGAGCCTCCGGACATGAGCCAATCCTCTCCCTCGACGAGGTTCTCAGCACCGTATAGCTCCTCAAAGGAAGCAAATCCTTTCGGAGCAGTGGTCAAGAAGGAAGGCGCATGAGCACCCCGTTTGGCCATGTCGATAAAAGGACCTTCTGCATGCCAGCCAAGAAGTGTAGCAGAACTTGCAGTGGAAAACGGACGGAGCAATCGAAGAATGCTTGGGTAAATGGATCGCTCTTGAGTCTAATTACTCTGTAAAGTTAGAATCGGCCATCTGCATGAACGAAAGAAGCATTACTATGATAGTAGGCACCAATCTAGATAGTCAGAGTAAGCCACAAGCAAGACGTGGGTAAATTAAGCATTTACGAAGTTACGCCGGTCTCAACTATCTTCTCCGCGACCGTTTTCATGCCAGTTTTATAAGCCTCCTCGTCGCCATCGAATACAGAAAAATCAAACCCGTAGGCTCCGTTGATCTGTGTATCTATCAGACCGGGGCTAATGAAGACGATATCAGCACATCCTAGCAAGGAACAACCACATAACACTCGCCTGAGGATCTTGCCACCAAGGTCAACGACTCTGTCGGGCCTTTGCCTTTGAAGGTAAAAGGTTTTCTGAAACACACATTCAGATATCGGATCTCCACCGGGAACAACGGCACCTACCTGGGCATCTAGAATAACACCGCGACGCTCATCTATCCACAAGTCCTTCTGAATCATGGTACCATCTTCCTGAGGCAGAAAACAGTTCGTGAAGCATAAAAGGCCATTAGAGGAGGTCATCGTTGACAGATCACAGCAGATGATGGTACGGAGTCAAGAAGAATGGTCTAGATACTAAATAGAATAGACTTCGAGCCTGTACCATATGCATCCACGAACTCGCTCTGCTCGGTGCTTGATCGATACTCGAACATGTCGCACGTTGCATAGAACTTGATGCGATGACCACTCAACAGCACAGTTGATTCCAAGGTTAACCTTCTGATATTGTGTTGCAAGAAGTGGTCCACGGAGAGGAAGGGATAGAAAAGAAAAAGAGAACAGGCATCTCAACGGGTCACCGGCAACCTCGGACCGGTGACGAAATCATTTAATAACATAGAGTAAGTGTACACTGTATTCAGTGTTCAACAGTTTCGTATCGAGCATATGTTTTTAACCGAAACGTGTTATCTGACTTTGAAGCAACATATCAAGCATCCAGCATTGAATCCTACGATTAGTAGGTATTCAATCAAAATGGTACAACTGGCAAAATAACTCGACACTTACATTGCACCGGCTCCGCGTTAGTGAAAGCAGTACCGTCGCAACCAAAGTCAAAGAACGTCACATAGGTACTGGCTTGGTCGAACTCCTTATAATATCCACTCTGGGTGTTAGTGGCATTGCTGCTTCGGAAAGTAATCGTCTGCCAGCCGGTGCGAAACCACTCGCTCAAAGCGGGATCACTATAGTTAGTGGGAAGTGTGAACCAATTGGGATCTCCACCTCCATTGGCGGTGATACTGCACTCGACGGGCTCGGAGGCGAAGCTGCGGACCCAGACAGAGTTCGCGACCACCACATCGGCGAGCGAAACTAGTGGAGCGAGCTAGAGACATAATGTTAGTATATTGAACTCATTCTTGACAGGGTGATTTCATGACATACAAGAGCGAGCTTGCTGAACATCATGATGCAGTAGCGACTTGAAGCAGTAGTAAAAACCTTTGCAACTGAAGATCCTAGTATACTTGGAGTCCTTTTATACTTGAACGGAGCCGTGTATTACGTGGGTTTGCATACGCAGGCATACAGACTAGCGGATTGTGCTTGCAGTCAATAGCAGACAGCCTGAATTGCAGAAATTGCATTTGTTGTTCCATGACATACTTCAGAATTCCGTTCTCCACTAAACAATGTATTAGCAGAGGTACTAGAGGTTGAGAATTCAACTACCTCCATAACTTCCATGATGACTTTCACAACTAGCCCTGATTAGAAGCAGAGACAGAACTGACGGAATCCTCCTACTCCGTCCCCACATCCTTGCAAACTCAAGTAGTTCACACAATTCAGAGGGATCATGTAGTCTTGAGACATGTAATGGACATCCATCGAATTCAATCTGTAAGCGAAGGAACACTAGAGACCACGGAATTGAATTTCAGTGAAGGCGCGTTGTGGCTGCCGACTAAGGTGTGTCCTCAGTATCTTCTCCATGTCAGTTCACACAGCCATTCATGTGCAGTCAAACAATTACCTTGTGAGATGGTCCGAAGTCCATGAGCGTGTGCAGCAATCAAGGGATGACGGGATTAAGCCATAAACTTATGCTTGTTTCGCTACAGGTATCGAACTGTACGCGTCCGCAAGCTCCCTGCGAGCATGTGTTGAGGCAGTTTTCAAGGCTTCTCTAGGATCCTGTTCCCAAGGTCTATTCAGTCAGCTGGCCATAGAGACGAGAGATGAAACGAACTTGAATAATTGTACCAAACGGCGCAATATGGCGGGCGTCGATGATCTCCTCTTGTGAAAAAGTAGCAGCGACATGAAAATCAATTCAAAACGGACAAGGAGACGATACCCCGTATTATTCAAGAGCAGCGTCTTGAATGGCATCAAACGACGAGAGCATATCACGAGACAGACCATAGAATCGGGCACTTCACGATTGCCATTCGGATATCATGCGTCGTAAAGAGCTTCACAGACGGACATCTTGGTAGATGCGTAACGGAGATAGAGAAAGCGACACATCCAAAACTGGTGAGTCCAACAACCATCGGTGTTCTCTCTTGCATAAACGAGAAGCCCATTCCGATGTCATCGCCATTGCCTGCCATCCGATAGCCTTCTGAGTTATTCTTCAATCAGGAAAGATTCCAGAGGTATGAGACATCTATTGTTGCAAGAAATGTTGAAGTATGGCAGCCTGGGAAATGAACAAAGCGAGAGACTTGTTGAAGTTGTCGTCGTCGCTCTTTGCTCTCTTTGCTCTTTGCAGCGACCTATTCGAAGAATTGAGCGTTGAAAAGGACCAGTCTAAGTCAATGGAAAGAGAAGAAGAAATATTTGAGCGCCAAACAATATTTGAAATAAGCGCTCATGATCACTTGAACGCTCTGTAAATCAATCATTGTGCCCTGTCGCATCTAGCCTCCTTTCTCCATAACGTACATCACAGCCGAACAATGGAGAGTCCCCTCGACGCGTTAAAAAGCGGGTCAACTTACCCTAGCTTACTCGCTCGATGCTCAGAACAAATTTCAGCTATCCTTCTGGCCCAAACTTAAACAACTACATCATTCTATTCTCTCTCTCTTGAGTCTACGGCAACATCTACATATTTTTCCGCTTGTCGCGATTCGAGTATCTGACACGCAAGACTGGCTAGAATCAGCTGTAGTGCCCAGGCTGGACTCAGATGTCTGGGCCTCCAAGCTTCTTCGATTCTATCAACCACTGTGACGCCGACCTGCAGTTCAAGTATGGACGCGAATTTTCGCCGGAATCTACTGTCCTGGGCACCCCTGGCTTACTATGTTACTCTCGTCCGAATTGCGATCGTTCTTCTAAAGTTCGAGCCCTGTCTTCCTTCATATCTTTTGGGGATCTTCGCAATTTCAAAGACTCGGAATCGAGTGAAATCAACAAGATTTCGTTGCAATTGTCTTCCTGAATCTCTGTTCTCACCAACATCCTGCGCAATTCCACCCATGGCGTAACTGAAATACGTTACAATATATCAAATGCCCGCGATTACGGTCTACGGTTGACAGAAAACCCCCGACGTATGTCAGTATGTATTCTGCTAAAGGTCAGCCGCAGACACCTTTATTGAACGTAAATTGCAATCTTTCCTAGATAAAAAAAATAGTATGATTCTTGTAGCCAACCTCCTTCGAGCAACCTCAGGCTTGGATGCTATACTGCGGGTTTGGGACCTGTGAGAGCCGGTTCAGTTGCTCGTCTCTCGGGCGACCGGCGACTTTTTTTATTTAATAAGGTGTACTCATCGAGGCCACGATTCTCCCCCACGACGGGGCAGACTGGTCACTTATCAGTGGAAGCAAAAGAACACTTGGAACATTCACTTGACAAACGCTTATTTACAGCCTGCGGTGCCTAATTTTCTTATTACCCTCACTTGTTCACCAAACCTTACTGTATTTCTAGCGACGCGACATCGCACAGCCGGATGTACGGCCATTTTCGCTCAATGCCGGGTTCGCGTCCTCTTTGCGACCGTCTAGATGAACGCGAGCTCCAAAAATCCGCTCAAACTTCGATGGAGAACGCAATGATACATAAAGATACGCCAACTCCCCCTACTCCTCACCTCACATCGCATACAGATGCAATGATTACTCGCGAGGCACTTATCAAGGGCAGCTCAAAACCCAAGGAGAGTAGATTCGGCGATACTTCATCGTATCCGACCTTATCACATTCACAAATAACTTGGAAGGTCGCGGCGCAGAGAACTTTCTCATTTAAGTGAGAAATGACCTTCCCCTTCCGATTTTGCGTCCCTGATGATCTCAGTGCCGACCTGGTTCGCTCTCGTCTACCGCGGAATAACGGACACAGCGGGCAACTGAGCGTTCGTCGGGGTGATTTCGTTGGGCATGCCGGGATATGAGAAACCTCGTGCCAATGGCGAATCTCAGGCATTTTGAACCTAGGGAGTGGGGATTGGCAATGTCGCTGTACATGGACAAGTACACCCGTTCCCGAGATTTCACACAGGTACAATATCACACCACCATCACGATCATTTTGATTCCCAACTTACACACTTGTCATACTGGATCCATACAGTAGGGTTAAAGGGTGGAAATGTTTTTTTATATTCCTTCCAGAGATCCATGCATGATGCAGGTATGTACAATTGCTATAAATAACGAAGACCGAAAATAATGTTTGTTACTCTATGGAAAAAAGGGGCAAGGTATGAAGCGAGAGGCGAATATACTGTACACGAATTTTCCAACACGAGTCTGAAAAATCCAATTGCTTAACTCGAGGCGGTTGGAATGGAAGTAGAAAGAGTAGGAGGTTCAGAAAATTGAACTATGTTACTTTTCGGAACAAAATCATGAAGTAAAAATAGGTAAGGTTTTTCTAAAGAAATCCATAAGTTTCGTAGTTACGCAAAGGAGGCGTTGCCTGAGTTGAAGGGACGGGACGGTAGTAATACAAGAAGAGGAAAAGGAGAGGGAGAAGGAAATAGATAACAAAGCGACAACAGCAGAGAAGACAATGAATTTGTGGTGGCGAGGCGACGGACCCGAACCAAAAGCGCAGACATAAAACGTGAAGGGTATACGAATTAAACACTTTGAGAGGACCCTAGTATAAGCGGGAATATGCGATGCATAATGTTTTAGAGGCATATAATGAGAATTAAACGGTGTTTTGGGTTTTTGTTTACCAAGAAGAACGAGATAAAAAGAGACGTCCATAGTTGATTTTTGAAATTGCTTGCGTCCATGGTGGGGGGTGCAAAGGATATAATCACGTTTAAAGCCAGCACGTTCAAGGATCCAATCAGCACCATTGCACTTCCCATTCGCCGCCTTCGCCACCAGTAGCAGGCATGCTTTTAAGGGCAATCCTTACGCGACGTCGACTGTTCAAGCCATCACTAGAACTCATCGACGGAGAATAATCTGAGTTGAGGTTGAGGTCACCGAAATCCATGTCACCTCCGTACAATGACGATGAACCACTAGATGAAAACGGAGAGAAACCCCCGAAATCATCATGCGATGGGCCTCCCACGCCCAAGAAGGGATCTCCGTTGGCGTTGGATGGCGAGTATGCACCAAAACTCGAGGAAGCACCGCCATAAGATGATTCAGAGAACGGTGTTTGAGGCGCGGGTTGTGTTGCGTCTGAGAGACTCCGGAAATCAAGACCCAGTGCACTGTAAGCATCGGTATTCGAGGAACTGCTACCTGGGTACGCGACAACGCCGGGTGATGCTGCGCGAGATGATACCGATGAAGACGGGTGAATCCGTACACGAATTTTGCCGTCTTCTTGTGGGATTGTGTCAAAAGAAATATCTAATCCACCCAAAGAGCCTAGAGATTTGGAACCATCCAGATTGGTAAATTCGAGCTTCTGCGTAGAAGTTGAGCCGAGCCCGGCTATCCTGCCTTTGTCGTCTGTTTCAAAGTCCATTATCGAATTTCGAGACCAGTCAAAATCGTGGGGAAGGATGGGGTTGAAGTCGAAAGAAGAGGAGGAGGCGGGGAAAGCATTGGGAAGCGAGAAAGATGTTGGGAGTGAACTTTGGGTGGGCATGGACAGGAGAGTAGGTAGAGCACAAAGGAGTACCTGCTTACCCGTAATTTAGCTAGGGCGCAAAAGAAAGAACTTGGAGACATACCATAAGTCCGAGGCTTGCTGCTGACTTGTTCGGCGATTGAGTCCGAGGTGAAGGGGATGACGGGAAAGAAGGCTCGACAGATTCTAGCTTAACGGGGGTATCTCGCATGGCCGACTTTGCGAGCTCAGCATTGAGTTCACGCTCGCGTTCACGGGCGGCGGCAAGTTGTGTGCGGAGTTGCTCAACCTCTGATGCGAGCTCAATCTCTGGCTGCATTTTTGGAGCCGAATTCTGAGCAAGAGCCAACAGCCTAGCGTTTTCTTGTTCGAGCTCAGCTACGCGTCTGAGTAGAAAGAGTAGATTAGCTTCGGAAGCGACGAAAAGAAAAGTTTTTTTTTACGTACATCTCCATAGTCTCAAACTCTTCGCGTTTTCGCTGACGGCTGAGGAAGGCAGCAGCACGATTCTTTACCAAACGAGCCTCACGTTTGCTGAGGCCTGACACATCTGGAGGAATAAAATCCTTTGTGCTTATACGCTCGCCGACGGCGCGCTTCTTTGTTGGAAGAGGGGAAGGACTTGCGGAGCGCTTTAGCGCCGCAGCAGAAGATACAGGAGGAGGCTTGATGGAGATTGAAAGACGCTGCTCTTGAGACTCTGAAGGAGCAGGAGATGGAGGGTGATGAACCTCTGCAAGGTCAAAGAGCTGGTGGGTTGGTAGACAAAGCTGGTCTGAATCTGAAGAAGCTGGAGAAACTCTCATCTTGAGGAGTCTAGAGGAAGGAAGAGGAGAATCTGGGTCTGCAGAACGAACAGAATGAGGAGGAGAAGGAGGAATGTAGTGGTGGTAAGAGAAAGAGTCGTTTGTGGGAGAAAGAAGAGGAGCGTCGGAGGCGATGAGGTGGGACATTGGAATTGAAGGCGGGTGAGTTCTGTTCATGCTAACGTCTGCGACTAGTTTGATCCTCAAACTTTTTATAATAAACCACCCAGAACAGAACCGAATCGAACTCGTGTGAACCGATTCGTTTGCTTTCGTCGTCTCGACGAACTGCCTGCTCTCCTCAGTAAGATATGTTTTTTCCTATGTTTTTCTCTCTTTTCTCGTCTGTCTTCTCTCCGATGTCTGTCCGAGCCACCGATGTTTTCTTCTTCTCCACAGCCTTATACGGCTTCAAATACTACACGCATCCCTACGTCAGGTTGGC
>JH814812.1:486736-518410 GCA_000296255.1 Omphalotus olearius VT 653.13 | reverse complement strand
CTTCTTGTTAAAGCAAATTCTTAAGGTTCCACAGTTTGATAGATATCTGTTTACATAACTATCAAACAATCAAACAAACGAGTGAGATTCACCTGTAGCCTATGAGAAAGAAATGCGCACCTCTCACGGAATGTCCGGACTAGCTCTAATAAAATAAAGAAGCTGTCATCAACAAGACTCTTTTCTCTTGGAGCTGCCAGCTAGTTCGCGTTCTTTGCCCTTTTCCGCTGCGGTGGCTTCATCGAGGTAGAGTCCATTCTCCTCAATGTAGTTTACTACCGTTGACGGTAGCAGATAGCGGACTGACAGGCCCCTTCTCAGGAACAAGCGGACCTGAACACAAAGTTGAATTTCAAGTAACGAAGGGAAAAAAGTGGGGGTTCTCACCTTAGTACTGGAGACATCATTCTGTATTAATTGCGTGATTATGTGGATATTGTGTCGCCATCGAGCAAGGGCATCCGTGGCTTGTTCAGTATCTGTGCCAGCACGCTCGATAATGAAGCATCCATATCGGCCGATGATATGGTCGAGCTAAGAAGGACCGCATCAGTTCTGGCTGAGCGGTAACCGGAGCAAACGGGATGGTGTGTCCAAAACGGCTGACTCACATCTTCGTGACTCCATACCCCGGGCTCACTCATGGTGCTAATGAGATCAGAGCCAGCGAGCAACATCACTCGAACATTCCGATGTTCGCCATCCTCGGTTTGCACACCCCCGAGAACTGTGTTGAGTTCGTATTCAAAATGGTCTAGCACAACGGCAGTCCGCTGGTAAGACTGGAAAGCTTCCCAAGGGTCGATCATAAGCCATGAAGATGTGTCTTCTGCAGCTAATCGACACATTTTGACCCTGTGAAGATACCAAAACAGATTATCAAAATCAGCACAAGCTCAGAGAATAGGAATGAAAACGGATCAATGTGAGCCGGGGCACGTTATCCAGCCAAGAACCCTGGTTACTGGCATGCCAAAATAGCAGAGAAAGATAGTACAGTGCTGCTGGGCACCCGCTCTGCCTGACTGCAAGATCCGCCAAAGATATGCAACTCGAAGTAGCACTTACCTGTGATGCGCGCTCAAGAGACCTGGTTTCTTGTACATGTCGCTGACGGGACTTAGGTAGCCACCAACGACTTCGTAGTCGGTATTTTGCCTGATGTAGTCTTTCGCCATCTCGAACATGCGAAGATGCAGGTAGGTAACAGGACTGAAGGAACCGCAGGCGACGAGGACTATCGGTGATTTAGATGAGTCACGCATGACCTGGTTAAGACGATCTTGAGGAAAGGTATAATTTGGTGGATTCGTGAAGCGACTCTGGACATCTGTAGTCGCCATTGGTAGTGTGAATGAATGGGAGTAGAAACACCCCAGGAAAGCCGGCTTATGTTATAGGAGCTATACGCAGCGATTACGTAACAATCCTGGAACAAAGCTGTCAATAGCAGAACGAAGAAACGAAAAGATTGAAACTGACGAGCTATGAGCTGAGATCTGAAGGGCAAATCCCAGAGACCCAGCCAGTTCTTGTGTCGTTATAAAACATAAAACAGTAAATTTCGAATTCTGGCTCTTCCGTAGTCACGTGCTATCATTTTCCCCTCTCAGTCTGAGTTAAACTCCTGAACTCGTCCCACATGTCCAAGCGCCCCCCGCTACACAGAGTCAATTCAGATTCTCCTGAGCCGGTTCATAAACGCAAGAGGTCGTCTTCACTGGACGCCGCTCTCCCCGTGCAAGTGTATCTGGTTGATGCCAAAATGGACGCAGAAACAGTCGGAGAGCTTACTGCCTTGGTGGAAAAATATAACGGACGCGGTCGACAATCATCCAAGATAGGACTAGACGAACGAGGGCTGTGCCTTTGCGCAGGTGCTGAAAATGCCGATATAATAATCACTGCCGTACACATGAGGAAGCGTCTAGAGAGACACATTGATTGGAATCTCGCTGTGGGTCATTATCCCGCATATATGCGTGTGCCTACATGGCTGAATCACAACTCGACAACGATAGAAGCAAAAGGCGATCGTGAGTCCCCGATGGCTCAGAGACTCCGTCGAACAAGGTCGTCTTCTTCCCTGCGGTGAATATGTCGCCCTTGGCGAACTCCAGGATGATACGATTGCAAATTGCCCCCAGATCATAGAACCCCATGGGGCGCGCATGTCTCAGGAGCCAATGCCATCGTCCTCTGCGTGGACAGCCGATGGTCATGTGCTTACGACGGGTAGATCCAGCCTGTCTATCCGTTACAAAGACCGCTATTCTTGTCGGCGGCATTGCCCTCTTATCTGTGCAAATCAAGACCTCGTAAAAGAACTTGCAATATTGAGGCATCATAGGGAGCTCGAAGGATTAGATATACAAGCTTTAAGCTACGAACGCGCAATTTCCGTGTGTCCCCCACCAGCTCTTCCTCATAACCCTGGCATGAACCGAAATGATTTCTAGGTACTGAAAGGTTGATCTTGCCAAAGTATCAATTCTTTACCTTACTCACCAACTCTCGTCCGCAGCTTACCCCCGTGTCATAAGCTCGGAAAATCTTGAATCGGAGGTTGCGAAATTGCCGCACATCGGAGAGAAGATTTTCTCCAAGGTATATGACGCTGTCCCGTCTTACTCGAATGCATCTAATTCTCCGATAGATCCAAGAATATGTTGATGATGGCGAAATATTCGAGTGTAGTACGCTCCAGACACCGTCAGGCTCTAGTCATGGCCATTGACCGGAATCTTGCAGAGACTATACAGGGGAAGCCTCGATATCAATCCCTTTCGGCGTTCACGAACATCCATGGTATTGGACCAGTAACAGCTCGCAAACTATATTCGATTGGGCTTCGTACCCTGGAGCACCTGGACGCATATTACGAAGTCACGTCGCCAAGTGTAGACGCTACTACTCGCGCGATCAACCCAGAGGATGTGCTCGTAAAGCAAACGCTGAACGCTAAGACTGAGTTGTCAACCTTGTCAATACAAGTAGGTCTGGCGTTGAGAGAAGATCTAAGCGCGAAGATACCTCGTGACGAAGTCGAGGAAATGCACAAGGTTGTAATGAGCGAGTTGGGTCATATACGGACGGGATGTGTGAGCACCATCACAGGAGGGTCAGAGATGCCACTGTATTCTTCAAAGCCCGTCGCTGAACAGTTTCGTTAGATACCGCAGGGGAAAGATCGAGAGCAACGATGTCGATATAGTCATCAGTCACAGTGACCTGAAAAGCGGAGGGGACCAAGTGAAAGGAATCTGCACACAGCTAGTCCGGAGATTATATGACAAGGGTAAAGCTCAAGCTTGATATCGTGGATACAAAAGTGACAAGTCGTACTTCAGGTTTAGTTACCCATGTCATGCGTAAGGATCGGTTTTTCCCATACCAACGCTCGGTACTGTACTAAGTCCCTTGCGAATTCTAGATCTGTCAAGTTTCAGGGAGCATAACGCACTTCGAATGAGTCATTGGGATTCGTTAGAAAAAGCGATGACCGTATTCATACTGCCCCGAAACAATGGTCCCAAACGAATACATCGCCGGTTGGATCTGATCTTTGCTGCACCCGAGCTTTACTGGACAGCTGTCACTGGATGGTGCGTATATCGTCATGGTACAGTCAGAAGCCAGTTCCCGAGCTACACCTGATGTAGGACTGGTTCCAAGATGTTCGAAAGAGATCTGAGGTTGTGGGCTAAGCAGGAGAGGTAAGCGTGTTCTCTTTCTGTGAGGTATAGAATACGCGTTGATCGTTGTCAAAAGAGGGATGAAGTTCGATAGCTCAGGCATGTGCGTGTTGTAGTGCCCCCCCGCTTGCTGCATCGACCATAACTCATTTGAACCCTCATGTCCTTTACAGATCACGTCGGCACGATTCCAAACTATTTTTTCCAAAGAGTGAACGTGAAGTCTTTGAACTCTTGGGATTGGAATGGATCGATCCCACCCTACGGAATGCCGATCTGTAATACATACCAAATATGTGATAGGGTTGAGGCTTGAGTGTTTTGATCGTGACAACGATGTGCTATAATTGTACAATTGTATTATTCCTACATGCAAAGGGAAGGCCTGGAGCTGGCTTCACGCAATTCAATTCGCGAACGCCTGAATGCCTGTTATTGCTTTGCCCAGGATGAGAGCGTGGATGTCCTGAAAGAGGGAAAAGTCAGCTCGCCAATGTCCCGAGTGGTACGCAATACACATACATTGGTTCCTGGAAAGTGCGAACCGTTCAGTCCGCAGCACAAGGATGAAGAAACAAATAATGCGAACCTTCGTACGTATTCGTAATCTGTAAATTGGCAGCATGTCTGGCAATGTGATACCTATGAACAACATATTATTGATCACCAAGGTCTGCCGAACAAAGTGAAAGCGAAAGCACTCACTCGTCCGATGCCGCGTTCCCACCTAGGATATCTAAGACAATCCTAGCATGTTGTAATGCCTTTCCGCAGTTGTTCTTCTTCACGAGACTAATCATTTCCGGAGCCAGCATGGCCTGGTCCTTCAGACGACCCACTTGCAAGCTTGCGAGAAGACCTAACGTGACTTCGCTCTGGGCCTCCACTAACTTCTTCTGAACAAGTTGGAAAGACGCGATAGGACGCTTGAATTGGTGCCTCTCTAGTGCGTATTCTCGCGCCCGGCGAACGCAGTCTTCGAGGGCTCCCATCACACCCCACGAGATACCATATCTGTTAGTCTTATGAGTTGAATGGAAATACGAAGAGTATGGTAGAAAAACGAAGTGTTATTCACCTGGCGGAATTCAAACATGAAAAAGCCGAACCTAAGCCTTTGGATTTCGGAAGCAAGGCGTCGTGGGACACACGGACTGCATCCATGAATATGGAACCTGTCAATGACACACGCAAAGATATCTTGTTTTTAATAGCGGGCGCCGACAAGCCTTTGGTACCCTAGAGAAACGAGTTGTAATTGTGAGCGAGGAATAGAAAGGACATAATCATACCTTCTCCAATAAGAAACCGCGTACTTTGTTGTCCCATTTACACCGCGCCCAGACCACGAAAACGTCACTGTAACCACATAATGTTACCAAGTGAGCCACACCAAACGTTCACCAACTTACGCTACAGGAGAATTTGATATCCAGGTTTTGCTGCCATTGATGATGAAGCCTCCGTCGACTTCTTCTGCCGTGGTCTCCATGCCCGCGGGGTCCGACCCATGATTAGGTTCCGTCAATCCCTGTAGCAAATTTAATATTGCTACAAGCAAGACTTTCAATGACGGCTCACAAAGGCCCCGACGAGTTCACCAGAGGCTACAGTATTTGTATGGGTATGGTTTGTTCATGTCAGAATTAAAGTCTTACCAAGGCGAGGTAAAAATTTCTCTTTTTGCGCTTCGGATCCAAATTCGTGTATGGGATGCATGACCAGAGAAGATTGTACTGAAGACGTAGAGCGATACCCTGAGTCGACCCTGCTCACAAATTCAGTACGCGAGTTGTTCACTAGAGTTGACAGACCTTTCGACCTCCCGTGCGATAAGTCCATATGCGACACTGCTAACACCAGCGCAGCCGTATCCTTTGATAGTGGGACCTAGAAGGCCCACTTTGCCCATTTCAGGTAGGACACTAGGATCAAATTCTGTGATAAAACATATTCAGCGGCGTGAAGGATGTACTAGCAGAGTAATGACCTTCAGTTCGCCATCCTTTGAGAACACGGGGCATAAGGTTCTCCTACACAGCATGTATAAGAGAAATCAAGATACGGAGTTCTAAAGAACTTACCTGGCAGTATACGTGCGCGGTATCCCTAAAACAAAGTCTCAGTTGAGGCCAACGCTGAATGACTTGAACGACCTACCTAATTGCACGCTCTTCGTCGGTGAGAAGAGACTCCAAGTTTAAAGGATCCTATGTCCAAATGAGATAAATGATTGGTTGGATAGTATGGAGCGTGCCTTCCAGTCGAATGGAACGAAGCCTACGAACTGCAAGTCATTATAGGTGGACAGTATGCGAATGAATACGGCACATACTAGATCCGGATCCTGTGGAAGCAAGACGAAGGCCTTGCGGGGTACATAGTTTACTGTTGAGAGAGTTCGCTCCCTTGAACAATGTATTCCGAGTGACACCGAGCATGTTTCGCCTTGGAAGTTCAATGAATCGAGCAGGAATAATAAAGTAGTGAAGCGGCACACCGGGTTCAACTTGCTAATATCAGACCGGGATGATTATATCATCAGTAGCTACTTATAGTATCTGGCTCCCACGCTACCGCAACGCTCCCATCAGTCTCGTCTGTGCAAGAAATTTACGACCTCAAGACATAAGTTAACGGCGTTCGGCAATTCCTCAAGAAAAATGGGCTCCACAAGGTGAGCATACGGATCTATATGCTGTGAAGACCATCGTTCGAGGGAATTGGATGGATTGAAGGCATGAACCAAGTTGGATGGGTTGAGGAAAGATTGGATGACTCTGGATGACCTTTGCACTTGTACCAACTGAACCCTTCTCTGCGACAACTCTTCTTGGCTTTCATCTGCTTCCTATTTTCTGCAATGGTCTGCCGACTGACTGCTACTGTTTGCGCTAGACTGTACAGCAAAGGCCGAGTTTTGGGACACAAGCGTGCTAAACGCAACTCTCGCCCTAACACTTCTCTCCTCCAAATTGAAGGTGTTGCTACCAAGGAGGACGCCCAATTCTACCTCGGAAAGGTGGGATCAAGATTTATGCCTGGTGCTTGGCCGTGCTGAACTATATTTCTCTCTAGCGTGTTGCATTCGTCTACAAAGCAAAACGGGAGATCCAGGGATCCAAGGTTCGGGTCATCTGGGGGTATGCTCTACTCGCTGGTCGTGTCTTGTCTTTTACTAACCTTCTTTCTTTCTCCTGCCAGACGTGTAACCCGGCCACACGGCAACTCTGGTGTTGTCAAGTCAAAATTCCGATCCAACCTTCCTCCTCGTGCGTTTGGTGCTAGTGTCCGGGTGGTGCGTCTATTGTATACACTACGAGATAAACAAATACCGATTTTGAGCTTTCACTTTATAGATGCTTTACCCCTCAACAATCTAATTTTCTTTGTACACTCATGGCCAGCTATCATATCTCTTATCCCTACATGCAATATGACATGAACGCATGCGCACGTATGAATTGTAGTGAATGAGCTGAAAATCTTGTTATTAGAGGCTTTTCTATTGGTAACTATCGATAGGTCTAAATTCAACCATCTGAATGTGATTTATGCCGCAAATAAGAGGTAGCGAGGTTCCCGGAGCATAAGTGGATGTTCGGCGTGCGATAATCTGACCATGTATCGTATGTGGTGTAGCCCGCCTGACAACTACTAGAACCAATTACCAACAAATGATCTGAGCCTACTGGCGACACCCTGCTCCTTTGTCGGTGGTGGCTTCGATGTCGCCTCGGTCTGTGCGGCTTCCCCAGCCTCAGCCACCTTAGGGCTCGCTGATGTGTCAACTGTCTGGGCTTGCGCGCCAGAATCTTCCCTAGACCCAGTCTTGGAGCTCGCATCAGCAGACGGGGAGACTATTTTTATATCTGCCTCCCGAATGGAAGTCTTTTGAGGTTTCTTTGCCTTCCCCTGTTTCTTCATCTCAGGCTGCAGCGAAACAGGAGTACCAGGAGCTTTCGCAGCCTTCACCTGTTTCTTCATCTCAGGCTGCGGCGAAACAGGAGTACCAGGAGCTTTCGCAGCCTGTTGTTTTTGGTTCAGCTTCCGCAAAATGTCACCGGCTGCCTTCAATTGAACGGAAGCCTGGCGAGTATTAGCCCTATTCTTGGGAAGGGGCGCCGATGTATCAGAAGAAACAGGTGCAGGTGACGGAGATGTTTCGGTGGTGGCTTCAGGTAGAGGAGATTCACCGGATGTCGAGATTGAGGGAGCTGAGGTGTCTGGAGTAGCCGGTTCGCCGCCTGACGTTTTCTGCTCCAAGTCAAGAGGTTCCCAGTCCATCTCGGTTGAGTTGGTAGGAAGCTGAGAAGCGTCTGTTGGTGGAGTGGAGCTAGTAGCAGATCCGCTGCTACTATCCTCCTGTATGAACAGAGGATTTGATATACTTAGGTATTTGGCGTATCTCCTCACTACGATACGCATATTCGGATGGTCTACTGCATCACCTTGATCGAACAATAGAGTGTCCGCCGGTAGTGGTTGAATATCCGCGAAGCCACTCCACTTGACAAAATTGCGCGCAGCTCGCTGAGACAGGAAAGGGCGATGTTCTCCCAATCGCAAGGGACTATTGTGATACACAGAACCTGCGAATTGAATAGATGGAGTAACAACCTTAGCTTGCGACACAGAGACGCACCTGTCGGCTGAATACTAAAGGACAAGAATTCGGGAACATCTTGATGGCGCATAATAGCTGCACCGTCTGTATCAACTTGGCTGGGCACAAACTCAGTGTCGTGTACCTTAGCCTGGAGAAATGGGGTTAATTCGGCAAGACTTATCCCTCCGTCGAGAAGACCGTGAGCTAAGGGTGCGGGTGCTGGTATTTGAAATACGCGGGTGTGCTGGCATGCTCTAGCAGCAGATGCATAGTCCCGGAAACGGATTTTGATATGAGTCGACATCCTATCGCCATACTAAAGATATGGTGCATGAGAGACCGCCAAATATCATCGAATTGAAACATACCTTGGACGTGCTATACTCGTCAACAGGTCCGAAAGCCTTCTCAATATACTGGACTATAGCAAGAGAGTCCAGGGAGTTCCTGAGGTTATTCCAAGTGCGAACGTAAATGGAGTTGGGACCCTCATCGCGGCCAACTACGAATTCCGGTGTTCTGGATTTCTTTGGCTCGTTCGACTCCTGACTAGGAGGTTCCGATGCCTGACTATACCGGCGACATACAATGTAGGATTGCCTGTGGGCAGCGAGCCGGGAGACTCCTTGAGCGCGTAGCATGCAGAGACTTTTTCACGCTTTGGTGAGAACATTTTTCTACTTTTCACTCCGGCCCGGCACCTGCCGCTTCTGCTCAATGCCTAAACTTCACCTCAAACGCACTCCAGAGGAAGAGGCTGCTCGACAATGGCGCAAGAAGGAAAAGAAGGAAGCCAAAAGTCGCAGAAAACTTGCTGAAAGAGGTTCTGACATGTCTTCTCATAAGCGTCGCCGAACGAGTACAACAGACGAATTTACAGAAAGGAGATGGGACTCTGACGATGATGAATTCATTGGCCCAAAGCCAGGCTCGTCATCACACGCTGACAGTCCTACTCATGCACACAAGCCGGATTATGAATTTATGCGTGCAGAATTGGAGGAGCAACGCTTCAGGGAGAAGATGGCGATGGCATTTGAAGATGATGAACGGCTGGACTCTGTCGAAGCACGTTTCAATTCTTTCACGCATGTGCCCATGCACTGGGGAGGTGGTGCAGATACGTCCAGGCCCAGATATGATGACGATAATTTCACGAAACTCGACCCGATGATGATGGACGAGGAAGATTATGCTGAATGGATCCGACAAGGCATGTACCGGTAGGTGTCGTTCACTCCACAATCTCCACTAAGCCGGGGCTAAGTATATATTTTGTGTAGCAAAACGCACGCTAAAGAATACGAAGAGAAGGAACGAAAGAAAGCGGAGCGAGCCGCGAAACACGCTCAGGAGAAAGCCATCCGTGCCGAGACTGAGCGGTTGGAGAAGGCAGTCGCTGAGGAGCATAGGCGCAAGAGACGGGAGAAGGAGAGTCTCAAGTGGGGTTACGCTCGTGAAGAGTATCATCTCCGCTGGAAGGATTTGCTTTCTGCAACGCCATCTCTCGATACGCCCGAGGGAGGTCTCACGTTCAGCGATATTCCTTGGCCAATCGTGGCCGCTCATAGACAGAGACCGGACAAGCGAAGTGCATCGGCTTCGACATCGATTTCGTTGGAGGACTTGACTCGGGACGCGATATCTGCTTTCCTATTCTCTTCTTCATCTTCCGTCCAGGATAAGCATAGACATGATTCTGCGGACAGTTTAGCGGAGTCGGAAAAGACGAAGAGAGATCGCAAGGAGAAGCTTCGAGAAACTTTCTTGCGATTTCATCCAGATAAGTTTGAAGGCCGCCTCATGCCCCGAGTGAGGCCCGAAGATCAGGACAAAGTTAGATTGGGGCTGGGTAATGTTGTTCACGTCTTGAACGACCTAATGGGAGAAGGCTGACTTATAAGAGCTGACGCATTTATTCCGTATGTCGCGAGCCTTAACGCGATTCTCCTCGCACGAATTTCGACGCAACTATGTCATACTGCCTCGAGGATCACTCCAATCTCCCATCTCTCCTTTTCGGAATATGATCCCGCGAACGTCTTTCACACAATCATCTCTGTTCTCACTACAAGTGCTTGAATGCCTTATCAACATCACCCTTATTTCTCATTCCGACAGTGGCAGGATTATCATGGATCATTGATCTTTACAAGATACTTCGCGTGCAATCTGGATATGTTAAAGATCCTCACGATTCCCCGAGTGAAAGTGATTCTCACACTTGGGCAAAAGGAGGCAGTTGAAGCGAGAGAGTATGGTCCTGACTCGGTGAATCGTCACACTCCGAATCATAGTCATATCGTTCATTCTTCGTGGCGCATACCCCTCATCAGATTGGCCCTTTCACCCTATCATAACACACCTATACTAATAGTGTAATTGAAGCTCGATTGATAGATACCACGCCCGTTTGTAATGTTATTGGACAAGTGGTGGTGGATTTGAATACTAGATCCTCGTAGAGAGTTCATAGTAAAAGAATGTGGAGAACAAGCATTAGCAAGTTTACTAGTCCGTTACAGTAGCACTATAGAATGTAAATACAATGGCACCCGCAGGCCAGCCAAAATCGCCCAATTCGAAGAACGGTCCAAATGTGATTGTATGTAGCCGCAAATGAGATGGATTATGCGGAGAAGTCGCTTGAAGGCGATGGAAGCAAAGAACATCGGCCTTCGACGAGACACTACGAAGTGGTGGGAGGGGGATCATAATCATGATAATCAGTAAACAAGGTTCTAAAAAGATAAATGGCACACTAGAAATCACAGCATATCACAGAAAATAGGAAAGGAGACCAATCCGAGGCAGCGGTCAAACTCGATGAGCCCCCCGTCCCGCCATATTTCCAGACGACGAGCTGCCTTCCCGCTGCTGGCTCAGTGGTGATGAAGATTGCTGAGGTTGGTGCGGATGCGTTGAGGAAGGACGGTCGTACACTGACTGCGGTGAGGATTGTTGGTGATGAGGCGGGTACTGCGGAGCGGGACTATGGCTCCTGTTCTCTGTCATCGGGCTCGACGTTCGATATGCGCCAAGATCGCTGTACGAAAATGTCGGTTCTTGCGGTCTATGTATAGGAGCTTCGCGTGATAAGCCGTCCGTTGTAGCATCACGATACATAGCAGGAGGCAGTGGAAGCGATTGCTGCGAGTAGGCTTGTTGCTGTTGATGATATTGCGAACGAGGGCTCAGCAGAGGTTCTTGCTGAGAGTCTAGTCGTGTGAGCTCATAGTTCTCTGCACCAACTGGTCCTGAAGCAAGATATCGGTCATAGCCGGGTATGAGAGTGGTGCTACTGTTCATGTAGGGGTGTGACTTTGAAGCTTGCATCGTCGATGCGCTATCACTGAAAATTGCCGTAGATGCAATGGACCTCGCGTCCCAATCCAATTCACCACGGTCCCGTCGGTACAAGGCGGGATCGTACTCGAGATCGCGCTGGTCGATAGCTGCAATCTTGACACCGCCCTCCACGACTTGGGCTTCCATCTTTTGGCCTCCGTACTCTTCTAACTTCGTTTGCTCTCTGGCAATCTTGCCACTGTAGACTTGGCTCAGCAGTGGCATCATCTTGGCGTGCAACATAGGCGTGAACAATTCAGCATGTAGGGCTGGATGTCCGAATCGTTTTTCCAGTCGGTTGCCCTTGTGATCGGCACGTTCTGAATGCACCTTAGCCACGCGAAGCTCTTCTTCTGTAGGCGTGTAGTAGGTAAATGCTGCGTGAAATCTACGATCGAGGAAAATCTTAAAGGCGCCAATGAAGAAGATGGGAGGAATGGTGCAGAGCCATGTGAGCGACTTAAACCCATACTGCAAACCAATTGCTGAAAAAGGTAGAGTGAGTAGATTATTACAGAGAAAAATCAAGAACATACTCAGAACCATCAAGGCCTGCATGAGGATGACGGTAAACATCAGTCTGTTGATAATAACATTCCACAGGCGCTGTCGAGGCAGTTCATAAGTGTGTTGCACATTCATTGTAGAAGAATGAATATCTCACCCCTCCAGTCTCGACCTTCGTTATGTATACAAACATGAGTTGATATTTGTATACCCAGGAACTCATCCAGAACACGATACATGCAGCCAAAGCTACTAAAGGAGCAAGAGGTGCGAACACGAGTCCCACAGCCCCCATGAACAACTAGAAACATTGATGAGAGTAGCCTTTAGACAAAAGACCGTAATGCTTACAAGGTTAGAACTGCAGACAAATCGTATTCAGTTTTTGACGCGACTGAAACGTAGAAACTTACTAATAGATGGCGTATTGAAACTCGGGAGGTTGAGTCCATTCACGAATGTCCCGAGGGGTACGACCAAACAGACTGTTCAGCATGAATATAAGTGACTAGACGATAGCACCACTGAAGGGCACAAACCGAGTCTTCATCGATAACCAAACCAAATTGATGATTTGAGCAAGGTCAAACACCACCAAAAAACCTCGAAGACTGTGGCCGTGAGCGCAACTCGAGCTGTACATTTCAAAATAACGTACGGGAAGAACGTCAACCAATATGACGACTGATCAATATATGTCCGATTAATGGTATCGGGTAGGGCTGTGAACCACCCTTAGTCTCTCACTCCAATGAAACACTACATTACTCACTGTGCAAGTTATCCACAATCTCTTGGAAAGAGTTCTTGCCGATTTGAAGGATGATCTGTTCCACAGAGTCTATGCAGTCTTAGCTCAAGACTTTCATCATCCAAAAAAAGGTGCTACGCACTGAAAATAACACCAATCAGGGTGAAAATCACTAGCTGACTGATGACCAAGAAAGAGAAGTAACGAGCGACAACCTGTCGATCAAGCTTGGATTGCGTAAGGGCACCCATGAACTGAAAGTGAACAGAGTGTCAGTTTCAGCTGAGGTCTCGTATCAAGGATAAAAGGAACCAAACACTGCTTTGAACGAGCCATCAAAAAAAAGAACGGCATTTACCTGACTAAGCCAACGCATAATGATAGGTAGGAAGAACCCAAATAGACCAGAGACGGAAGGCGGCAAAACACCGGATATGAAAGCAAAGGAAAAGGCTGAAGCATTAGACCAGTCTTGAAGGAAAGGAACGTAGAGCTTGATCTGTGATAACCATAAATGTTAGGTATGAAAGTAACCTTTACAGAAAGTACTGACAGCACTCAAGTTTGCCAAAACGGAGATAATAAACAAGGGCACGGTGTTGAAGAAACACACAAGGATTAGCCATAGGAAACCAATCGTACGCTTAGCACGGATTTCGGCAGGTGTTTTGTTCATATTCTCCCATATCTGAAGAAGCTAAATTTGGCACAGAACTGAATGAAGGGAATTGATAGCTCTTACGATGTCTTTGGGATTGGGAGCCAATGAGATATCTGTACCCCTCGGATGTTTGCCTTTCAGCATACGCGCAACGATATGAGCATAAGGTACTGCTGCCATGCTCGCAAAACCGTAGTTTTCTGCCTTCCGAGTATCAATCTGGTTTCGGTAATCTTCGATGGCAGCTTCAGTGCGTTTGAGCTTCTCCCTACATTACGAGCTTACAAGTGAGCCAAAGACTGTAAATGATGGACAAAAAACTCACGTATAGTAGTCGATTGCATCTCGCTTCGTTCCACCGCATCCGCAACACCCACCGAGTCTGATAGTGGGTCGCTTCTTGCCAATCCTGCCTTTCTTCAAGTACTTCACGAGACACATTTCCAATTCGCGGACAGTGGAGTTGTGGAACTCGATAAGTTCTGGTAGACGTCCTACCCGTCTACCTATGTGAACACTGGTTGTGGGATAGGGAACTTTCACTGTCTCGAAGATAGCTTTGATTCCTTCGTCCGACTGGTACTTCTTTGGGACAGCCATGACCTGAAGTGTCCTCGCATAGAAAGACTGGATGTATTCAGGGGATCGGAACCATTGCAATCGAAGTTCCACCATCTTCTTCCAGTGGATGTAGACCATGAACATGATCATGAATGTGATGACATATGTCACCGCGACATGGACAAAAAGGAGGTTGCCAGAGACATTGCGGATAGTGAGCATGCTAAGGACATCACGATCCTTTGAGTCGACCTTCTTGAGGTTGTATACAGCATTGACAGGTAGTAAAACGCTGCAGGTAATCAGGGTGATGCCAGTGAAGAGCCAACGCATAAGGCGGGTAAAACGAAGATAGGCAACAGCATCCAAGCCAACTTTGTCGAGTAACTCGGGCTCCTTCGTTCGTATAAGGGGAGGGAGCCATCCGAAGAGCGAATCGGATATCCGAGGAGGGGGTTTGTCGCCAACGTGGTACTTGACCTTCGGTTCGTAGATAATCTACAAGCGTCTGAGATTGCAGAGTAGATAACACACAAACATACAAGTGAACTTGCCTTATTTTTGGGACGTAAAAAGTTGAATGCAAGAATAGTGACGACCTAATAATGGGGTAAGAAGTACTACCCTTGCTCGCAACACAAGACTACACACCGAGACTACACTCATAAGTGCCACCTGAGAGCCCACAGCAGCTGGCGCCAGCGCCCGCGACTGGGAGTTGAAGAGATTATCGATGCTATTCGACATCTTGGAGAAGAAAAGGTCAAGAAGAACGTTTTGTAGAAGTCGTCAGGTCACGGTGAAGTGACCGGTCAACGTCTGGTAGTCGTTTGGGGACGAATTTCAGGAATGAACTAGAAAAAAGTCTCGCTGCCGGACGAAGATGTCGTGAATAAAGAGTGTGAGGAACTAAGTTGTGTGCGATGAAGTGGCACGGACAGGATGAATTCAAATTGGATTCTCTCCAGTCCCAAATTTGGCCTGATGCCGTCAGTGCGGCAACAATTGTTTATTCGTTCCTTTCAAAATACAAGGTACTTTAAAACTAGAATAATACAGTCCCAGATCTCTCCCGGCCTCAACCGTAAAGGTAGTGAAGTTGGGAGCCCCACAATATTCACAGCTGCTCTGATAATTGGATTTCGGAGCGTTCCTGCTCCACGACAATGGGAACTCAGTGCGCCCCAGCCTCCGCAGCGGGCCTGGTCTAGCCAAGTATTCTGGTTTGGTTGCCAGCGACCGAGTCACGATGAACAATCGGAAGCTTGCCAGGCTCTTTGTGAGGAATGACGACAGTGTAGATGTAGAAATAGTCCGCGGGGACTCGCACTGGAGACTGACCATCACGATCTCCGGAAGCTGGAAACTGCAGCCTTGCGTAAAGGCTCTATGACTCCTCTAGAAAACGCAGGAGAAAAGTACATTGATAAACCAATGCGAACTGGGAGCAAGGCCTATAGCAACAAAGACGTGGTCGTGAGCATCGAGTTCATAAATAGAATAATAAAACGGGATAAACACTTTGGTTGCTCCGTACGCAACAACAGCATTCGCAACATCTCCAGCAATACGCCCTGAGGAATAGGAAGCGACGCTGGGTTCACCAGAATCCTTCTTCTCAAACCCAAACACACCGTAGCGTCTACCGACCCTTTCTGCCCAGTCTTCGCCGTCCTGTACCCAAGTACGGCATGTCTGTCTAGCCCAACCAACCAGAGTATCTTGGGTGGAATCATCTGTTCGTATCACAGCAGAGACAACGCGTTCACCGATGCCGAAAGTCCGAGCACCATAAAACACTCCCACAAGTGGTACAATGGCAGTAAGTTCGTGTAAGATTCCGAAAGACAATATCAGGGAAGGCAAAGGAACGCCGGTACGAGTTGAGATAGTAGTCAACGCGCTTTTGTACGCCCGAAAAGGCCCATTACTAGTGCCCATGGAAGTGTGAGATGAGCTGCTCTCATCCACTGCCACCAGATGAGAGACGCGCCTCCCACGAAGAGATATTTATACAGGCGTCTATTGAAACAACAAGCAACCTTCAAGCTTCAAACTTCAGCTTCAGTCCTCATCCCATTCAGTTCTATGTTAGTGTACATATGGTATTGGTTTCATGCTATCCAGAGCAGGTCGGGTAAAGGAATATCGAGTCCTTTCGAAAGTTGTAATATATTCTCATACGACCCTGCAACACCGGGTCCACATTTAAACATGGCGGAAGGGCCTTCCAGCCTATCTGAACCCGTCGTGCGCGACAAAAGACGCAGGCTCACTAGCTGTGAAATCTATGGAACATTCATTGTAGCAGCACGCAAGCACAGGACTCGGAAGGAGCACTCACGGCAGCATAGATACCCGCTCTTGACACTTCAAAATCAGTACGCTCTCCCGGAAACTTGAAATCAAGTCCATCTATGGGAACATCTCCATCATCTTCAAACACATTCAAGTTTGCCGACATGGTACTGTCATTTTCTTCAAGAAGGGCCGCGAGAATCGCAAGAAGCCTATCAAGAGGAAACGGTGAAGGTCCCAGAAATCGCTGTGGGATCTTCGTTGGCCCACTCTTAGTTTTGGTACTCTGCTGTCGTTTCACCGGTCGACGTCTACGCTTCTTCTCATCTAAACCGCGACCGAACATCCTGAGATCGGATTTGGCAGGGTTCATCGAAGCTATATAGGCTGCGACGAGGATGTACTGTGATAGGTGGGGCAATGAGTCGGGAAGGGAGACTGCGCCAGGAACATCCAAGGGGGACGCAGTTACACGTTCCAGAGCTTGAACTCGTTGTTGGATTCGCGCACTGCTTCTCGTAGGAGACGATTGAGGATCAATAGTGTTTGCCATCCTATTCTCTTCAATGACCAAGTCCACCTCGTTGTGCGATCTGGAGAACAGTCCCCCTCTCTCCAAAGCCGCGACATTGGGCTCATTCGCTTTCGCCCAGTCTATCGCGTTCGACAGTCGCGGGTAAAGTTGTTCGAAAGCCGCTGAGAGACTGGATTTGAAATGACGGGTCAGACGTAGCATGACTTCTATCGAGGGAGGTTCGAATGTGAGATCAGAGTCTCCGTCGGTGGACGCCTCTAGAGCTTGTCGATGAGCGTCGAGGATGGGTTTGACAAACCCGGGCCAGCGAGCAGCAGCGACATATTGAAATTCATAAGGATCCTTGGTATAAGTATTACCAACCTCGAAAAGAACGGAGATGAAGTGGTTGTAGAGTGGTTGAAGGACGGGATCGTACGAGTGAGGGAGAGACGAGGTAGAGGCAAGCTCAGTCGAGGTCGAATGCCTGAGAAAGATAGACAAGAGATGCTGCATGACCACTAGATTTGCTTGAGCTTACATTGATACATCATGAATTCGGTGGGAGGGACTTACTCTCTTTCGCCGCCTCTTTCGTCGGTATAGGTATATCCACGTAGTATGGGTCTAAAGCAGCGCCAAGGGGTGGCCGTACATAGTCCCATCGAACCTCGGAAATGAAAACGACACTCAAGTCCAGGTCGGCCTACGAGACAGAGTGAACTGCAAAGCACGCCGTTGACATATGCGAAACATACCAGCTCTGCCAATCTAGTTAGTGGCACAAGTATATCAGGCATCCTTTCCTTGATTTTTTCGGGTTTTTCGATGATGATTACAAGGCGGACGTCCTTCGGCGTAGTTTCATCGGTCTCATTCGCCTGCTTGCACAAGAACCCATGCGCGTCCTTCAAACCATGCAAAAACGCGTCCAAACTTTCATTATAACGACGGTCGCTCCAATTAGCGCATCCGTCCGCCCACATAGGTGTATGCGCCACTAGGCCATTTAGAACAGAGTCGTAGAGTAATCGAGGAGCAAAACACGCTACGCCGTCAGTGTGGACAAAGCATATTCTTTGGTTAGTCTGGGACCGGCATCGTTCAGAAAGTGCTGACAAGAAGGAGTCGATAGTGAAGCGAAGCGAGATCGTATCATGTATGTAGATGAAAGGGGGTGGATAGAGCTCCAGCAAGGATACAGTTTGCGTTAGTGGTGAACTCATGGCCGCGGGAATTGAACGCGTCGCGCCCGTGCGAAACTCAAGTTAAGACATGAATACATGAATATCAATTTCAACTAAAAGAACATTTAAAGTGGAGAAGCTGGATAATACTGGAGGCTGGCGATAAATGCGCTCTCCTGCCTCGACCGTATCCCGCCTATCCTTCCTTCCGTTTCTGAACCTTCGTCCGGTAAATACCACTTTTGGGACGGAAGGGTAGGATTGGTATTATCCGTCACCCAAGTTTTCCACTCCTCCCCTCTGAGGTTCCCTTTGCCCAATTTCTCCGTCCCGTCAACGAGGGCGTGGTGATGCTTCATCTTCTTCAAGACATCTTCCTCGATGCAATACCTTGTCCACACAAGCTCCTGTACCTCTTCCTCTAAACGTCGGACATGTTTGCGGGCTCCTTTTAGGATAGCCTCGACCTCGTCGAAAGCAGACAGGAAAGAAATTCTGTCGTTAACATGCTGCGACGCTTGCCGCAGCACCCTTCGTACGACCTTTGGCCCAGGATGGGCTCCCCAAGTTGGGGATACTTGAGGGCGTTCAGGTAAACCGTACGGGGATATATTTGAAACAAGGTCAAGCACACTTTGGGAAAGGGCTCGTTCGGTCGCTGGATCTATGCCTGACGATAAGCTAGGAGCGGGTAGGCATTCGCCACGATCATCCACGGTGTTGGGTGTGGGAGGAGGAGAGTGAGGAAGGCCAGTTAACCAAGACCCTACTTTGCTTGCATAGAGCTGTCTTTCTGCTGTATCGGTAGGATCCCGAGGTGTGAAAGATGAGAGAGATCGTTCAGAGGAGTTCCTTCCAACGAGAGTGCCAGTCGAAACGGAATTATTGTTGCTAGGTTCTAGTAACATCATGGTGAGCTGCAGCCATATTGATACGTTGAATACAATGGCACGCACTCGATATTTGAGGATCAACTTTGGAGAGAAGGGAGGAGGAACCATCAAGCATTTCTTCCATGTTATAACAAGAGTCAATCTTTCTGAACGTTCAACATCATACTACGGAATCAGAAGAAGATTCCTCACCTTCGCAATTCCCGAGAGCGAAATGTCTTCTGAGCCTGATAGTGTCGGTGAAGGGGTTCTTTTGCGTTTCTACTGAACACAGAGGCTATTATTAAGAGTGCCTGCACAGCAATTATGAGGATATTACAATTATCCAGAACTTTTTTGTTTCCTTTGTCTCATTTGACGTTCACAGCGATAAAGGTCGGATAAAGGTCGAAGCGCAAGACAAAGCAATTGGAAACACATGGTTCGTTCCGCCCTGTGCTTTGACTTATTGATATATCCTTGTCAAGTGAGATAACAACTGTATCCCGAAAGCCAGCACAGCGAAACATCAGCATTCTAAGTGACCTGAGGACAGGAAATGGGGTGGAAGCAGGAAGTGGTGGCTACGATTATGTAATGAACACTACTTATCATACATACCACTGCAGTTTCCGAGGTTCAGAATCTCAAGGCAAACGATTTTCTTGCGATGTTCTCAATTGCTACTTTAACTTACAAGTCTACAAGTTACTTGTCGCCAGCCGTGGCTTCGTATGGCTCAAGCGATGTCTGCAGCTTTGGCCCACTGTCGCTTTGACCTCGAGAACAATGAAGATGCCACAATTTCCATTTCCGGGAAATACAATTGTTTTACTGGTCTGCGCGCTTGCATTTGTGGACAACATGCCACGAAAAAACATATAAGCTCAAGACACTCGGTTTGATGCGTACTCAACTACACGCCCTCACTTTTTGAACTCAATACCCTCACCAGAATTCAGATACCTAGCGTCTCTCCATGTCTGCCGACGAATCCGAGCTTTTACGGGAAGACGCGCTCAACGCACTGCCGCGCGCTCAACTTCAGAAGTTAGGCAAGGTATGTTCTCAAAGATCGGTTTGTCTGCCTCATCGGCACTCAAGGGATTCTTTCTTCTCTGTCTCCTTTTAACTGCCATCACGTTCCCTCAGCAACTAACGAGCGCTTTATCTATAGCTTCATAACATCAAGGGCAACTTGAAATCCGCCATCATTGTAGTCGAACTCATTCAGAGGTTTCCTAACGGTGTGCCCTTGCCGCAGTAAGTATCCGGTTGTCTGAGTGGCACGAACAAACACTCAAATAGGCTATGCAGAAAGTCGCCCTCGAAGAAGGCCTTACATCGCAAATCAACCGGCACACCCAGGGCTGACACAGCCCAAGAGGCTGATGTCACAGCCGATAACTCTGTAACGGTATCTCTCAACGAACGAGAATCGACAGGGACCGCCTTCTCCACTGAATTGGCTAAAAGAAACCCTGCTATCGATACACCCGATAAATCTGACACCACTGCCGCACGATCTGCTACCGGTGGGGGCTTGCAAACACCCGAGAAAGCCACTACTAGTGGCTCATCGCGGCGTGTACTCGTACCGGAATCCTTCGCTGGTGTGCCTGTCGAACCCGCGGACAAGCAAGACCAACATCAAATGGCAGATGAAGCGGCTGAGCCACTCGAAACACCCCAGGCTGCGCTTCCTTCAGCGGCTGACGACGAGCAAGCTGAACCAGGTCAGATCACTGTCGCTTCCATACTTCTCGATGCCTGCTAACTCATGAACGTCTTTCATGTAGACATCAACGCCGCACGAGAAGTCATATCAGAGGAAAACTCTTCCCAAGGCGGGGACACGCCCTCTACATCCGCCCGCTCCACTCCCGAGCCTCCAGTTTCCGACGCCACCTCCCAGTATGCGGCCGACGTCATTCGCGCGATGTCTGCTAGCGACGAAGAGATGCAGAATCGAATCAAGCAACTCCACCAGAAGACAGGCGATCTCAGACATGAAGCCATTCACCTTCTGGATGTCCTCGCGAAGGAACGGGAAATGCGTGATCGTATAATGACGTTCTTGCTGTACCATATCCGCAATAACAACCGGTGGGCAACAGGCCAGGGTTCTGACCCAGACGCAATAGTAACGGAACAAGTGCGACAGCTGTACATGAGGAACGGTGGCAAAGGCTGGAAAGATATGGGGCATTTTACTTATGGCGAGGTGTGGGGTGGTGCGCCTGTATTCTTCGCGGGTACGGAAGAAGTTGCACCTTCGAACGAAGATGAAGTATTGCGTCTCTTCGATGATGACGATGCGTATGCGCAAGTTTTGGAAGCCAAGTAAGTATTCCACTAATCGTGGCTCGTCTAGGAAACTCATGTTTTATCCAGTCAATTGTCCTCTGAGGACGAAAGCGAGCACAGCGAGCCCACTACACCTTCTACCTCGCGCGCGCCCTCACCTAGACTCACTATCAGCACAAAGCGACCCATCTGTGAGATATCTAGCGGAACTTTGCCCTCCGATGGCACACTGGGACCTGAAGACGTGTCTGAAGTTCAGCGTCACGCCCCTCGACGACGGATTGACAGGGAACCTGCAGACGACGTCTCTGAAGCACCTTCAGGGACCTCCGTCGATAAAGGAAAGCGAAGGATGACTCCGGAGGAGGTAGCGACGCTGGAACTTGAACAAAAGCGGGATCATGCGCTCGCTCGACGTGGCCTGGAAGCTGCAGATAACGCAGAGCGCGAACGACTTGCACAAGCACACGCAAAGGCGTTACAACGAAATTGGATTGGGATGGGCAGCCCCTCCGTTGAGGAAGTGCGGTTCTTTAAAGACATGTTTCTGGCTACAGCCAAGGCGGCCAAGGACTTTGTCAATGACGGGAAGATGAAGGATCCTGTAAAGTCCGAGGAAATTCGAACCACCTTACTGGAGGGTCTCGAGAAAATTCAACATCTTGGCATAGACATGGCTACGCTCGTATCTTTATCTTTGTCGGAGCTTGTGGAGTATGTTCTGTCATCGCTACCATTCTGAAGCTGTTGAGCATCCGTGGCTTGACTTGATTTCGAGGCATCCATGACTCGGGTAGTACTCTAGTGTGTTGTCCGTATCACCTTCCCAACCCCTTTCTCGTATTTTTCGTCTATTTAGCGCTTTTTGTACTTGTGGTTTTCCGCTGTAGCCCATCAGTTTGTACTTGTGAATATCTCAATGATGTTCAATTCTTGCTCTTCTTTGCCCGTTCTTGAAGTGGGAATCAACTCTGTCTCATTATAACATGACAATGCATGCACTGGATACAGCCGTGTACTGCATATAAGCGTTGACGGGAGATGGTATGTGGAGCGGCAGTATGTATCAGCTGCGCGCGCCGGACAATTATAGGTGGCGCCTGGTATGGATGCAGGATATTTTGCCAAGAGAGACATTCAATCTTCAATCATGACCACTGTTGGTCGTGTCGCTAGTCGACTCTGTATTTCCTCACTTTCTCTCACTTTTACTCGTCGAAGCAGCTTCGTTCGATCACGTTATTCTACTCATTCTTCATCTTCTACTCCACCGACAAGCAAACAGCGGACTCCTGAAGGCGCTACGCGCAAATCAACCAGGCCAGCGCCAATTGAACATCGCCACGAGGTTCATGAAGGGAGCGAAGCTATCAATTCTCCAATTAACCCCCCGGGTGGTGGTGGTGGACCTGGGCCAGGAGGATCGGGAAGCAGCTTTCAGTTCACGGGGTCGCCTATTTTAGATGCTGCATTAACGACAACCATAGGGTTGGGGATGGGTAGGTGTCGATTATACCTCGTCAATCTCAACTTGTTCCTACCTTCTTTCAACTGTACAGTTTTCATTGGGGGAATCGCGTACTTGCAATGGTACAAGAAGAACGTGTTGGACAAGGTACTCAATTCCATGTTGAGATTCTCGTGTTTTCCTCACTCCTGCCCCCCAGATTGAACTTGCATTTGCTCCCGGTTATGACCCCGCGTTAGAAGTCGCGAAACACTATTATCAGAGAACTGGCGGTCCTGTCCCCGAGTGTGAGCAAGATCTGCTCAACTCCGAACTTCCCTGGACGGAACATCTTCGACGACGAGAACAAGATTGGATAGACAGGATCGTCAGTGGCGAGGAGCCCGGGCATTACTATGTGCTGCTTGGTCCAAAGGTATGTTCGTTATTGTGGTGATTTTCTCTCTCCAAGTCTAAGTTCTCGCCTTGGTACTAGGGCTCTGGGAAAGGCACGATGATTTTTGATTCTATGTCCGCCATTCAAGCCGATGGCGTCGCCATGTGTGACGCCCATCCCGATCTCGAAGTTTTTCGTTTACGACTCGGAAAAGCACTCAATTACGAGTACAATGAGGATTCCCAGACAGGCTTGTTCCAACGACGCGACCCGCGTGAGGGAGGTCCAGCTCTCGATATTGAACGAGGTATGCATATACGGTTCCATGTTTGGAACTTTTGAGACGTATGCTCGATCTAGCATTGAACAAATTGGAGAAGGTTGCTTTAAAGTGCGCGAAGAGGAGGGGTAAACCTTTCGTGCTAATCATCAACAACGTTCATTACTTTAATAATGACGACGGCGGACGAGACATGTTGCTGCAGCTTCAACAACGCGCAGAGGCTTGGGCTGCTAGTGGTAAGTGTTCTTTTCTGCTCTGCACGGGCCAGCTCATTCAATTCATGATCTAGGTATCATGACTCTCGTGTTCAGCACGTCCGAAGTTCCACATTTCCGACCGTCTTCTTACTGACTTGTTTCTCTTCCAGTGATGACTTCTGGCCGTTCTACGTGATGCGTATGTTGATTCCTCTGCCTTGATCGATTTCTATTAACTGTTCGTCGCGCTGCTCAGGCAAGGTTGCTAGCAGGATGCACGTGAGATTACCTTACCCTCGACCCTCTCACCATGATCATCATTGAAGTATTGAATAGGTCCTGTCAATCTATGATCTCAACACGCAAGAGGCTCTGCATGCTTGCACGCGCATGCGTATGAATGTGAGAAAGAAAATAGATGATCCCCAGCAAATCAAGCAGGCAGTCTCGATTGTCGGCGGTCGTTTATCATATTTGAACAAGGTGTGTTTTCAACCTGCTACGCTGTGTCCTGATGTAGAAATTACCCCTACCGGTGACAGGTTGCTGCGTCGAAGGACATAATGGAAACGGCCAACCTTCTATTGTCGACAGAGAAAGCGTGGCTATTAAGTCAGATCGGTTGGTCAACTCTGCAAGCTTCACGTTCTCTGTGCCCTAACCGGTGTTGCTTTGCCATTAGGCCTTATTCAAGACTGCGATGACGATGTCATGGACGAGGTGCGTCCTAAAGCCGATCCCCTACAAATCTCATGATCCTGAATGACGAGACAGCAAAAATGGTGCTCATCATCGTGGCTGCTTCTTCAAGAATTTGTCAAGATGAGGCAGGAACAGGAAAAAGAACAAGCAGAGGCAGTCGAAGCGGGCATCTTGGATAAAAACAATCTTCCGGATCTGCCGATGCCTACTATACCATACGTGAGATGTGTTCACTTGTACTGACTGAAAATCACGCTCATTCTATAGCTGCATGTAGTGGAAATGTAGACAGCTTATGACTCGCGCAGATTTTCTGGAAGGTTAGCCTGGAGCATATTCAATGATTAACGTTCATGTTGACCATCTCACCCAGGTCTTGATAGGGCGAATATAATTTCTGTTGATGTGCGTGGTGCGATATTTATTGTCGGGCTTTATCATCTCAAACTTGATGTAATAGGTGCATCATGATGTTAGACCAGACTCGATGTTAATTCTACATGCGGCACGGCAAGTCGTCGAGCAAGAGGATTTCGAGGAGATACTCAATAGTGTCCGAGACCGCATAGACGATATTGAAAGTCTTCACAGGACGAGGGAGTTAACGGTGGGCCAAGATGTACTCCACACACATATTCCTCTCACACTCTTTGCTTCTAGTTCAAGGACATTAAAGGAGATAGGGTACGACTTGTAGTAGATAAAAGCCGCGCTGAACTCATTGAGAGGCGCGCGTCGTAATCTGGAATTCTGTATTCTATACTAACTCATTCATTCATTAATCTTTATACCTATAAAGTATCCCCGACCCTCAAGATACAGTCAATAAGAATGGACCTGAATGTGGAAACAACTCTTTGCCTCCATGGCCAGCTGCAAATGCAACGCGGCCGCTATATTGTATTCCACTCCTTTAACTCCGTTTCTGCTATGTACGAGGTATAAACACAAAAAAAAGAGAGGAGCGGAAAGGTAATAACTAGAGCAGCGACAGAATGGAAGAATGTATTGTAAATGCTGGGAAAATAATATACAATTCGTTACAACGCACGAAGTCCTCTTTAAAATAAGGAAATGGCGTACTACAGCCCATGACCGACTCGATCCCCACAATTTTGGGGACTCTCTATGCGGTAATAGCGACAGATTTTGTGTCATCTTTTTTAGAACCTGCAGCAGCAGCTTCGGCCTCTTTTACGGCCTTCTCTGCTTGGTTCTTCTTCTCCTCTATCGCTTTCATCTGTTTCTGGAATTTCTCCTTCATCCCAGCGTTATTGAATGTCACGCTTTTATGCGGGCTAGGTCCACCCATGGAACCTGTTTCTGGCGTCGGCACGTTCACCAAGGGAGCGGACGTCGACAGACCACGATGGAAAGAAGTAGGAAGGACTCGGCCTTCAGGATGTTGGTATGGACACGTTGCTCGTGTACAGCCCGCTCCGAAGCGGCATTGGGTAGATTGAGGTCGAGGAGGATGGGAGAAAGCGCAGTTTGGTCGTGTACAAGCCGCACCAAACCGACAAGGTATGGGGTTGGAAGGAGAAAATGAATGGGGCGGTACAGACGGCGCATGATGTTCTGTATTTTGTGCAAAACAATTGGTCAAAGAACTGAACGTGAAACAAAAAAAAATAGGAAACCATACCCTGAGGTTTCAGGACCGCGGGGCTGACGTGAGCTTTGATACAATCCTTGTCTTTACAGTCTTTGCCATTTTCGCAATGATCGTTACTAAGAACCATACCACTTTCCGGTGTTGCCACAGGAGAGGGGTGAGACCACCGACAATGGGCATTTGTGCATTTGAGCCCATATTTGCATAATGTCGGTGACTGCGGGCGTTCTGGCACTGCATAACCGGGTCGAGACGTGGTGGCAGAAACGACGAGGGAAGCAAGGGCAGTAGCATCGGCAGAGACGGGGGTAGTTACAGGGATTGGTGTGGGAGGATTAGCAATTGGCACTGCCGGAGATGGCGAGGCGTCTGCGGGAACTTCTTCGGTCCTCGGCACTGACGACGAAGGCGTTCCTCCCCTGCCTCGTCCAATTCCTCTGCCACCTCTTCCGCCTCCGCGCCCTCTTCCTGCACCATTCGAATGACTTTGTCCCTGGAACCCATTTATGCCCATGTTCTGTTGCATCATTGCCACATCTCCCGGCATTCCACCTTGCATAGGAAAACCGCCAAACTGTCCAGGATTCATCATACCAGTTATCTGTGCCATGAGTGCCATCTGGTTCATCATAATTTCCTGCAACATCATAGGATTGGCCATTCCTGTTGCAGCCATTGCGTTCATATCCATTCCATTCATCCCCGGATATCCTCCTGCCATCAGCATGCCAGGATCTGGGGACCCATTGGTGATATTGTCGATGCGTGCTTGTATGTCGTCGTGTTGGGTGGTACCGTTCTGAGCGGAACCGGCAGGGCCACCCACTCTGTCCAACAGACTTCTTGAGTGAGAATTTGAAGGGCCCTCGCGTTGCATAGCTCGAGGGCCGGTAGGAACGTCGGTGCGGCGCACTTTGTTGGGGTGGTTGGGAGATGGGGAACGAGCGGAAGCCGTGCGCTTGTGTGCAGAAGGAGCGGCCGAGGGTAGTGCTTGTGACAATGCTTGCTGGTACACGCCATTTCGTGGCGCATTCGGGGGTCGGCGAGCTTCATTCGTAAGATGTGGAGGAGGGTCTCGGGACACTTGGCTAGCAGGACGTTCTGGCGCTATCGGTTCCGTTGCTATAGGTTCGGGCGGAGAAACTTCTGGTGCTTCATTTGAGCCTTTGGCTGCCTCTTTGAATAGCCAGTCTGTGAAGCTGTGGTCTAGGAGACGTCAAGTCACGAAACAACACGTACACTGAAGCAATACACATACCGAAGTCCGAACCAATTACTGCAGAGTAGAAAAAGCTTATGAGCACATCGCCAGAGTCCAAAAAATGGTTTGAGCTTACGATCCTCCAATTCACTAGTGATTTGGGCTACAAAAAAGGTTTGAGTCAGTTCAGGAAGCGCCAGTTAAAAATTTGTGATATGTACCAGCAGTTTTGTTATTGATGATCATTATGGTTATATACTCGGCCATGACTGGATCTATGAGGACCAGTATGATCAGACCAAGTATTCATTCACAAGGAGGGTGAAGTACTGACCAGCATCTGGACTGTATCCCCGAGTAATAAGTTCATCTTGAATGGATTGCTATGCTCGGCATTGAGCCAACAAATATATGAGACAGTAGGTGTATAACGTACCTGAAGCGCAATAGCACGATCAGTACCAATGGTTAGTCCGAAAGGCATTGCTCGAAGCTGGACGACGTTGGCGACGACGAGGAAGTGTATTTTCAAGCTCCGCCTGCACAAATCTGACCAAACCGACAATCATGTCACGTGGTTGCCACTTGACTCGGTGACTCAGTGTCAAGTGAGTGGCCCACTCTCCTGAGACCCACTGGTCAGTGGACGCGTCTAACAGGACTATACTTTTTTCACACTCACGACTACGTTTTTCATTGGACTCGGGATCATATATCTGCACCACCCTCTAGATCTCGGACTTGGAATTGTTTTGACGTTGGTCGTGACTCAGACTGCATCGCGGTGCTTGTAACCGACCTTTCTTCCTTCCTCTGTGGACGCAAGACGAATCCCGCTTATTCACGTGCACCCTGCTCGCTGTTTATCCTAACACTGAGCGATGAGCGTTCCACTGTAACCTGTTGCTTGCCATCAAGATAATCTCTGGCTGTGAACATGGATTGTTCACTATCGGTCATGCCGGTGATACGCCACACTCAAGACCAGTATAATCAAACAAGGAATATCTTAGAGTTAGGGTTGCTCCCGCCTCCTGCGTCCTGACTCCCGGATCACGAAATTGCACTACTGTTCTCCTAAGCATCGTATTCAGTACAAGTACAGGTCACATCATACACGTTAAACATCGAAGGGTATGCAGTTGACATTCGACAATCAAGTGGTAAACAACATCAGTACTTTCCTAACCATGTAGCCCTGTATCAGACACATAGCCTGTATAAGTTGTATATCTCCTATACCTGCTATGCCATACTATACGGTCTTGTAGGCTTTCCAGATACCGAGTGAGTAGTATACATTCCTATACATTCATAATCCATATTAGCTGCCAGTGGGAGATGTACAAGGGCTTTGCAAGAAAACGAAGAGGTGAGAGTGGTGATGAATTGGCTCAGATATCGGATGGGTGTGATGTATCGGTATCTACCCATGTATCTGTTACCAGTTTGATCGGGTGTGCGTACTTCAACGGCAGCAGTGGGCTAGTTCTGGAATACGGAGGTACCAGCGAAAACACAATGAAGTCCTGTAGCATTGCATGAGCACCACGGTCGTTTTAATGTACATTCACAAAAAGGCCAAGCTCACCTTGGCAGTGAGACACCCAATGTTGAATGTCCCAAAATTGACGTCTTCGTTGCATCGCACCTCGCCCTCCCAATCCAGTGTGACCTCCATCGCATCGTCGCTTCTATTTGACATGCCTGCGCTTGCTGGGGGAGGGAGAGCCCTCACTGCGCCTTCCCCAAGCGAGTAGCTTCTCCACACTTGTCGCCCATTGATCTCCACCATTACTTGTCGTGTCATATACACGCGAACGTTGGGTGGCTTAGCTGCCTCAGATCTTTCGTCAGGGAATAGGTATCTTAGTGAAGTCAAGGGAGCCGAAAGTTGAATATGATAAGGTATATTGTCGGCGAAGCCGAAAGTGCCGGCTGAAGGGACGAAGAGCTACAAAGTGCCATTCAGTAGGAGTCCGTACGCATCAAATTTTACCAAGCATACATGACACGATATGGGCTGCACATCAGCTGCCTGAGGGCGCGCGCGCATAGTGGAGATCAGCTGAAGCCACTCTTCAGGCATGTGCTTTAGAGTCGAAAACAGAGTGCGAATGTGAGTCACTGGACGTTGCGGTCGTGTTCGAGGACGGTAATTCAACCGCATTACATATCTATACGCGTGAGTGAGAGGTACACAATTTGAACATACGTATAGAGGATAGGGGAACTCTTACGATTTGGCAGGATTCCAAAAGGCAAATTTCGACGGACTGCGCTTGATGCTCAGCCTCAGAGAATACGAGCATCTAGCACATACAGCAGGCAATTGATAAGAGATGAACTCGAAAGACGGAGGTAAAGGTAGTGTTCGGCCATAAAGGTGAAACATCGGCGGAAAAGGTATGGCGAAAGGTAGGACACTAGGACACTTGTCAGTGCCCAATTCATCCTGAGCCCACAAAGTTTTACTCTCGGACACGATAGTAGTGGTCGAAGAACCTGTGTCTGAAACTGACAGAGATAAGTAGCCTATGAGCTGGACTATCGTCGGAAATCATTGTAAGGGTAGAAATAGTTGAGTGCTTACTTTGACCGAGACACGCAGTATGGGTTGGTCCGCCATAAGGCCAATTTCTCCACTCACTAGCGAGTTTCGTCCATAGGAAGGCAGTTCCTCGTCTGCGTTTTGACCTTTCAGTATGATCGTTGCAAAGCGGCAATTCTTTATCAATTTTCCAGAGGGCACTGTGACATTTCTCGAACCTCTGGGGGAATACTCGAGTGTCTGTTCATCTTCTAAAGGGGAAGATGAGTACTTTGGAGATAGACAGGAAGGAGCATAGCCTGGTGGTAGAGGCATACTAGGAATAGACTTTTTCCCATCTGTGGCTGCTGGACGATTTCAGTTTATCATCACTTGTGTTACTATATATATTAGTGTTACTATTGATAACATGAACACCTAGGTGATATGGTCCATCCTTGCCAGTCAGTCCTCACGCCTAGTTATCCTTTTTTCTCTCGCCAACATTTTAACGAACCTGATATCTTCTCTCTCCAGGTCATGAAAATTCTTCTACGTGATCACGGCTTCAACCTCTCTGGAGATGACGAAGGTAATATAGATGGTGAAGAGACGAAGAGGAAAGAGGAAGTATCCAAGCGAAAATAGCTTGCCAAAACGTGTAAAGGATGACGACGGTAAAGAGGAAGACTTGGAGGAGAGACCGAAGAAGAGAGCAGTGAAATCAAAATCATGAGTTAAATTTAATTTGTACCGACACAGTTCCTTTCTTGATTGGACACTAAGTACTAAGGGCTACATTTTGATGTTTGGATTCAAAGAAAAAGTACTATTCATGTACATGTATATAACTAATTTGTGAACATACAATAATAAAACCAATCTAATGTACATATCTGAAAGGTGACGATTAACTAGGTAAAGGACCGCTGGAAGGGACAGCAGGAGCCTGTATAATCCTATACATCTTGCTCTTTTTAGACTTCCTCTCTCCATCATCACCTCCGCCGGTACCAACCTCAGAAGTTCGCGCCCTTTTGAGAGCTTTCCTTTTGGCAGGCTTTTTCCGTGTCGAGGACTCTCCCAAACTTTCTTCCTCGCTACCGTCTTCAGGCTTGTACGCAGCAGCATCAGGGGCAAGACGCCTGGTACGTTTAGTGGCACTTCCAGTCGATCGCGTTGCCTGCAATGATTGAGGTGCAATATTGCCATCCTCAGCCTGCGAGAGTTTTGGCCTCTTCGCGTCCGGACCTCCATCATACTCGCTGTCATCACTCTCGGTCTCAGTAAGAGAGCCCGATGAGAGTGAATCCGTTTCTACATCGTCGTCTTGAGGCCGTCTTTTAGAGGACTTGTTTGTCGAGTTTGATCCGGCAATAGACAACGGAGCTCGAGAAGATGTGGGTGAAAAGATATTGCCATAGGAGGCGCGCGGTGATCCACCTGTTCCTGAAAAGTCTTTCCAAGATGACCTGCTCAAGGTGGATCTCCTGTGGACCACCTTGCGTGCTCTTTCTTCTCCGGGTTTTGGTAAAAAGTAGACTTCATGTTCTTTATCAGGGCCCACCAAGAGCCTGATTACTCCAAGGACATATTCATTTATACCTAAAGTTTCAATGTCATCGACCTTGCGCAGACTGTCTTCGTAGGTGGCATCGCCGTGATCTTCAATGTCTTCCTCTTTCATGACTTTTCGATCAACAAGGGAGCATCCCGGAACGAGGAAGAAAATGTGCGGACCGTCATCTTCCTCTTCAGGAAGACTAATTTTGTGATAACGGCAATGAGACCGAGTGACCGGAGAATTAGAGGGCGGGCCGTCTCGGTGCACGGTGGTTGCCTGTATCACTGCGTGGGAGCTTGAGGACGGTTGTGATGAAGGACCAGCGACAGGACTCTGTTGTTGCGAGGCGCTCGGACGAGAAATTGAAGGAGCCCGAGCAACCTGTCTCTGTGCCTGCGTTTGTAAAGTCAATGATGGTCGGTTTTGCG
>JH814812.1:460681-479806 GCA_000296255.1 Omphalotus olearius VT 653.13 | reverse complement strand
GTTCAAAGGGGTGAACACTATCTATCGGTCATATCAGACACACTTGCAATGCGTCCTTAATCGCTATATATGAGTGCTCTATCGTCTATAAGAAAGGGGTACCATATAATGTGCGGGTGTGCGAGCCTCAGTTACAATATTAGGCGAAAATGCTGAACTGGGAGATTTTAAAAAAACAAGAGGCCCAAGTTGTTGCGAAAAAAGCTGTGCACATTCGACCCCTACAGGATTATTTCAATATAGCTAGGTAGCTATTTGCTCCCTCCATATCTCGCTTTGCGGCCAATATCGAACGGGACATACTTGTACTTGATCATGTGTCTGCGGAAAAATAAAGGGTGAGAATGCTGCACGAAAATAAGCGCGGGCAAACCCGCCAGCAGCACCGTGGTACGCCTGCGGTAAAGAGAAATAATGCTCACTGTATCTGGCGCCTCATTGTGAGCGCGAACAATACGAAGAAGTAAACGACGAGAATGGGCCAATACACCGGAACGTCGAAAACCTCTGAAAGAGTACAGAGTATGGCAATGATTGTTGCTCGGGTTGCAGATAGCCTATTTTATAATTAAAATATATCATAACACCAACAAAACGCGGCTCACCAGAATTGCCATTCAGGTAGTCGCCTTACAAAAGGTCGGAATTCATCGTCACGCTGGCTAGGAAGAGGACTCGTGAGGCCAGGTTCACCTCCCTCCTCAATCTCGTCCGCTAGGAGGTCGTCTTGAAGAGAGGGATCAAATTTCGGTTGAAGGAAAGCAAGAAGGAGGTTCAAGAGATAGATGGCATGAGCGTCTAATCAAATAACTTTCAGTTCCAGATAGAAGTGACTATAAAGAGAAGAACACACAACAAACTGCAAGGTCCATGCATGAAATTGCAATTCAGTAGGTTATCAGCTTCGCAACTCCCTTTTAGACCAACGTATGTACTGACCAATGTACCACTGTATAAGCATCAGATGAAACTCTTACAGACACAAGCCAAGCAGCTCACCCCTTGCGCCAGCACAATCCTCAAAAAGAAAAGACATAATAGCCCCGCACTTCCTAGCCAGCGGTTCAGCATGTGAGGTGTCCATCGGTCCAACGTCTGTTGGTACAACCGCTGAATTCTGGTATATGAGGCCGAGATATTCTGTATCGGCGATGGCTCAACGCCCGAGCCCAAATCCGAGGCGGACATCATGTCGAATTCGTATTTTTTTCTCGGTGAGGTCGTGGAAAAAGCCTAAACTAACAAGTACATAGCAGCTGGAAGCCTGGAACCAGCTGCACTTTGAGCGGAGTCTAAATGAGGTCACCGGTCCGAAATCCGGGCCGCAATGTATATTCCTCAACGACTATGATAAAAACATTCAACTCCTAAAGACCTAATCTCTCGAGCTTCGCATGCCGCTATGGCGTTTCCAGCTGCTGTAAAACATATTTCTAATCATATTCTCGGTTGCCTAAAAGAATCTACCGAGAAGCCTGCTTTTGTTGCTCTTCAAGGCCCGCAAGGTTCAGGTAAATCGTACCTCACGGACCTTGTTCGTTCACACCTATCGGCATCTCCACATTCTCTGAATGTCGTTGTTCTATCTATCGACGACCTTTATCTGCCTCATGAAGGCCTGCAGGAACTGTCTCGAAAACACCCTGATAACCCACTCTGGCGTGGACGTGGTCAACCTGGTACCCACGACGTTGACCTTGGCTACTCCATCCTGAAATCGCTGAAACAAGGAACTGGAGATGTAGAACTTCCAAAATTTGATAAGAGCTTATATGATGGGGAGGGCGATCGACTGCCAATGGATGGAAGCGGTGTTGTAGTCCGGACACCAATTGATGTAGTGATTATGGAAGGCTGGTTTGTGGGTTTCTATCCAATCACACAACTAGAACTCCAACGTAGATGGGAAGGTGTATGGACTCTGGAGAAAGATAACCTCAACATGGACGACGCGCTTGTTGGTACGAAGGAGAACATAAGTGCAGTCAACGATGCACTTTTCCGATACATGGATCTTTGGTCCCTCTTTGAAATCTTCATCCAGGTCCGTGAACACGTACATACTAACTTCTGTGGTAACAACTTTCATTAAGCTTCAACCCGCGCCAGCTCAAGATTCCAAATCACCTTACTCCGTTATTTACGAATGGCGGCTCGAACAAGAACATTACATGAAAGCGCGTAACGGCGGAAAGGGTATGACTGACACTGCTGTTAAGCTGTGCGTAACGTCTTCAGATGATCTATCTCATTATTCAAGCGTTCAACAGCTTTGTGGACCGTTATATCCCAGGATACGTTTTCTTTGGCGATGGCGTAACTGAGGGATATGGTGCGAGCGACACAGCTGCAACTGCGGACTCGTCTCTCGGAAATATTACGACTCCCCCCTGGCTTGGAAAGGCCCTTCGCATCGTTATTGATGAATTGCGAGAAATCGTGGCGATCGAACGCTTTTAGATGAGTACACTGGGTGTAATACAATGCCAGGTAAGGATCGCTGACTTGATTCCTATGAAGGCTCATAGTTCAATATAGTCATGGCGATTGTACGCGGTATAAATGACATTCTTCCAGACTCGTATAAGCTCATGTAGGTATCTATGATACAATCATCAGAAGAGGCATTTCTACGAGCCAATATTTACCGCAGCCAGCAAGGGTGCCAGTCTTTAATGACTTGCTTAGAGTCCTGAGCTGCCGATTAACGACCGATCCTCAGTCATCCAATTTATGCATTTCTTCTCCATGATTTCCCTCTAACCTACGGCTTTCATTCTATATTGCGTACAAATGTGCGCAGTTGCTATTAGAGTACACAGCTTGAAATAAGTAACTCGCTCAATCACGACCGATCTAAATCTCACCGCAAATTTTGATATGCGTTCTGTCACTCTTCAATTACTGGGGAGACTCTGTACAATGTATATGATATGCCCACACTGGGGTAGCATGCATCCGGTATGAAATTAAGCGGCTACGGGCGCTTATTTCGTTACACTTCTTCATCGATATCGCGATGTCTGCCTACGGTGCTATCACGAGAATTAACTCAACTGAGGGCCCTTTGGCTTCCACTATATGGACGGGTCGGAGCTCAGCGTCTGGCTCATCAGCACACGTCACGGTACATCATCTGAGGCTCTCTTTCGCCGATACTCCTGAAGGACTAGTTGAGTATTTGAGTAAGGTATTTGCTCAGGAGGTCGAAGATGGAACGACTTACCCCCAGGAGGGGCCTTTTGATATGGATGCATTTGTGAAATACTTCTTTGCGGAAGACGTGTTTCTGGCGATGAAGGCCCAGAGCTCTGACTCGGACACGACTCCACTGAGCACCAAAGATGGAGAAGAGACGCGTGTTTCAATCGATGAAGCGAGGAAAGGTAGAGTTTGGGAGGATTGTGTTGTTGGGTGTTACTATGTATGTCGATCTGTGGTCAATGGACACGTACAACAGCAGGTTGAAGGACTACAATAATAGGTAAAGCCCAACTATCCAGGCCGTTCATCACATGTAAGTATCCTCAATACATTTAGACCGTTTCTCAATGTTGATGGAATGTATAAACTTTCAGATTTGCAATGGTAATACATACTCAGGATCTCAGACTATCGTAAACTTACAGTCGATGTAGCTGGACTTATCGTACCCCCAGATCAACGCGCAGGGGGTTTCGGGTCAATCCTGGCAAAATCCTTCCTCCATTACGCGCCGAGATTAGGATATAGAGCGAGTGTATTCAACCTTGTTTATGTGAACAACATGGCTTCTATCAAGTGAGTTGCATGACCGGTACAAGAGAGACGATAACTTCCATCTGCTGTCCATCACAGGCTCTGGGAGCGCTTGGGCTTTACCAAAGTGGGCCGCATCCCGCAAGCAGGTCGTTTAAAGTGTAAGGGTGGACAAGGAGAAGAATATGTGGATGCCTGGGTGGTGTACAAAAGCTTTGTAGAGTCAGATACGAAGCAGCCTGAAGGTGAGGCGCTCTAAATGTGGCTAGATCGAGAGGAATGGTAAATCAAGTGCCGGTGTATCACTGTAAGTACTACCATATGCAGTGTGAACCCGGACGGTCAGAACGTTGATAACACGCGACGATGTAGACGCCATCACGCAAAATGGAATACAAAGAAGGGGTAGCGTATGAGCAGCATGACACTTCAACGGAAGACTGTTCTGAGTTAGCACCTGGGTAAGCGAAGCGCCAGGAGCTTGGCTATCATACATGTTCCTGCATACCACAAGATGGACTGTTTATGATGGACACCAAATAGACGTAGGACATCGTCCTGGTGCCAGCACGGGTTATGATACATCTTGACATTTTTCAAGTACGCTCAGGTCAAAACGGTTTGTATCGCGAATGATGCGGAGGATTAGGAGAGTGCCGATTGTTGTGGCGATTTCAATTCATGCTTATTGTCATCTCATCAGTTAACCTTTTTAAATGCGATGCGGCCCCGGTACGAATTGATACAGACAGAGCGGGAATTGGTGGGGTTACTGGGCGCTGAGAGAATATTCGGAGTGAAACTAGGCCAGGAATCAACGCGCCTGCCTGATTCAGATACCCGGTCCGGTACTGCCGAACTCACTCGAGTGGTCATCATACACGCCAGCTGAATACTGCGTGCTGTAGGTATTCACTTCACAGCCGAATGTAAACAGGTAATTGCGTGTATCCAACGCTTGTTCGCAAGATGGCCGAATGTGGGTACCAACATACGAAAAGGTACGTGTTTGCCTCCGAATACGTGCCCGCATGGATTGGACGGAGATCGTGAGTCCGAGTATATGCGGAGCGGAACTGCTGTACGAACACGAGTCCGAGTGACTGCTCGGACAGCCATTAGGACAAGAGTGAAGTCGAGATGTTCGGCATGATACTTTGTGGCCCTCGTCGAGTTCTTTGATCAAACCACAGCTCAACAGCTCAAGCTGTCGATTAGGAACATGCACTCCAGGGATGAAGTTGTTCCCACTGCGCTGCAACTACTGCGGAAGAGAACAAGAAGAAAACGAGTAAGAAAAATGCGCGGGCAGTGCGGACTGTCGGCCCTCGGGTATGGTGTGACCGATTGATTGCCCGACGCCATCGTCAGGCCAGCAAGGGCCAGCACTGCCAACCTGAACGGTCCTTATATATAACCTTCCTTCTTTCTCGCAGCGCATCTCGCAGCTCTACTGTTTCCTCTGCTGTTCCTTCTGGACGCCACGTTTGTGCAAGAGGAGTTTTGTTCTGATCTGGTGAGTCTCAAGGTGGATCTGCTGCCACGTGGGGAGAGTAAAAATTTTTTTGTGTGGGAAAGACAAGGACAACAGCTGGACAATAATGAGGACATGTGGCAACGATTTGACTTTGGCAGATTGTATATATGAATTCGCTGGTTTCTGACCGTTTCTTCCCTGCAGTGGCTTGTTATCCTTGGTGGCTTGTTATCGACCTTGATGGCCTCGGTGCACGGACCCCCCATTCCCTCTCATCCTGTCGACCCGAAGAAAGCCGCATCTCGTTCTCGGGCTTTTCAGCCCATTCCAACTGTAAGTATCATCTCTTTTCTCCTTCACTTTCTCTTATATTTCCGTAGTCCTCCCCTTCACAGCCGCAGACAAAGGATGCGTTCTATGGGCACGAGTACATGGCTCGTTTGTGCGCTCGCTTCATCACCCATCTTTTTGCCTGCCCCGAATATCCGCCCACTTCTACTCATTCGCAGGCCAAGCTTCCCAATTTTATTGCTTATGCCCTCCATCGCACCAAGCTTCATTCTGCGGTCACTTTTGCCGCCCTCGTCCTTCTCCAGCGTCTCAAGGCCAGGTTTCCTACCGCGCGCGGCTCTTCCGGCCACCGGCTATTCATTTCGGCATTTATGATCGCCTCCAAGGTGATCTGTGATGATACTTACTCGAACAAGTCTTGGAGTATTGTCGCTCAGAACATGTTCACCTTGAGGGAGATCAACCAGATGGAGCGCGAGATGTGCAATTATCTCGACTGGGAACTCACCGTGGATAATCCCATTCTCTCTACTTTCGAGGCTTTGGTCAAGGAGGATTTCCAGTCCCCACAAGGACCTTATCCTACGTATTCTCTGCAGCTGGTCTCGAAGCGTGCTGCAAGGGCTGCTGCTTCGACTTCCAATACTCCTGTACCCGAGCCACATCCGACAACTTCTCCCATACCTGCTTTTGGTCAACGTTACTCATCGCCTGCAAAGTCTACAGAGCCACCTCCTCGGAAAGATGCTTCTTATTCTTCTTCCCCTATGACTCCCGATACTCCTTCGCCAAGTTACTCCAACACTACTTCCCCCGCTTCATCCGCGTCCCCTCAAACACCGATTGGCGATGAAGATTTCTCTGCCAAGATTCGTGACTATGACCACCCTCTCGAGTTCATAATAACAGAAAAGCTTGCCGCCAATAATCCTCTGAAGGGCAAAACATTTGCTTTCGCCGTTCCAGCAGTGTGGTAGCAAGTACTCATCTTCAGCATGGTATCTCTTCCCCACCCCATTGTACCAACATCATGCATTCGGACTAGACTTATACCCACACAAAATTCTTTGCATTCAGACACAATCGTTCTTCGTCGCTTGCTCAATCAATCCATTATATATCGGTCAAGACGACGATTTGTATTTTTGGCATCCCTTGAGGACGGTCGCAGCTTTCTTTGCATACACTGACTTTCTTTCCGCACCTGCATTTGGGTTGTTGTTTCAGTAGCATCTATACTTATTCATACATGTTCCTTAACTTCCTACAATACTGTCGTATGCGCATATACATAGCATAAAGAGAAATGAAAAATCGCGAAAAATAAGTCATACATACCCTTGTCCTCCGTGAGACCTGTTTCCAGGCGTGAACGTGTTGCAGGCAAGAAACTCAATGTCGCCTACAGAATCATCAAAGTTCTTACATACGTCTTACATTGAGATAAAGGTGTTATTGTTGATACTATGTATGATAGAAGACACGTCCGACGGCTGGAAGTTGTTGAATAGAGTTTTCTTCCGCGTTCATGTTCAATCGTATCGTGCAATCATCGTGTATCCGGTGAATGTCGGAACTGAACAAAAGGCATGGTAGAATCGCCGCGGCTTGTAAAACAGCGTGTACAGGCCTTCCAATCAGACTATCCGGGGTTTCCGAAAACACAAATGTAGTCCCAAGGCCTGTATCCTTGGTTTGATGACAATTGCTACAGAGATATCAAAATCTTCTCACAAGGAGGTAAATCAAGCATTCGTCATACTCAGACTGAGGGCAAGGGCGGCTACTTGAATTCCTGAGTTATCAGATGTTTGCATGAAGGGCGTTCCGAAGTGTATTCGTATACAAGGCACGGGTTGCAAAGATAGCTAGGCGTCTCGTTGAAACGTTCAGATGTGAGGTGGATGCACTGCTTCGGGCTTCATCGACATCTTTTACATGCGGCAAGCGTACGCATCAGGTCCGGGGATACGTTACTGGTAGTACAGGGACAGAAATCAGACCATGTCTAGCGGCATGGCTATCTGTTGGTTCTTCTGATATCACTGTGTTCACTTAAATACATTACAGTACACGCTCTTTGCCAGGGTCAAGCAGGACCTTCATCGACTTAGAAAGGCGTCTGTCCACGAGGACTCGAGCCTGGGTGCCCCGGACTTGCGTGCCAACTTTGAATCTGAACTCGGAGAAATATTTACGGCATTTCCCCAAACGATCGTTGAAAATGGCGGCACTCAGCCTCACTCAGCGCGATCTGACTCGGTGATTCAGCTCGAGGCTTGTGGGACCACCCGAACAGGCATCGGGTATCAATAGATTGATGTAACTCAAGGGACTGGACAGTTGAGTTGGCGGCCAGCGACGTACTTACCATTTTGATTGGTATTAAGCGAATGACACCTATTATCTATATCGAGCCCTATATGTTTCAATGGCCTGAGTGGCTATACTTGGATCTGATATGGGATGTGAGACCTTGTGAGACACCGTCAATTAGAGGTTGCAAGTACAGCCTGAGCAAGATGACTCGCTCAACTTACAAGCTTATTTTTTTCGATCATGATCGAAATCGCGCGCGCCAATCATTGAAGAGGCGTCCAAAGTATCGAGGTCACTCGAATTGAGGTCATTTGGGCTGCGAAGCAGTCTTTATTGAACATATGCAGATCCTCCTTGGTACAGCAGCTGGATTATCCATTGATATGGTGTGATTCCGACTTTCCTTTCTTGTCTCCTCATGTCTGCGATGCTGTATCCAACCATCAAGAATCGCTTGGTCTCGGAACAGCCAGCTTTGAAACTGTATTCCATGGGCGCAACGTCTTGACGGGAGAATATTCGATGTTTCCTTAGAACTTGTTAACAATGTCATCATGCTTGCCTTGTGCTGTCGTAGCCATGAGACTACCTCGAGGCCGTAGAAGGTGACATGACGGACTACTTTTTGATCTCTTGATGCCAGGCAATTCTGTACATGGACAGCGATAAACAGCAGGATGGTCAAGCAGGTGTGTATGAGAAGCTCGTGTTTATCCTACGGCCCAAAACGCTGTGAGGTTCAAGAATTCATTCGAGTATGAGCCTAACGTATCGGACAACAGTCGACTCCCCGGGGAGCGGAGGCTGTCACCCCTTTAACGCCGAAAATGCTGTCAGGACGATGTACAACTTCACAAATTGACCTTTCGAAGCACGTATTCCCGAGTAGACACGACCCGTATCTGGAACCTGAATGCAAGTAGCTGTGAGTCTGTATCTCGAAATTCGTTCGTGTGATGGATATCTGAATCTAAATCTGATGGTCTAGAGTCCTTTTCACGTACAGATGCATTCTATCGCATTGCGAAAAATTCCGTGCATAACGTGCCCAGGCTAATGCTGAGTCTTGTGAGGCCCATCAACACGGTCTGATTGAGTCCTGAGCAAGTCACGAACGAACCTGTCCAATGTAAGTACTGAGAAATGATAAAATTCAATCCTGAAATCAAAACGTTTCATCGGCAATCATTTGACGTTCGCGACTCGGAATAATAACGCGTCGAATGTTTGCACAGCCACTACTGACTTGCCCGTCTTCAACAATGTCCTCGCTATTTCCAGACATTCGTGAACTCGAAATCTTGAAAGAACAGTCTCTAGAACTGCCTACAATCAATACAAGCTTCTGTATACCGAGGCTGGTCGACAAACCCCAAGATCCTATTATGGACACCCTCAAACGTTCCGCATCAAGTGCTACATATCTCGACTTCAAGTTCGAACAGCTTCCTCCGGAAATCGTGCTCATAACGAGTCAAGACGATTTTATTGATTCTCAGGCTTCTCATAAACGCTTGGGTGACTCAATCTGGCTTGATGCGCTCAGTATGGATGTTTTGGGACGTGTATGTCACTGCGATGAATTCCGCAAAGTTTTCATTGTAACCGGCTTCATTAGAGCTTTATATTATCTTGGGATGCACTTCGTTCTTCAACTCCAGCTCATGCTTCTCCTAGTGGATTTTTGTCTGAGCAAGACAATATAACGTTCGCTGCTGCACGACATTAGTAAATCGTTCCCCATCGCCGTTATTCATGTGCGCACGCTTATGTATTAATCTCTGTAGTGTGCGACCAAAGATCATTGACACCAACACGATTGTTCAATATATTTCTATCGACAATCTGCTCAGGAATATGAAGTTGACAGCTCTTGGAATGTCCTCTTCATTGCACGTTTGGGATCCTGCCTCCGAGTGCTTTGTTGACACTGGTGTAGAAGATGGTATGCGAAAAGTTCTTCTGGTAGATGGAAAGGACGAAATTATCAGTACAAGGTGTGCTATATCTTGGTCTCTCCGAAAAGTCATCATTGACCCTCTTCTAGTATTATGTCGCGATTTCTTAAGATTGGCACTTCATTACGTCGGTTGGAGAAGTTGGTCGCGGACTTGCGTTCAAGGTATGAGCTTTCTTTCTTTCGACTCGAAGATTGCTCAACGTTCATAAGCAGGACTTCTTCGAGCAACCCGACGACACACGCGTTCGCACATGCCCTTTCGACAATCTTAGTGTTTTTGCGCCAGTCTTTAGCCTCAGGTCCACCGTCTGAGGATCAACTTTCAGCAACACGCTATTCACTATCGACCATTCTTCTCCATTACGAGCCGATCGAGGAAACGCTAGCTGCTCTATCGCACTTGTGTCATAGGGTTCGTTGCTGTTTTGCGTTTATGCTCTCACTTTCTAATTTATATTCAAGGATGAATCAAGTACTCCGAATACTTACATTGCTCTTCCAATCTCCCCTCAAGCACTTCTTTCTCGAATATATGAGGGCCTTGATAGCCACATAGAACACCAATCTTCACACACAGTCATAGCTATTTTCGCATTCATTCTAACCAACGCATCACGCGACTACTTGGATCAACTCTCATTCGGGGTTGGCTTTGGTGGCGGCTGTCTTCGTCCTCTCACTGATCAACAAAACAACCAACGACTTGTTGAGGACGGAGGTGAACGTTCTCGCGTTGATGAAATCAAGATATTCGATGAAAAGTTCCCTGTGTTCTTCCCGTCTGAGCTTGTCAGTGCTTTGCCTATCGCTCGAAAATCCCTCATACTCTTGCGTGCGGCTCAGCCTGATCATCCACTCCTGCACATTCATGATCGGTCTCCACCCGTGCAATGGTTCTGGACCGTGATGGATATTCTTGCCGCTGTCAGAACAGACCATGAAGCTACTCATGCTCAAGGTGTGAAGTCATCAGTGAATGAGATCGTCTCATCACCCTCAGCACCAATCCCAAATGGTCAGCGCAAACTGCAGCAGCAGTTCAAGATATTTGACCTCGAGCCAGGCTCCCTGGGACATTCATGCTTTGATAGCTTGTACACATCTGCACCTCAGGCTGCTTTGCAGAACTTCATTCATGATTTCCCCAAGAATCTGCCTTCCATCACACCCACACTGGCACACCTAACGTCTCTAGTCTTCCAACCACTGCTTTCTCATGCATCCACCTTATCTAGCACGCTGTTGTCTCTCTTCTTGTCCCTTCCTGCACCGCTCGACGTGCACTCACATCTGAAGCTCTTGCAATCACATATGCTCCTCATGTCTCCAGCTTTCAAAGCTCGGTTGTCCACTGCCTTATTCTCAGACTCGGAGGAGTTTGACACGGAAATACAATCACAAGGCAAGATCACCCTTGGCTCTTTGAGACGCAAATCCCAAAGGATTGATCTTAAGAGCAAAACTTGGGCCGTCGGTCTTGCACCTGCTCTGCTTGATAGAGCGGCTTGGCCACCAATGGATAGCGATTTGAGTTTCTTCCTTCGCACAGTTATCATGGATTCTTTTGAAGCTGTTGCCGAAGAAGAAACTAGGCGAAAGATTGTGGAAGAAGTAGAAAGCAGATTGGGCTTCGCCGTTCGCGATCTGCCTGTAGGTCCTGGTCAGAACGAGTGGATGACGCCGTTTAGTAAGTACGATCTGTCATATGCCCTGTAGCTGGACTAATCTCTACTCCATAGGCATTGAGTAAGGACTCTAATCATGGCTTTTGCGGTGCGGAGTACTGACAGTGAATTCAGAGCGTTCGATTTCCTGTATATGGATTATAAACCTCCGCATCCTTTAGAGGTCATTATAACGCCTGAAATACTGTCAAAATACCAACGAATGTTCAGTTTGCTCATCCGGATTCTCCGCGGTATGTAAAATACGTCAACTTCAACTTACCCTGATATTTTTTTAGTACAACATGCGGTGAATGCTGTATTTCGAATGACGAGATCTGCTACAACACCGATATTCCCTACTCTTTCCTCTGCACGCAAACTGTTTATGCACTTCCGCTTTGTCGCACAATCGTTCCTGGCCAATTTATCTTCATACGTGTACGATACAGCGATCGGAGGAAATTTCGATCCATTCCTAGCTAGTCTCCGCAACATAATGGCTGGCAAGGATCGTTCATTGCTGTTCGCAGATGTCTTCTCTCTCGCGGAGGCTCATTCAAAGCTCTTGGATGACATCCTGACTGCATGCTTGATGAGGACAGCTCAGAGAGTTGTCGGTGGACTTCTGCGAGATGCCTTGGAACTTGTTCTTGATTTGGCTGTATTGACGGGTGACTTATTCAGAGGCCGGATGGAAGAATATCAAGCTGCTTCGTTGCTTGAGAATTTGTATCGTCAATTTCGGAAGAAGATGGCCGCTCTGGTACGACTTTGTCTAGACATTCTTAGATATGCGACTGATTTGAATTGTAGGTGAAAGCTTTGAAAGGGACTGTGGACCAAGATCTGTCCTTAAGAGCATTGGTTGATGAACCGCAGTCTCTCATGGGGCAGAACAGTTGCAACCCTGTTGGAGGCATTGAGGCGTTGCCCCACTTGCTTATTCGCCTCGATTTAGGTGAATGGTGGTCAGAGCCTGACCGAGCCGGATAATGTCTCCTCTGAGGCTTTTTTGGTCTCGAGCGAAGCAGTGCTCGATGTTTCCGAGTAATTTGGGGAGGTCATCTTCACGATATGATCTAAATGTGCCTGTGTTTCCATATACCCCTCTTCTCCGACCGTTCTTTCTACAAAATTGCGGAAGACTGTCACAACCATATTCCACACTCCTTCATTCGGTCGAATCTCGCATAGATGTACCAAAGCAGGCATCCAGTGGCCGCTGACCTCAAACAACCACCTCTGCCTGGATGCAACCACAGAGCATAGCACATCAAAGAAGTCAGCTTGAAAGATCGAGTCGATTTGGGAGCCGGAGACAGTGCACCCAGTGCACTGCTTATATAGTGTAACAGTGCTGTCGATGTATGCGCACAAGGCTCGAAGGCTATCGATCTGCATGCGACGGTCACTTTCATCGTCTGCCTTTGCTACCCGTAATACCCGTAACACGATGTCGATGCCATTTTTTTCAGCAAATGCCTGGCTGACCGGCAGATCACAGCGCAACAGCAGCACCTCTAATAATCTAACACACCACATCACCACACCCTCGTTGTTTGTTGTCTGTAAAGTCTCCAATAGAATTGTGACGAAGACAGGACGTAGATGTTCAGGGACTAGAAGAGGCGGGAACAGCAAGCGAAGAACATTGGCCAACTGTCTGTCTGAAATCAACCCTACACCTATCCTTCTGTCGACATACAATTTCAGCAAACTGTGTCTAGCAAGACCCTTGAGTTTGGGTGGGAAGCGCTCGGACTGCGCCACTACTGAAGCAGCGAGGTGAGATAACTGTTTGGCAGCCGTGTCAAGCAACTCCTCCTTGAGACAAAGCTGGTGTGCGTGATCAATGATATGTGTTAGCCCTCCTAGCAGGACGTGACAATAAGCAGCTCTTCGTTGTTCATCACTCTGATATTCTCTCAGATTGAAGGGTTCAATGAACTTCGAATCTGTCTGAGTCAAAACAAACAGGGCAAGCGCTGCTGCTTGGCGCACATTGGAGGCCTTCCCGATTTCCATACGCAGATCCTCGGTCAGAAAACCTTCATTGGGTTGCAACAGTCGTAGTAGAGGGGGCACTGCCCTGGATTTTGTTTCTTCAATGACCAGGGCTGGCATCTCCCAGCGAGCTGTGCATTCTATAATGCTGTCCAGAACAAAGCACTGAGTGGTTTGTGCCAGCTGTACCTCGCCAGTTGTACATTTGTTCAAGTACTCGAGCAGCTCCCATTGAGATTGCCTCGAATCAACAGCCGACAGTGCGATGGCGCAGAAAGCTACGGCTACCACGTCCGGATAAATGGTATATTCTTGGAGAGCCCAGAGCGGTTCGATTATTTCGATAGGCCATTTCTCTTTTGTCTGTTGTGTCAACTTGACCCAGGCTCGACAGTATAGTTCTGCTCCTTCTGGGTCAAGAAGGTGCCACTGTAAATCCACTGCTGTATCTTTATGGAAACAGCTTTCGAAGCCCGCCTCCACCGCATTCAACGCCCCTGCGCCTCGCAATACCCAAACGGCAGAGAAGTCTCGAGGTAGCCCAGCAATGCTTTGAGATGCGACAGCTACAACCTTTCTGTCTGGAGATTTATTGAGCAGCCAGATCAACGCCGATGCATCAAGGAAGTCGGCTTGTAGCTCCTCAGCAGTCTTCCAGAAAGGGCCTGAGTGATCGTTACCCGTATCTTGGATTTTAATTGAAGACACCCTTGCTGTTTGTCTCGCTTGCCTAGGGTGTAACCACTTGTTAATTTCATCTGAGAGGGGATGATGGTAAGGGCATTGTGGATAGACCAGAGGAAGCCAAATGGACGCTAGGTAAAAACAGTACACCAACGCAACGATAAACCATGTTGCTAGCGTGATACCGAGATCCGCAGACCACAATAATACAATGAGACCCGCGAAGAAGAGAAGTAAAGCCACATGCAACATCAAAGGGAGGGCGTTGATGATAGCGGGGACGTGCCAGGCTTTGAGTTGGAGATATCTCGCTTGACGCTTGCGTGCACGCAGGCGCGGGGAGCCTGAGATGTTCGGGACATACGCCTGAAGCCACTGCTTAGCGAGCATAGAAATGAGAGCTGTAGATAAGCTGCATGCGAGAGCAGCAAACCACAGCCCATTGACCCAGTGGATTTGGCGTATGGAGGGTGAAGCATCTGTTGAAGCCGCTGATATAGCCGTGTTAATGTCGTTCATGGTCAGGTTCGATTGCACGAGAATCAACTGGGTCAGAAGGGTATTGGTGGTATCCGACGGATTGGGGATCATAAGCTGATATGATTGAATAATAAACGTTGTGAGCACTGCGGAAAAAAGACCGGTCTGGACGGTCAAGCATGAGTTGGTAACAAGGTGATGTGTTGGCGTCGAGAAACATACAAAGACAAGTAGAACATCGATGCTCCGGTTGCAGCCTTCAGTCATGGTAGCATCCACTTTGGTAGCTTCCGCATTGTATATATGCCAGATTCGAGCATTCTCCGCTAGCTCATCGCCTAGCGGATCAGGTGAATGCCATGGTCCACCTTCGGTATGACCTAGTGAGGACAGTAAGCCAGAGCTGGCAAGAAAGTTTGTTGCAATATACCAGAACTCAAAGCAGACTCTTTTGTACTAATGCGCTCTGGACTGGCATTCACCGACTGCGACGCAAACCTCTGTTTCAGTAAGTATCGAGATTCGTAAGTGAACCGCCCATCACAGAATCACGAGTTCTCGCTCACTGTTTTCCGGGATTGAGATCTAGTATTACCTCCTGACTCGACGTATCCTGAGAGCTTTCTTTCTGGCCTCGCCCTCGAAGTAGATACGTCAAAATTGCCTGAGAGATGATCTAGATGCTGTTTATAGCGGTTCACTAGAGGAGTCGTCGGCCTGGAGGGGGCGGGACTGCTGGTGACTGGCGTACGCTTCTCCATGACTCTAGGACGTCAAGAACGAATCGATTCCAAACATTTCTCACAACATAGCACAGGTGATTAAAAGGAACATTGATACGTCGTGGATATCGGACAGATAGCCGCCCAAGAGGAAGGGACGCACAGCCTGAGCTTAGCCGCGCACATGTGACTTTTTTGAACGCGTCGCGCCGCGACCACAGTGACATGATGTATAACTGAAGTAATACAAGCACATAAGGATACACGCATAACCAGGACGTTGACATGACGAGATGGAGACATAAGAAAGGAACGGCAGAGCAAACGCACTCATAAGTCAATAAGCATAAATGACCGTCAAAAGATGAAAGATGAAATTTGAAAGCCCACCATCGCTTCAGTCCTCTGATGAATCTACGAATTTTACAGGTCCAGAAGCATTCTTTTGACTCTTGAGCTCAAGTGTCTTCAGCTCTTTGCCCGCGCGCGCCAGCTCCCTACCCCATATAATTCTTATCTCCTCTTCTATGATGTCGCTCCCCTCGGCCCCTGACTGAATCCCTAGACCCCTCAGAATCTCATCGCTCCGTATTCCGGCACCTAGCTTCACCTCACCAACAATCGAGCGCGCAGCCGCGCCTCTCTTCATTCCCGATCCCCCTCCAAACGACGAGGAGCGCCCTAGAGATTTCCTCCCCATCTTGGTCGGCGAAGAACAGACGGACGAACCGATGGTGATCAGACCGACGCCCTCTAGCATATTGATCAAGTCGTTAAACTCGTTCCGTGTCACTGGCGCACACAAGTCAGATGCCCCGCGTGAGAGCATGGTTGAGTAGAAGCCATACAACTGAGGCTGGTCTATGCCCGCATCGGTGTCGATACTTGATGTCGAGGTTGATCGCTTAATGGGGGAACACGATATAGAAGCTGAGCTTGCAGAGGATATACCCAGACCCGCTTCCACTCGTTTGAATGCAAGCATGAGAGCGAGAAGCGCCAGCCGCGCTTGTAGACCCAGGGTACGTATCTTGGAAACGATTTCACTGTTCGAAGATGATGATGTGGGTTGCGTGGAAGAGCTATTGCGTGTAGATGGTGTGTAGGCTTTGAGTGCAGCCAGTATGTTCGCAGGGGTCACAATGTAATCCGGCGCGCTCAAAATCGCGTCATCGGACTCTTCAACCTTCGATACCGACGAGACAGCCAGATCGATTGCACCTCGTAAGACTTCGAATAAACACCGGACATCCCCGGTGAGCGCTGCGATCTTTTTGGTTAAAAGAGTTAGGGCTGGAACAGGGAACAGCCGTTTTAGGGCAGCAGCGACGGGGGATTCTGCTTCGTGTAGAGGAGCTAAGCGAGATTTGAGGATTTCATGAAGCTGCGCAGGTGTATAGGGCGCAAAGTGAAGTGTGCGAACTTGATTGACGTACAAGGAACTGGCGGATGATGACGACGACGACGTACCCAGGGTATGGGTGTTAGCAATACCGATGACACGAACAAAGCCAGAGCTGGAGGCGGGAAGCGTGAAAAGGGAGGTGAGGGTCTGGGTTGTTGAAGCGATGTGGTCCAGTTCATCAAGTATCAGAATACTGCGGGAAAATGAAGATCAGCCAAGTCCTAGAACGAATGTGAAAAAACACGTACCACTTAATCTTCAAACTAGACAAAACATCCTCAATAGACTGTTTACCCTTCTGTTGCTTCCGTGTGACCTTGCCCTTCTTGGTACTCTCAAGGTTCTCAAGTATACGTTGCCAAAGGGCATCAACGTCATTCAGAGCCATACAGTTGACTGTTATGACCTTTGTTTCACCTAGTTGCTGATCAAGGGAGCGAAGTACAGAGTTCACAAGAGCTGTCTTTCCAGTCCCAGGAGGGCCAGAAATATACAGACAAGGAGAGTCGTGAGGTGCGGAATCAACCGCGGCAGTGGTAATGAAATCTGATATGATTTGCCGCTCTGCATCGCGTCCGGGCATGGAAATAATGTCGTTGCAGGTCGGCCTGAGCAGAGCACGAGCACGAGCATGGACTGGAAGAATAAGAGTAGGAGTGGGTGGAGGTGTAGAAAGGGAAAGTTGGGCGATGGCACTGGCAGGTGTAACGGGTGGCAATACTTCTGAAGTTGAAGCTGTCCTCCTGGGAGCTGCAAGTAGAGTATAAGAACTGAAATACAGAGTAGAAGAGAAAGGTAGCACACCTCTTGTACTTCGCGAAGGTGATACGACAGCCTCTGTGGAACTGCGACGTAAAGCTCTGGAAGTTCTTGCACTGACTGGAGAGGGAAGCTGGGTGAGGTTGAAAGGAGGAACATTCTCCTTGTTGCCGTCGCCATCGAGTGCAACGGACGAAGTGCGAAGTCGTTTGTGAGTCGATTCTGGTGTCTGAAGCTGTTCACAAGCTGTAAGAGAAGAAGAATTCTGCTCTGGAAGATGAGCACGCTTTCCAAGAACAGAAGAACGAGTGACACGAAGAGTCTGCATCTCAATGTTACTGGCGCTCGTTCCAGTTGCTGCACAACAAGACTTGCCCTGGCCTGGGAAAAATATATACTCCGCCATCAATAAACGCGCAGACGCGTCGACGCGTAGGTCACATGACCCTGTTATCACTTCCTCTCGCACATCCATCATGCATTGGGCGGATGCTGCTCTCGATGAAGACTCTTGGTATATCTGTCTTTCCCATAGCTTCAACTGCTGAACATCCCCCCTTACAGTGCCGTCGATGTAACACAACAACTGGAAAATCTTGCTCTGGACTTCTTGACGCAGTTGTGCCATTCTGGGTCTAAGCTGTCTGAGGATGACTCACCGGAGTCAAAAGAATCGAACTCCACAACAAAGCCCAGCATTCGCATTCGACTGACGGACCGAACGCGGACGGATGATTCAGGGTAATTTGAATCTGCTCAGTTGACCCAATAACGAGTAACTTTTGGCGCAGTGCTTATGGTGTCAAATATCTCACCTACCCTCGAAAATCATCTTCAGGAAGCGCTAAACCGTTTGGTATCCCCAAAATTCTCGATGCTTTCTGACTTTCTACTGAATATATGCTCTAGCGCAATTATTCAAAGCGTTAAATTTAATGCATGAAGCAGTGACTGAGCAAATACCAGCTACCAAAAGGTGGACGGGCTTACTATTTTGACTTTGTCTGACATTTTCTCCAGAGATATTTACTACAAAGACGTGGGTTTGTTCAAGAACCAGCGAGTAGTCGATACTGTGTGTTGAGATATCAGTCCTGTTTCGCTTCTCAGTGGCGGCTAACACCGCCTTTGGGTATCAAGCTTGTCGATGACATTGCTGCCTCGTTGGAAGTCGAAAGGTCAGACTTGAACGTCGTCAGCAGCTTCTTTTCCACATTTTAGAGACATCCTGACACATATTCTCTCAGAGGGCTACTTCAAAAGGGATCTTCTGTGGTTCCGCTTTGGTAGTTCATCTTAAATCTGAAGAGTCAATTCACGGAAATGACACTGAGGTATGCAATATCAACCTTTGTCATCTCCATCTCACCTCTCGAAAGGCATCTCTTATTCCCGTAGGAGAAGATATCGCATCCTTCAGTGTTGAGGAAAGTTTGTCCTGGGTACTGATCGTTGAAAAAGATGTTAGTCCACCCACTCTCAACAAGACATGACCCTCTGATTCTTGAAAAATATCTTAGGCTGTATTTCAGACACTTTGTCGGCTCAAATTGACCAACCATCCCTCTCTTCCTGGAAAGGGCTTGCTCATAACCGTGAGTCATTGCTCGATGGCTGCT
>JH814812.1:434523-460666 GCA_000296255.1 Omphalotus olearius VT 653.13 | reverse complement strand
AAAGGTTACCCGGACATAGCCACAAGACACTTGGTCAACACACTCTCACAATGTCTTCCTCGAAGGTTTTCCAGACACCTTTCTAATAATTCTCCATAATGATTGTCTTGGATGTCTTCTAGCATTCCGATCATGGCATTAGTTGACGGTGACGCTTACGGTCTTGACATTCTCTCCGTTTACAAGTACGGGAGCGCTAGGTTGCAACACGAGAACGAGAAACTCGCCGCTGCTCGTATCAAATGGCTTGGTCTGTGGTCAAGTGAGCTGGCTGGGTGAGCACTGAGGATCAATGATTAGCTTCACTCTCTTTTTTTATGCTTACCACATCACTCTACTGCGTATGACGTTATACATTTAGGCTCGGTATTGACAAGGACTCCATGATACCCCTCACGAAACACGATGAGAAGAAGGTATTCGTGCATCTTGAACACTTTTCTCAAATGCCGGCTAATACAGATCTCTGCTAGGCTCTCGCTATGCTTCAACGTCCTCAAAATCAGATACCTGCCAAGTGGAGGTCTGTCATGGATCTTACTCTACAGTGCTAACCCGCAATATATTTACGACTAATCTGTGTTGATGCACACTGCTTCGACTATAGGAAAGAGCTGATGCATATGTTACACAATCGCCGCAAAGCGGAGATCGAGATACTTTCCACTGCCAGTAACGATATACACTCTCGTCTTCAATCAGAATCACCGACCCCCTGTTCGAAGGCTTGGATACCGGGTCAAGATGATACGATGGATCAAGGACCTGAGACCGGAGCTTCACACTTGTCGTTGCCGACTAACGTCCAAGATTTCCCCGTTCGCGAAAATTACCAGAAATCTGACACTCAAGACCCAAATTCTTCGCTCTCGCAGTCGCGCCCGTCATCACCTTCAAGTTCTCGCTCGACTTTCTCTTCCACGATCTCGGCAAAGGTTTCTCAAAAGGTTTCTCCACGCTCGCCACTGTTCCAATACTTGATTTTCAAGATCTCTAATTTCGTCGCTTCTGCACAATCGCGTGCTGCGGCTGCTGCGAGTGATACTCAGTGAATGGTGTTGTACTACATAGCACTGCCGCCGAACACTAGTAGCTGCGTTTGAAAATTTGGCCTGAGCAGTGAAATACCAGGAAGTACCCTGCCTTTATCTCAGATGCAGTTCATCAAGTACTGTGATTTCAATAGATTTTTCTCAGCGCGTCCATGTCGATTAGCCCTAGTGGTGTATGAAGCAATGAAGCCATATTGCGATGCAGTATTCGGTGCACAAAGCGAGCTGAATATCATGCAACAAGACGAAGAAGACGACGGCATATAATCTATTGGCGTATTTCCATGGTGATACAAATAGCCATCACTCGCATGGCCCATTTATGCGAAGTCATACAACTAAGAGTCCGGAGCCAAACATCTATCCGCCGCCTTGGTGAAATCATTGCCCCACCATTGCGGGAAATCGTGAGCTTCAAATAATGTGAGATCGAGTGCAGTTGTGTACGTCAAAATATGCTCACCATTTCCGACGGCCCCGAAAACAGCCAGATTGAGGATGAAGGAAATGACCTGGGTTCCACCGTCGAGGGCACCAGCGACAATGTAGTTGTCTGTAATTGTGTCATTGGCAACGAGAAGCTCGAGGACTTGCGCATCGACGACGTACATTTCGTGAACCATCTCGGGTATCTGGTACGGACCCACCACTGCGACACGATGCCAACCACCATCGCAGTGTTGACAGAGGTGTTGATACCAACTACACGGAGCATCGTCAGTAAAACATGTAAGACATGTAAAAGACGGAAGTTTTACCGGAAAGATAGCAAGAGTACTGAATGATGATGCCAGTATTGATATTCGAGAATATCTTGTTCTTCGGGTACCTGCGATGGAGAATATATCCTGGAATTGGAAGCAAGCAGCCGATTCCAAGTGCGGCCGGGATCATATGGTACGTGCGGCCAGCTGAGAACATGTATGGACCTACAAGCTGTGTCAACTCGTTTGTGCTGTTCAACGAATGAGAGAACTCACCCAAAGCGCCCCAAGAAATCGCATTGGAATTGTAGCTTTGAGCATTCTGCCCGGACCAGATACGGGTTCCGCTGATGGATAGCACTGAAAGTGATTTAAATATGAGTTAACCGCATGGTTCATTCGAGTACTAACGGGCGGTCCGATTGTTAGATACAACTTGCAACCTGAGAGTTTTTGTTAGCAGACTCCTGGTTGATGTTGATGAATAGACCTACATAACAACGTAGTTCAGAATTGCGCCGACGACACATCCTAAGACCTGAACAAGGAAGTTGATCCGAGGCGGAATCTTAATGTACTGGCCGAGTTTTAGATCTTGAAGAAGAAAAATTCCTTGCTGTGTAGGCTGACTGCCGTAGAGTGTTGCTATTCCTGAATGAGCGCCCGCTAGAGAGTCATGGTGTAACAACACGTACCATACATATTGGCAACTGAAATAGCACATAAATAATTCGCCCATTACGAAAGCATAGAGGATACTTACCAGGGTTACCGGGTGCTATGTAGGAGCCGATCCTGTAAAGCTATGTATTCACTGACTATTATACATCCAATGAGGCACTTACATCGAATAGAAGCCGTCTAAACCACCATTGAACTGCTGGAAGCCAAGTATAGCTGATGTTGTGGAATAGATGGCCGTCTAGAATATAATCAATATCATGCGCAATCAATTAAATGCAGTACTTACGAAGAATAGAGAGATGATAAGAATAACGGTAAGCCCCCACCACGAAAAGCCAGAGTCGCCGGTATAATCGGTCGCCTGCGCGACGGCGTATGCGGCAACCAGTAAAGCAAGGAACCACCAGCGAGGTATTTTCTTGTAGCGCTTCATCTCTGGCACGAAAATATTACTAATGAGTACCCAGAGGTGCGAAAAACATCATACTTTCGAAATGTTCGTCGTGAACAACGAAAGTTCCTTTGTTCCATGGGCTGACGACTGATAAGCTTTGTGTACCAGTATAAATACTACCAAGCTCTCACTTGAACATCATAATGAACGGTTTGATTCTGTGTACAGTGTCATTTTTGAGGATTTGTGACTTGAGGATGCCCACTTACTCGTTCCAGTAAAAGAGGAAAACGTGAACCGTAGTGGCACCCATTGCCAGATTCCCGGTAAGCAAGCTGAGAGCATTCGTTGAAGAGAAGAATGCAGGCTGACGGTGAAAGTTTCAACAATACTTTCGAGGGATCAATTTTAGGTAGGGCACTCACCCCGACTTCTTGGAACTTCTCGAGATCAAAACGTCCGTTGGTCAAAATCGCTGGGCTCAAAAATTTAGTACGAGACCGACGCACAGCTCAGCCGATAATACTCTACCTGTCTGATTGTATTCATTCCCTTCACAGGATGTCAGCATGTCGATGGACGCTGGGTATAACATTACTCACCGCTGCTGTCGAATAAAGCCTGGCTCATAAATGGGAACGTCTTTCCATGCCACACATTCCCGTAGTATACAGCACACTTTTGTCGCCTTAACAAAAGTATACACTAGGGAGAGGATTACTCACCATGAGAACATACTGTACAATGATAGAATTCTGAAGTTAACAAGCTGATGTATGTGCAAAATTCGTCCACGTACCGTGAAACAGATGCCAATGTCGATGTTGAGCTGTGTCCTAAGAAGAAACATTACTATGTTATTCAAATGCCATCCATGTTTGAGACCTACCATAAAGGCAAATACATGTTCCCAGAGCCAATTCTGTGCATCCACTGGCTAAGTCATGTTTTGAGAATAGAGGAAAACTTCATACAAATTCCAGTCCAAACAAACTGCAAACAACTGGCGAACTATCAGCTTTCAGGAATACGAAAGTAAAGAGTGTGAACATACACCCATTCCTTCGTTATTACTGGCTCCCCCAAAAATGCTGTACAAACATGGTCAAGATCAGAACCTTTACAATCATTAAGTTTATGATTACTTTCGAATAGACGTCGAGCTGTGATTAACCTGTGCACCAACTGTTAGATAACTTACTTACAACCAAGAGCAGCGACATACCAGACAGAAGATGGTCCATCCAGTCATGACAGGGAAGATCCACTGTGGAACAATCTCCCAGCAGAAGATCGCTGCAAATACCGTCCAGAACAGCTATTCGTTGGAGGACATCAATGACGGCTCTGAAGCTCCTAGTTTACGAGCGACATGTACCTTCGTTCGCTTGCTACCAAGACCACCTGGAACGACCCAAATCAGTCTGTCATCGAGATACAGTGTATGGTTCGTGGGAGTGAAGGAAGTTGCAAAACGTGGGATCGAATGCTCGCCAACTCTTCCTTCTCCACAGCATTGTGGGACGTACCGTCGAAATGAAGCGCCTAGACCACGTCAGCTTGGCGTACCTTCTAGTATATATCCACTTACTTGGAACATGTTCGCCGACATGATATTTGTGGGCCAGAATGTGATGGATGGATATACCAGCGCCTCTTGCAGAAGACCGGCGAAAGCATAGCCGATAAGTTGACTAGAAAGTAGCGTAAAGATCGCGATAGCGGGTTCCACTTTGTGATTGCTATTCCAGCAGAATGAGCTTATGTGATGAACCGAACTTGAGCGACGCACTAAAATAAATCCTGTACTGAGATGACCTGGATAGCTGTCGCCGAATTAGATGCTGTAGAGGCCATGATGATTAAAGCCGCATGCTCCTTGATATCTAGTGAATTCACAGTCAGGAAGGACTTCGAGACGTACATAAGACCGACTCACTAAAAGGACCCGGATTAATCCATGTCAATACAGGTCCCCATCGAGGGATAAATTTCTCCCATGCTTTGCCGAGGAAGTAGCTGACGATCAAGAGGAAGCCTAGAACGTAATGAGAGAGAAAGAGTGCATCATGTGCTAAGTACGCACCTTGGGAGACCGAAAGTGTCTGAGGTTTGAAGTAGTACAATTGCGCTAGAACAGCTCTAACACCGATGTTACTATCAATTCCAAGATTAGCGATGAGATCACTGACCCAAAGGCAGAAAACCCAAGCCCAAGGAATACCATACGGAAAGTGAGAACGGGAAGTTCGTAATCGTCTCTGTGAGAAAGGTCAATAACGCAGACATAGAAGTCAAGCAACACCGACCTGGTACTCAAGACCTTGATCGCAACGTCATGCGCGGTTTTGACCATATATTCAGCGTCGGTCGCATCACCACTTTGCAGACGAGCCTTGAACATTCATGAGCCGTCAGTGAATACACGGATAGGTCAATCACCCACTTCGAGTTCCTCTGTCTCCTTCAGCCGTTCTGCGTCAGTCAAGTCATCCACCAGTTCGACTCCATCGCCGTCCGAGAGTTTCTCGACGTCAATCTTTTCGTCTTCGGCAGACATGCTACTGAGAACTGGGCTAGCTGGATCCCTGGGGAATCCACATGCACCCATCGTCAGCTATATACTCTCAAGTACTAATATTAGACTCGATGATAAGACTCGGTGACAGAATGGTAAGAGGTCTGTGCACGCCTTTCCACTGACTTCTTATCGCTTGACCCAAAAAAAAAGCGTGTGGACTGGTAGCTCGAATCAGATGGCTAAAATAACCAGCAAGAGCCTTCCCAATTCGTGAACAATTCGGTAGGCACCACATGCCATCGAAGTTCGCCATACTGTGAGGATCACGTTTCATGCTATTCAGTATCAATATACCTTCAAGAAACGATAGATGTACCGCGGAGCAAGGTTTCCTGTGATATCGCACGTCAGATTCAATGAAATCAAATGGGTTAGTCAAGGTACAGTAGAGCGACGGCTCGGGAGTCCGAAGGATTTCAGGCTCACCTTTGAAACTGCGACAACAAGAAGCGTGCACTCGTACCTTTTCGTGATAATAGGCCGGACGGAGCATTGGTGAAAACCTTCGCATAGTGCATCTTCTGCGACTCTCATCTCAGGAATATAATAGTTCCGTTGGCCAGAGAGAAAGGGTAATTTATTTGGCTGGTAAAAAAACACACTGAGACTTATATGACATGTTGCCGCCTTGATTGCGTGTAGAGCTAGTACTGAACATGTTCGCCAGGGGCCCAGAGAGTAGCCTAGCATCGTTTCTGAGGAGCGCCAGGGGAAGCTTCCTGAGGAAGAGGATGGAGGGAGAGATACAAATACACGGTCGGCCGACTCCGACTCCGACTCTGAGTACTCCGTCATTTTCAACCATACATTATTGCTATCAACTGGGCTATCAAGCTCTCAATACTTTAGTAATGCACTACCTATGCTACAATAATATATACGTGAATTGCAGAGAACGTGGCTTATAGTCCAAAGTCCGTAATATGAACGAGGGATCGTCTAACTTAGCGTCCATAGTTTTCTGTGAATAAGCAAGCATCTGCGAGATAGCGGTGACCCGTGGCATCCACACTCCGGGCATCCAGAATCAGGCTAGAGCAGGAGTTGAACTGTGGCCTGACTGCGCCTCTTTATTAGACATGGCGGCATCACCAGCCGCAGGCTCCGAATTAGCGGCCGATGGAACAGTAACCGGTATCGTAACAGGCTCAGTATTCGAAGAAGCTACCCCGAGCGTGTCCGCAGGCCTCGAAGTTGGCGTTACTGATCCAGCCCGACTAATAGCCATCGTCGCCTCCAATGCCGCTAGAGAAAAGTCTCCTTCGTCTATTGTCAGCGGGGTGAACAACACAGAACCTGGACGTGCAGTTGCGGACGCCAGCAAAGGCTTTGGTGCAAGAAGAGGAGGTTGGGATGACTCCGTTTCATCTTCAGAGCCGTGTCCGTGCTGTGAGTAAGGTGAAGGCAAGAAACCCGAGCGGCTACTGTCGACGCTTTCTCTTGCCTCATTAGCATTATCGGCGGCCCCATGTCCGTCTTGTGAATAAGGCGAGGGTAGGAAGCCTGATGAATTGCCACCGGCGTTTCCACTCGCCTCATAAGCATTGTCAGTTTCGACACGATCATGATCATGATCAGAATAGGGCGAAGGCAGACGCCCCGCGCCTTCCAAGTCCCTGGGCCGACTGGTCATATCGTTCACAGAATTCGGTCTTGTCGAACCCTCTTCATTCAGCGAAAGAAGGGGTACTGAAGAAGACCTCAGACTGTCGGTATGCTGGTGGGATGGCGTCAACATTGGAGAAAGGAAAGCTTCAAGCTGGCTAGGATCTGCTTCGCCCTTTGAAGAGTGTCCAAGGAAAACCGAGTTTCGCGGACGCTTGCGAGCGTCATGCCTTCGTCTCCGGTATGTCGTAAAAAGGACTGAGATGAGGGACAATAGCGCCACTGAAATTCACGGAGGGGGTTCAATGTGACAAGAATGGAATTGGACCAGTATAGACACTCACAGCCAGCGATGACACCGCCCACGATCCCGCCGATCAGCTTAGCATTATTATTCGAGGGTGCAGGTGTTTGTGTGGCACTAGCGCTAGCGCTGGCGCTAGAGGTGGTAGAGATGGTAGAGGAGGAGAAAGAAGAGCTGATGCTGCTTGTACTTGACGAGATGCTAGAACTACTTGAGGTACCAGAAGACGTGGCAGAAGATGCAGACGTGGCGCTCGAAGAAGAAAGAGTGGACGATGTCGACGACGATGAAGCGGACGACGTTGGAGTAGAAGAACTAGGGGCATTGCTGGACGCAGTAGTTTGCCTAGGACTGCATGAAAGAAACCATTAGAACAGTGCACAGAAGTCTGCGTACAGTACTCACCGAAGCACGAACTCGTACAGAGTCGAGGACGTCGAAACAATCATCGTGAAAGTTAGCCCTGTGGTGTTAGAAGAAGAGAAAAAAAACTGTTATTTATGTAAAGAAAGCGGCCTGTACCCAGCAAGGCCACAGCCAGAGAAAATACGGCTATAAATACGAGCCTAGTTGGAGGGTATGTATATGATCAAATCATGCCGGTTCCGCGTAAGGAATGTCTTCCTTCCCGCAGCAAGCGGGGGCTGTAAACCAGATTAGAATTTTAAAAACAAATCTAGAAAAGAACGTGAAGTACTCACTTTTGAGGATCCAGAGGAAATCAGTCGCCGGCCAATAAGTCTATTGATTTTCAAACCAGTTCTTTCAGCAGAAACTGCAGTCCGGTGGACACCGACTGTTCGGGAACACAGTACATGGCATTGCCCAAGCCGAAGTTGAGTAGAGTCCGTCGACTGCTTCCACGACGTATGTAGATAACCTGTAGAGGACTCCGGGAGGCAGCTGTGGGAAATGATACATTTGCTACAACAGAGGTAGAAAGAATACAACGATAAATATAGATGATAATGCTACAAGATAGTCACTTAATCGAAACAATAATCTAAAGGAAACAATATCTAGACGATACACGAAGCAGGCTATTGTTTTCAGAGTCCAAGTCTTTGATTGAAGGTCAGTTCAATGATGTCGTTTCAAAGTTCTTCATGTGAGTCTCGTGAGTCACCATCCTCTCCGGAATCAGACGTTCCTTGAGGCGAGATTTGGTGAACAATTCGTACATGACGGCGCATGTTACTCCGGACGCTGAATGATCGATGACAACCCTCTTCAGGACACACGTAGGCTAAATCAAGGCAGAAATCATTAGGAAAGTGAAAATCAAAGGAGATGCGTTGGTAGTGACATACGTTTCTCTCCAGTATGTGTGGTAATATGGATCTAGAAGCAAAAAAGCGACAGTTAGACCCGCAACAACGAGAAATTCTGAATTTCTCTACCTTGAGTCCACTGGGTCTACTGAATCTTTTACCACAGTAGCTGCACTGATGCCTGGAGCTCGAAGAGGACTCCGGGACTCGTGGATCATATAGAGACCTGGAATACACAGGGCTACTAGAATGATTACGGACATCATCCATCGTGCGGTAGTTCCTGGAATGACTAGAGGCCACGTATGGATCATACCCAGTCGCATCATGGGTGTTGGTGTGGCTGGAGGAAAGTGGTAAGTGTTCTCTGTCTAGTCCATAGGAGCGAATATACGCGTCGTCAGAGTGTTGTCGAGGAGGTAAAGAGCGAGCGGAAGCAAGCACTGTCATTGCTTGGTTCGTTTGATAAGCGGAAACGCGAGGATCAGGCGGGGGACCTTGCATGCTTGTAGTATAATTACTCGAGGAATGGTACGGAGTTGGAGCGGGAGCTCTGTCGTAAGTCTGCAAGCACGCTGTCAGTTCATTTTCTTGACGGAGAGGATGAGCACGTACATGAATATTCGGAAGCGGCACCTGGGGCCATGTGTCTGACGAACGATGTCTAACATAGTGATCATCCGGTAGAGGAGGAAGGGTCAACGTAGATGGCGTCCTAGAAGTGCCATTATCTGTAACATCAACGTGTAAGTATAGTAGATGTAAATCAATGCATGCATGATCTGACCGAAAATGCGAGAGATGGAGGGCAGTACTGGACGGTCCTCGGATTGCTGATCGTTTGGAAGATTGAATGAAGGTCGGTACATCGTATCGACTGTGAAAAAGTGTAATGGGGAATGAAGATCCAGGATGGTGTGGCCACTCTTTTTATACTTGATTCACAGCAGTAGGAGAGCGTGATAAAGTGAAGCATCTCAGAACACTGAACGTGAAAGAAAGTGCTGAGAAGTTGGCAGGATGCACTGGAGTTCGCGTTCCATGACCAGAGCTCTCGGTATGTGTTGCCCTCCCTTGTCGCGTGGCGCCATGCTTTCCGCACGTGGCTCGTATGTGTGATCTGCGCGAATTCTGATCCCGTATCATCCCTCCGCATAGCGCCAGCATAGCGCTTACTCCAGCATCGCTTTTTTATCCTGATCTTACTCTATCCAGAAAAATAATGCGATGCTACTGGTGATTTGTGAAGGAAAATACAAAGTACAAGGATTCTAATGGCAACTGACTCTGTTCCTATCACTTGTCATGGCAAACGGCTCGACATCGACTTGTATTCAACACAATTCTCCAGTCCATAGATTCCGCAGCATAGTAAGTAGTCTATTTTTCGACTTTCAAGACTGTGATCATTCTATTCAGACCACTCATCTTTTGACAGTTCCTCTCCACTGGATGTGTTCTGCATGTTTTGGTGAACCAATCGAATGTGGCGCAGCATGTTACTGCGGACGCCGAATCGACGACCACAACTTTCCTCGGGACACACAAAGTCTGTGAAAATTGAAATCAATAACGGTAAAACGGAGCACAGACTATCCACTTTTTACCTTTATCTCCGGTATGAGAGATGATGTGGATCTGTTTTATGGGTTGAATGATCAAGCCGGCGATTTTTGAACATATACTCACCTTCAGAGCGCTAGGTCGTAAGAATCCTTTACCACAGTAGCTACATTCATATTTAGTTTTACTGGCAGTCTGATCTTCGCCGTGCAAATCGTTTTGAGGGAGTCCGACGCTTCCTAATTGGCTACGAGCATGAAACCCTCCTGGGCCGCCTGCTGTCGAATGTGATGGCGAGCCGTTGTACATACCATGAGAGGTAGACGGCGCATACGAATAGGGGCTCGCACCGCCTGGTACCATCCCAGCCCCGTGTCGCCCCCCCGCCCCGGCGGCGGCCATGGCCGATGGTTGCTGGCGAGTTGCACTCGACGGCATTTGCTGCGGGTACTGGCCAGCAGTGTATTGCTGGCACCTGTAGTCAGGATGCATCTGCGATGAGGGAGTAATCCGATCATTTGGGTTGACAGACGAAGTTGATGATCGGATGGACGGGTCAATAGTACTTTGATCATATCGAGCCCGCTTCCGCATGTCCGGAGTTCCAGGATGATATTGGGACGGTGAGGACCCATACGCCTAGCAGACATGTCAAATTGGAAGAATATCTAGAAGAATAAAATCTACCTGAGTAGTAGAATGGTGGTGCCTGTGTCCCTCGTGCCCACGCAAGGGTGGCAAGGAGAGCGAGGAGTTGTCCCTGGACCCTTGAGAAGCAACATCTGTGATCGAAGAGCGTTGATTGAGTCCAGTTTCGTAAGAGCGCATTCAACATACTGAAAATTTGAGAGATTGGCGGAAGATTTACGTTTTCCGGACGTTGCTTGTGAGAACGATTGGAGGACATGTTCTGTGAGATATTAGGTATGGTAGAATGAAAGACTTCGGAGGAAGGCTTTTATACACGTCGTATAGTGTGACTGTGCCCAGCATCCACATACGCCGCGTGTTTAAAAGTCATTATCGAACTCTTGACGCGTTCATGAGGACCAGTTGAGACGATGCGTAGAGTCCGTGAAAATAAATGAGTTAAAAATTTTTGAAAGTCGAATGTCGCCGTGAGGTCTAATGAATTACACGAGACAGGCAGTGTGGAAAGCAAAGATTTTACTAGCAAGCATAATGACATCAGTCTTAACACGTGCTTGAACATTGTAACTTACTATCATCGTCAATGCCAGAGCAATGAATTCAAGAGAACCATATGATACACCATCCCTGTATGATGCACCAGACTAGTAGAGCGAACGTAGGGGCGCACCGCTCAAGTTGAATCTGGTAGCAGTATTTCTTGTTCACCTACCTTGCGATCAGAATTAACATCTCGGCAGTCAATAAAGATTTACATGAACAGGCCAGTTATGATTTGACGAAGATAACTACAAAAACCAACAATTATATCAGCTTGACATATGTTCAACCCCAAAAAGGTAGGTCGACTCCAAACCACTCCGGAAGTGCTTGCCAAAACTCCTCTCGAGCAATTTCGACCTCCATACAAAACTCGGCCCGACAACATTCACATGGACGCAAAGTACCGTTTAGTCTCCCATCATCTCTTGTTTGCATCAGCTCAGCATCCATGATCGCGAACAAAGGATCAGAACCGCGTTGAGATATGACATCGATAGCATCATGCAAGATCTTGAAAATGAGACCTTCGAACGCCAGTCGACATAAAGAACGATTTGCGATCTCTCCTTGCTGCCGATAGACGCAGTCCACCGAAGGAAACCTATTTTCAAGCTGACTGACGAGGAAGGTGGAAAAGAACCGCGATGCCTCTTCACGACCTTTCAATAGACAGAACAGGTCATCCTCTGATAAATGATGATGTTCCTGGGTTTCTGGCAGTACGTGTCCAGCTGCGGTACAACTAATCGAGATTCGGGAAAGGTCATAGAATGCGGAAGGCAGCAGCTCAGGTGCGTTGACAGAGCGAGCAAGGTTGATGACAAGTCTGATGCTATACATGAGTCATCGATAGATTATTTCTAAAAAACGGGGTACCGACATAGGATGTGGGATGAAACGGCGAGGTTCATACAAGCCACTTGAGTTCAAAGCGTTCTCTTCCCGAGTATCCCATAGAGCAAGAGTGCGAGGCCATGAGACAGAGAGTCTACGAAGGAGATCATTGCGTAGGCGATGTACCTGGTATTTTGTCGAGAGTTGCAACAAGGCAGATATAACCGCATACGTTTCGGTTGAAGATGACAATTCAGATCTTCTTATAGCAATCAAATTTCCGAGCTCGTTATTGAAGCCATGTACTCACATTCCATCATACAGCGCCACCAAGAAATAATAGACTTCTTCTGACTGGTCGTGAATCTCCAACACAGGGCAACCTTCCAGAACCTTACGGGGCACGCGCGTTACGTCTTTGACGGCAGCTTTGAGGACGGGAGAGTGACGACACAGAAGACCTTGATGAACGAGAAAATACTTGTTTCCGGCGAGTACAGCAAGATTCCCATCACTGAATGAGAGATCTGGGTGTCGCCTTGGCGTGTTATCCATTACAGACTTGTTGATTTGAGAAGAGCTTGAGGTGATTGAGATCAGTTCGCAAGGGGCCATAATGCAAGTACAGGATAATGAGCGACTTGATGAGTTCAAAGAATGTGTGAGTATAGTCTTGAGCAACTGATAGTAACAGGACGAGGGATAGATGTGGTTAAAGGAAGAGGATCATATAGTCACATTCAGAGACGCCCGCGTGAGAAATCTCGCTCGTTAATTTTTTTTTCTTCCAAGTACCCCGCTGTTTCCACTGTACTCCGCATTTCTTTCTTTCAGCCTCTTGCTACCGTCAAAATCAACATTACAATCATGTCTGAATCCACTGCTCAGCGTATCGTCCCTGGTGCTCCCCCTCCGCTTGCTCCTACCAAGTCGCAGCTAAAGAAGAGGCGCAAGACTAAGGGAAAGTCGAACGAGCCGACACCGGAGTCTCCAGTCGAAATAGCTGATTCTACCTCAGCTGCTCTGGTAGAGAAGACTCCTGATTCCGCTGCTGTGGAAGAAGGCTCTGTCGCGCCTGAACTAACAGTTCAGCCCGAATCACAAAATTCATTGGATGACCTAGACCTGGTTAAATCCAGTCCAATTGTTGAGCTTATCACAAAGCGATTGAAGGCAACCAACAAGAAGATTGTGCGTAGAGTACTCGTCTCACTAAGTTGAAATTCATGGATGCTTTCAGACAAGGATAACCACGTATACAACTGCTGACCCGGAATCGCTAAATGAAGATCAAAAGCGCGCCGTAACAACCCTTCCTGCTCTTGAAGCCACATCAAAGGAACTAGGAGAGGTGAAGAAAGTAATCGAGGTGCGTGAGTATATTTTTCTTGCCTTGCCATTCCTCTAAAAAAAGGCAATAGGCACATGAGTCGGACTTGGCGCACGAGCTGGCCTTGAAACGACGCGAGATTGAAGCTGTTGAAACGCAAAAAATTTCTGAGGCGATCAGTGCCGCCCAGGTAGCTACGTCCCCTTTCTTTTGGTCAGCTGCAGAAGAATCACTCTGGATTACAGACATCGGACATCATAAAAACATCAGCTCTACTATCCTTCATTCGCCTACGAACACTGATTAGTTCTGGCGAGATTGATATATTTTCTTATGGTATCAGTCAAAAGGAAGCGGATGCGATTTTTGCCGCTGCGGATGTATTGCTTGGGCGCGAGGACGGACTTAAAAACAGTGTTATTTCTGGATTCTTTTCTGGTGAAGGCGAACATGAAAGCGTGACATGTATGGTTAAAATGGTCCATGGATGCAAAGATCGTCAACTGACTGCTACTCGTACAGATACGCGTTTGCTAGAGATTACACAGGTTGTTTCTGCCCCTCGCCCTCCTTCTCCGGAACCTGAAGAAGCTCCCCAAGAGGAAATCACGACCGATGACGTGCAACCTGATGTCCCAGTTACTGAAAGCGTCCAGATGACAACAACAGGGAGCTTTCATTTCATGCAAGCCAGCGAGTTAGAAACCCCGTCATTTGACGAGAACACGGAATGGGTGGAATCTTCGGATGCCGCAGAGCATCAGGAACAATCTCCTGCTCCAGATACTAACGGAAACGCTGCTGAAGCGACTCCTACTCCTCCTGACGTCTGTACCGTGGTCATTGTCAAAACATGTTCAAGTTTACTGAATAACGGCGTTTCCAGGCTATTCCTGCTGCTGCTGCTCCAGTCGAGCCCATTGACTGGGCCGCTGAAGGTGAAGACGAACTACCATCCATTGACGGTCTCCATGCTACCTTCGGCAAATCTGGCTCAGCAACACCAGTAGTACAGGAACCTGCTCAAGATGCTCAACCTGCAGTAAACGGGCATGTCGCTGGACCTGGAGATGACGAAGAAGGCTTCACTCAAGCGCGTGGCGGTCGTGCAAGAGGTCGTGGTTTCCGAGGGGGCGATCGTCCATTCCGAGGCTTCCGTGGTGGTGATCGTGGTGGCTTCCGTCCTGACCGGGGTGGATTCCGTGGTGGGTATCGAGGAGGCGACCGGGGCAGTGAGTATCTTCTTCTGTTCAAACTTCCTAGAGCTGACGAATACGCTCAAGGCGGCTCGCGTGGTAGAGGTGAATGGAGAGGTGACGGTGAATACCGTGGGCGGGGTGGTCGAGGCCGTGGACGCGGTGGTGACAGAAACGGTACGTGTCGCCTCAACTATTTAAAAGCGAAGCTCATGCTCATTCCTGTAGGCTCGTTTGCGTCACCCACCCCAGCTTGAGGTTTTTGGACCTAAAATATCTAATGTGGCGAAAGTAATTTAGCAATCATTTTCCTGACATCTTGGTCGTTAACGGAGCAGAACAGCACAGTGTCGGTAGTCCCTCTTTCCTCGTACCACCATTATATATATATATATCTGCACCTTCACAATTTTGAAGCCCTAAATATTGTTCGCTGTTTCGTCTACAAAAAAAGAATATAGTGTTGTATCCATCACTTAAGGCCAATTTTGCTCGCCGAGACTCGGCCATCAATTTCTTTCCTTGACTGCAAATCTCAAGTCTCAGTCTCTGCCTCTGCCTCTCCCAGTTCGACATGATAGACTACTCTTTGTATTTGGTCACCGGGAGGGAATTACTACCGCCCGGAAAGGTGCGTTCCAATACCATTTTCTAGCTTTGTGTCGATGTAAACCAAAGCCTCACCTCAGGACTTCTATGAGTCTCTGGAAGAAGTAATGTAGCGATTGCTTTCTTCAACAAGTCTTAGCAATTTCCTAATCTCTCAAAGGCTTTACAAGGCGGCGTCACGATTGTTCAAGTTCGAGAAAAGAATACCGATACCGCAGAGGTGCAGCCCTATAGGACTCTGCTTAGTGCTTGTGACTCATTTCGCCGAAATAGTTCCTGGACATCGCGCTGAAGTCCAAGCTCATATGTGCGAAGTACGGTGTGCCACTGATCATCAATGATCGGGTGGACATTGCCCTCGCAGCTCAAGCAGATGGAGTCCACGTTGGCCAAACTGATATGCCTGTTTCATTTGTTCGAAAGTTATTGCCGAATGCTACCATTGTAGGCGTGTCGTGTAATAATGTGCAGGAAGTCGAGAAAGCAGTTCAAGATGGAGCTGACTACATCGGGATTGGGGCTGTCTGGGCCACAACAACCAAGGATCTCAGCAACCCTTTAGTCGGAGGTACGAATGTTCTTCCCGTTTCTCGTATCACACATCTGAAGAGAATGGCTCGGCGCAGTGCGAGGTGTAGGTGCAATGCTTCAGTCCATAGATGGGACAACGGTCAAAGCTGTGGCAATTGGTGGGGAGCGTTCTACTCTTTGAAGGCCGAGTTTCTGAAGTACTTGCACAGGTGGTATCAAATCGACAAATTTGCTGAGAACTTTACATGGAACCGTCAGCCCATCGAATCATGCGCTCGACGGTGTGGCTGTGGTTTCAGAAATAGTCGCTTCAAAGTATCCGGGCGAAGCCGCTGCAAACTTAATCAAAATTGTGCGCGCTTTCAAGAGCGGCTCTTCCATCCACCAAGGGATGAGTGTATCCGTCGGCTACGACACGCAGTCCATTATTGATGGAGTAGTGCGCCTGATGAAATGCGTGAAAGAAGTCAATCCGTTGATCCACCAGGTATAGTGTGAAGAATTTAGCTATGGTATCTAGGAAGAGCAATTTTGCCACTAGATAACCAATAACGTCGTCATTGCGCAATCGGCCAATATCACCATCTCATTGGGCGCCTCCCCAATCATGGCAACGACATCCCAAGAAATGCAAGATCTCGCGAACATATGCGATGCTCTTTTGGTCAATATTGGCACCCTGGTACCCTCTGCTTACGAGGGCATGTTGAAAGCTGGTAACCACAATGTATCTCCCAATGTTCGCCAATGAATAAGACCCGAGCGTAGGCCACTTTGTCAATACACAGCGAAAGCCAATCATTTTCGATCCCGTTGGAGTTGGCGCAACGAAGTTTCGAAAAGAAACAGTCAACGGTATACTATTCCGTGTCATTCCTCGCATCTCCAACTCAAATTGAATTGTAGAGCTATTGAATACTTGGCAAGCTACCGTCATCAAAGGGAACGCTGCAGAACTTGCTGCGTTGGCAGGATCAACAGAGGTCGGTACTCCAGCGCTGATTCAAAGGCCCCGGCGTCCTTGACGGGTTCTCGACGCAGGTACAATCCAAAGGCGTCGACACTGTGGGACCAGGTTTCAGTGATCCTGTGTCTTTCGTTCGAGCGCTTGCTAAAAAAGAGCGTGAGCAATGTTCAATTTTCTTATAGCCACTAAATTAATTATGCGCACATAGGCTGCATCGTGGTGCTTACCGGGAAGACAGATTATATCTCAGATGGTAGAACTGTCGCTTCTCTGTCAAACGGACACGAGTTTCTTGGTAAAATCACTGGGTCAGGCTGCGCCACTGGTTCTTGCATAGCTACCTATTGTGCCGCGGCATCAGCCCTCTCCCGTGAAGGCGATCATAGCAATTCAGGGGAGACGGTGACGGGCGACATGTTTCTGGGTGCGATTGGAGGGTACGTTCGTTAAGGCTAACTATGTACACGAAACTCACTGAACTCTCATATAGGATTTTAGTGTTCACCATTGCTGCTGAGTTAGCTGCCATAAGGGATGATGTGAAAGGGCCCGGAACATTTTACCCAGCATTGGTTGACGAATTGGCTTCACTCACGCCAGATGCTATCAGGCACCGGGCTAAGGTACAGCTTTACCCGTAGACCAACGGGAGGAAGAGGAAGGAAGGTGGTGGCCTCAGATATATCAAACTGTATTGAGTGCATCATTTTATAAGTAAGTAAGTAATGTAAATTTAATCTCAAAGTCAGGGTACAGATGGGCGCTTCGTTCTTCTTGTTGGCAGGGGCATCCTCAACTTGCAACAGCCGTGCTCTACGACATTGTGTGAGAAAGATGTACTAGCCAGTAGCGAACCGAGAGCAGTCTATCGCAGGATGAGCGTCGAGGACAAGATTGCCAGTACAATCGGGGACGAAACTTGACCGTGACCACTGAAGTCACGAAGATTCATCAAGTAGCGCCCATATCCCATTTTCTTGAACCTCCCAATGATCGTGACGTCCTAGCAACAGCGCTAGCAAGAGATATGTGCGGTAATAAATTCCGACAGCGCTCACAATCATTCACACAGGTATTCTTTTTTGATGTGATCTGTCAGTGTGGTGACTAGGCTCGACGATATCAGCTTCTGCTCTTGCCCTGCTCTTGCCTTCAATCGTCTGTCTTCATACGCTAGGCCCAGGGGGTCACGATTCGCGGGCATCGTTCCAGCACCCTTTTCTCTTAGACTCCTTTCGACATTATCTTAACTCAGTCATTCATTTGTTCAAAGTTTGAGACGGCATCGAAGCAAGACTATCGATGCCTTCTTTCGTTACGACGATAGAAGACTATTCTCCTCTCATTGTTTATTCTTCTGACTGGAATCAAGGTTCCAGTGGGTCGGATAACCAAGCCAGTTCGTGAGTTCCGCTGCGCATGTATGGTTGAAATTTGTCTACTAAAGCCTTGTGTTAAAGCTATTCCGACTCGAGTTTTACTGCAACCAACACTGGCGGAGGGACAGCAACTTTCGAGTTCAATGGAACCGGAATAGAAATCTTCGGCGCAAAACGAGACAATCATGGCAATTATCAGGTCAAGGTGGATAGCGACTCATTCCCTGTCTTGTCCGGAGAAGCTTCGAATCCCGTGCTATTCCAGCAGCAGCTGTTCTCCAACACAGGATTGACGAATGGACAGCACACGGTGACTTTGACTAATTTGGGCACAAACGGGCAGTTTGTGGACGTCGACTTCGTTCGTTTGAACTTTTCCAATGTGCACAGAGCCCTAATTGGTGTATGTCTCAGATTACTTTCCATAGCACTGTAGGAGCCGACGACGAGCAATTGTCTGTGAATACTGTTCAAGATAGTGATCCGGCATTTGTGTATGCGCCTTCAGACTCCTGGTCAAATGAGCCAAGTAACTTGGGCTTCTTCTCTGGAAGTTCTGGACAGTAGGCTTATGTACTATCTGTGTGCTGGCAGTTCTGATTCACTAGGACAATAGCTTAACTTCATCACCCGGCGCGTCTTTCACATATGTCTTTCAAGTAAGCAATCATTGTTCAGTCCAGTCCAATTACTAACCTTGTCCAATGAAGGGCAAGTTCTATTATATGAAGCAGTCTGCTCCTAACACTTGTACAGGAGATGCTGTTTCGTTGTACGGCCCGGTGGGACCAGCATACTCTCCGTATTCCGTTCAATTGAATGGGCAGTCATTGAGTTTCTCTGCGCAAAAGAAGTTTAATGCATCATCTGTCTTGCTATATCACGCGAACAGCTTGGGATCAGGAACACATAGTCTGAAATTACTGGTTCAGCCTTCGTCTACAGGGCAGGTCTTTGCAATCGATTACGCTCAAGTGTACAGCACACCTTCGACTGGGGGTAGGTAAGCATGCTTTGAAGCGAGTATCTAATGTCATATCGATAATTGACATGCAGTACTACGTCGTCACATTCATCATCGAAGTAAGTTCAAACATATTCAAGCTCAAATGATAAATAATCTCTAACCTGGATATCTTGCAGTACCCTATCGCCCGGAGCTATAGCTGGCCTTGTTATCGGTGTATTAGCTATTGCTGGCCTTCTCCTCGTCGCTTTTTGGTGGTATCTTCGTCGACGAAACGAGCGCTTTTCTCTCAAAAGTCTTGAAAGCCAGAACTTCTCAATACAACAGACAGGCGCTGCGCCGGTAATTGTCCCTTATCCTGGGGTCCAGCAGGGGCCAAGTGACTCGTCGTCCTTTGCATCTGAGTCTCGTCTAGTTCCAAGTCAACCTGCTGAGTTCACGGCTTTGCGCCATGTTTCTGGTATGACTTCGGAACTCGATGATCGGTCCTCCTCTCCTTCAAGATATGTCAGCGATCTTTCCCTATTAGGGATCATGCATCTTCACTCACGCTCTGCTCACAGCTCAGTTCCCACACAGCTCACACCCGCTCTTTGACGAATTCAACGTCCCCTCGCCTGAGGAGGGCCTCGAGTTCTATAGAGCACACCACCAAGGGTAGAACCCTCACACTACCTGTGTCCACTGGGCAATCATTGGAAGGTGTCCCTACTGACGAGTTGCGTTCCAACCGTATGTTGGTGTATGGACGCCCTCAGGATTTCGGATCTCTTCCTGATCAGGCTGCTTCAAGCTCTGGCTCTGGCTCCGGCTCCAGTGAATTTGCCCAAGGCTATACTGAGCATCATCCGCCACCTGATTATTCGCAGGCGACGGAAGCGTATGACCGATGAATATTCTCGCATCGTTGAGCATCCTTCCCCTTTCATAGCGTACCCCCGTTTCCTTCAAAACCGATGGCAGCATTTTCTTTGTATCCTTTCATATTCCTCCCACCTCTTTTGGCACTGGTCTGCACTGTTCAATTCGTAATATGCTTGAAGCTGAACGATGCTTCGAACACGTTTCTACTGTTTTTTTCTGTAGTATTTGCCTGCTAGTCTGGCGTGCTGTAATTGCCACATTCTGTATCTTAATTGCATGTGTGTCTACTCTAATAACATGTGTATTTATAGCGCGTCAACTGAAGGGCCTGGTGGATAAAACATTGAGTCAGCCTCAGTTTTGTCATCCTAGTGCCATTCCGGTGCTGGTTCCATGCTGCCTGATACTAGGGGCGGGAGGATTCCGGTGTCCCATTCGGTGTTTCTGTCTAGGGACCGTACCGCAATACAATTCCTTCCTTCCTTCCGAATGATTTCACTGCCCCAACGTTAGGCTACGGCTACATACGTGTATTAAATTCCTTCATTTACTGCTATAAGCAAGTACGTAACGGGGCATCGTCGTGCCGAGAAGTTTAGTTAACAATTCTCGTACAACTCCTTCAACAAGAGTCACAGGTTGGATTAATTCGACTCAGGCAGGACATCGTACTTGAGATCGATATAAAAGCGAGCATTGCGCGTTTCAATAGCGTTCGCGTCAACCAATGCGCACGATTAATATTGGAATCGAAGTCATTCGTCAAAGTCGATTGGTGACCGGGTTTGTAGTTTTTCGGCAGTAAGTTCTAGCCATGTAACTGTATCTGACAAAAATTTCCTTGATGTGCCGGTGTGAATTCCGAGTTATTTGCCAAACCAAAGTCTGCAGTGACCTAAGAACGAGAAATCAGAAGTTCCAAGAGTATGCGAAGAGTCAGAGTCATACTGTCGGATACTGGATGGTGATAATAAATACTTACATCGCCGTCAGGGTGTATAACTGCTGTGTACAACGGGCTCCGAGTTTCCGATCTATATTTTTTCAAGTATTGTAAGATCCTGTCAGTCGCTGGGGAGCTTCTCGTCAGAAAGGGAAAATGGATAGAAGGATGGTTAAATAGAAAGGCAGATGGCAGAAAAAGAACACAGAAAGAGGAATGTGGAAAGAAAAATACTTGCAAGCATCCGATCAGAGAATTGTTTTGAAAGACCTTTTCCTCCATGGTTGTAATTTGACATACATGCCTTCACACTCTGCTATACTAGTGTGCGGTCTATTCTTCTATTCTCTATATTGTACATGGCAAGAAGCCTTCATGAGAAAAATCTAGGAAGGCGAAACATCATTCCCAATATAGGACACCACGATAACGCATTTCTCCATCACCGAGTTTCTTCACCGCCGTTCGGACACCTTCTAGGTTCATGGGGAATTTCTCCGCTATGACGTGAATATCGTTTCGGGCAGCAAAATCCAAGAGCTTTTGCCTAAATTTACGCTGTCAGGATCTGTCTGAAGAATCAGAGGTTGGTAGATACGCACTGTGAAAACCGTGTGGCAAATTTACTACCAACAACCTGAATGCCGTTGAGGACTGTGGGGAGGTAAGGAGCCGTCAACTCGCCCATCGCCACTGTGAGTGGTAGAACGGTGGCTCGCATGGCCAGGATAGGATAATATATGCTTAAATCAGCTTTGGTGGACGTTGTAATGATCAATCGGTCAATAGGCTTGATATTGAGGGTGGAATAGTCGGTAACGCCGTTAGTAGCATAGAACTCCTTCGCGCCCATTTGCAACGCTTCTTCTCGTTTGGATTCAGTGCCAGACAACACAACAACCTAATTGATAAGCGATAATCAGTACAGTGAACCTCTGGACCTTCAGTATGCTTACGTCGCAACCCATTCGAGCTAAGGGGAGGCCCATAAATTCAAAATGGATCTTGAGAAATATGATAATTACCTACCAGCGAATTGGATAGCTAGATGGCCTAAACCACCAACACCGACTATGCCGACTCGGTCATACGGCTTGACATAGTCTACTAGCGGTGTGAAAACAGTTGCACCTCCGCCTATGGAATTATCGAATGGAAGTTAGGCATCGACGGGTAATAGTTAAAGAAGAGATTCTGACGTACACATTAATGGTGCAGCGTCTTCAGAGGCGAGAGAATCAGGTATTTTGAACAACCATTTGTCCTTACGTACGGCCAGGCTGCTCAATGACCCGGAATCGAAGTCAGAAATACCAAACAGCCGTGCTTTAGTGCAATAACTGTCCTGGCCGGAGAGACAAGGGTCGCACTGTCCGCAAGACCAGTTAGGATACCCCCAACCGACTCTGTCACCGACTTTGAAAGTAGTGACGGCGGAACCAACGTCATGTACGATACCGATGCCTGGCACACGACGATAAGCTAAAGGCGAGTCCTGGCGCGTCAAAGCACTGACCTTCGTGTCCGAGCACCATGTCGGTCTTGAGCATGTGTAGATCGGTGCCACAGAGTCCACTGTGTGTTAGTTTCACAGCGACCTCGTCAGGAGCGAGGTCCGGGTTGACAAAAGTAGTTTGGACGACCTCCCCAGATGGCGAGCCGCGGAACTGAATGCTTTCATAGCCCATGGTGAGATATTTCGAAGAGGAGGAGAGGTGGAGGAGGCATGTTGGTAGCACCGGCTTTTATAGTTTGAAGAATAGTTTGTAAAATATAGATAAAAATTACAATAGAATATGTAGGTATCTTGACAAATGAACACAGAAATAGTCGAACAGAAAATCAGTGACATACCCCGAAGTCAGCCGAACGCCACGTGACCCTTAGCAAACTATACACTCACACTGCAGTGACAGACTGTAGCTGGTGTGTTGCTCATCGCTGCAAACCGTCGGCACCCGCACAACTACTTACCCTTCTACTCGTTTCATGCGTTCTTGACCTATTCATACATCTGTCTTTTCTTCTCAAGTCTCGGTCATGTCTTCTTCAAATTCGGGCTCACAATCTGCAACTTCACCGAAGACCTTGTCCTCGTTCATCTCGCCTGAGGTCATATCGTATTTCATTGGTGCGTGAATCGATCAATTCAAACTTTTTCCCGCTATTCTAACATATCTGATTCGTCATCAGCCGGTGGGTGTGCTGGTGCTGCCTCTAGAACTGTGGTTAGCCCGTTAGAAAGACTCAAGATTATTCAGTGGGTCGCCCTTGCTTGATAATCACATTCTCAATAATAGAAACGAATTTCAAGGCAAGTCCAGCCGCGTTCCTCCGATGCGCAATACAAGGGTGTATGGCGGAGTCTTGTGAGGATGTGGAAGGAGGAAGGTTTTAGAGGTTACATGAGGGGGAACGGCATCAACTGCCTGAGGATCGTACCTTACAGGTATGAGGTATTTTTTCACGTTGAGTGGAAGATAATGTTACCTGTGTCAACTTTCTCAGTGCCGTGCAATTTACGACGTATGAACAATTAAAAAAGGTCGGTCAAGAGTACTTGACTGGCTTCTCCCTTTTGATGTTGCTCGCAGTGGTTCACCAACTATGGATCAAAAGAACTTGATACCCCGAAGCGACTGGCAAGCGGTGCTCTAGCTGGGATCACCTCTGTCTGTAAGAAATCTAGGAATTAGAAGTCGGTTGAATCTCTGAGTGCTGACAGTTCTCTTGTCATAGGCTCTACTTACCCTCTAGATCTCGTCCGCGCCCGTCTATCAATAGCTACCGCATCTATACCACTTACAAAATTACAATCGTCCGCAGGTATCGCACAAAAACCTCAATTAGCAAACGCGTTTCACACTTCGACATCGACGCTGGCCCCTTCCTACACCGCACACGAGCTGACAATATGGGGTATGACACTGAAAATCATGCGCGAAGAAGGCGGTATACGTGGTCTGTATCGCGGTCTTGTCGCCACCGCCTGTGGTGTTGCTCCCTATGTTGGCATCAATTTCGCTGCATACGAGCTGCTAAGAGGTATCATCACCCCACCGGGCAAAACCACTGTACCGAGAAAGCTAGCATGTGGTGCCTTAGCAGGTTAGTCTTATCATACAAGACATGTGGCCAGAGGTGGTGAAGGCGTGTTGCTATGAATCTGCCGTTCTAACCACCGCGAGCGTCGTTTTCTGATTTGATCTTCGTTTTTGATCAGGTTCAATTTCGCAAACTCTCACGTACCCATTTGATGTCTTGCGACGAAAAATGCAAGTAACTGGCATGAAGTCGAGCGCACTGGACATCAAATATGCGGGCGCCGTGGAAGCGTTGGTGGGCATTCTGCGTACAGAGGGGATACAGGGGTTGTACCGCGGGCTTTGGCCTAATTTGTGTAAGCACTCTCATCACCATGGCGCATCTTGACTTATGGCCACTCGCAGTGAAAGTTGCGCCTAGTATAGCGACATCGTTCTTCACATATGAACTGGTGGGTCTGGCTAAGGATGTATTTTCACATCTGCGATATCTAACGACTTGCCCCCATATAGGTCAAAGACTTCTTGATCAATTGAACCTTTTAAAAAGTCAACAAGCATTCGTTTCTAAACTTTAAGTAGACACCTCTAATCAGAGTAGAAGTCGAGACGTACGCCTACTACATTACAGTAACCGGGATCTTGCATATAGAGCTACAGTACTATTTGTTGTACGAGGAATTTGATCAAGTGTACACATAGCAATCCAGTATGGAAACAGTATGAAATTGCCGAACTTGGAGCCGGATGTTTGTGCAAGCTCAGCAGAGCCCCATCACCATCAGGCTGGCACACATGTCCTCATCTGCCTCTCGTCGTCGTTCACAGTGTGCATGAGTACATACTGTGAGTAAGCCAGCCATAAGCATGAAGGCTGACAAAAGGAACTGATTGTGATGCTAATTGTCTGTTTTGTTGCAGAATACAGCTAAAACGCTTCTAATCAATCTCTCAGACTTTATCTGGCTGGGAAGAGCAGCGAGCTCGAGCTGAGCAAGCGTTTATTAAAATTTCTTATCAACGTATGCCCCCCGCTGTGACGGGAAGCCTGCCTTCAGGCTGGCCTGATACCTCGCATTCGCCGTCATCAACTTCTGCCTCCTTGTCCTCCTCGTTGTCCTCAGAATCCGCAGCCTTTGACATGCTGCCTCAGTACTCCAGCCAGTCTGACATTATTTCTTCGGATCATTCCGCCTTCGAAAACACACCCTTGCCTGCTCCTATTCCAAGGCATGCCAAAGTGCACGACCTTGCCCTCGCAGCCCCCCGTCCTCGTTCCTCTTCTCTTGCTGCCGTTATGGGCCAGAATTACAGTAAACCTTCCCCAGTGTCTTTTCCATCTTCCCTCGGTCAGAAAGGCATCTCTCTCTCCGCAGCCGCGGCAAATACTGGGTTCAAGCTCAAACGTGCATTTGCAGCTCGTAGGAAGAAGTCGGAGGATGCGACAAAGTTTTTCGCTGGAAGTGAGAAGGGTAAAGAGAGAGAGAAAATCACCATCCAAGCCGGTGCTTCGGATCCATCACCGAGCTCGTCGCCAAGCTCGATGGTGACCCCGACACAGGTGATGCTGCCACCATCGAAGCCCGTTAGGAGTCACAAACTGAATCTGCACTTGGCCACCCAGGTTTTCGCTGGCGGAAGGAAGGTTTCAAAGTCGGGTGAAACATCACCTATGCCTCCACCTGTGCCCCCCAAACCCTCCGCGCTACTAGGCTCCGGTCCTACATCAATCGCGCTTCCTCTCCCTCAGCCTTCACCTGTCAAAGATCAAGCACATATTAAAACTGAGTACAGGGGCTCCATCATTCCCATCAGTCCCGGCATATCATCAGCTGTCAACTTCATGCGGATGGATGAAGAGCAGAGAGAGCAGGAGAAATTGGCTGCTCACGCGAAGGAAAGGGACACCTCGGAGAAGTCAGCGGACGGAGACCAGAAAGACGGCTGGAGGAAGAGCGATTCAACTATGAGCCATCATACAATAAGACCAGGCGCTGCAGTCAACAATCGAATGTCGCGGCCTGTATCGATGGCAGAATCGCTGCAGTCAAATCACACCATCGTCCCGGTTAACAAGCGACTGAGTGCTCTACTTACTGATGCTGAGTATGAGACACCAGAAGAAGA
>JH814812.1:354427-434506 GCA_000296255.1 Omphalotus olearius VT 653.13 | reverse complement strand
ACACCTGTAACTCAAACAGCATCCGTCAAAGTATCGACGCCGCACGTGAAGAACCGACGGTCTATGTCTTTCAATCTTGGCTCTGGCAATACGAAGGTTGTTAATGTATCTTCGCCGACATCGAGTACAGGGTCTTTGTCTGATATGAAGTTCTCCTCGAAAGCTTTACCTGAGACTAACCATTGGTCGTCCTTTCCTAGTGAAATACCAACCCTCACACGTGCAGCAGCGAACGGTATCATTGCACCTTCCAGTTCTGGTGTACAGTCAACAGGTAACAATATTCGCGGTCGCTTGGCTGCCTGGACTGCTACGAATCACCCGGTCGCAAGGCCTAGTCCAGTTTGGGGACATCCACGGCAAGATACACCTCCTTCTGCTTATCATCGAAATACTCCATCCCCACAACCTCATTTGCCCGCTCAGCGATCCCCCGCAATAAGCATAAGCAGTGGCTTGGCTCCTGCTGCTGGCTTAGCTAAACGTGCAGTGGAGAAGATGGGACGTGCCTGGGGAGGCTTGTCTTCTAGTTCTAGCAGTTCCGGTTACTCTTCGTCATCTTCGAGTGTTGGTCATTCGTCGTCGGAGCATGCCCTTGGTCGCACTCACTCAAATAATTCCGGTGGAGTTTCTTCTTCTGGCAAAGGCAAATCAAGGAGAACACCTGACGCCCCTTCTGGCGCATGGAGTGTCAGTTCATCAGGTGGAAATTCTCTGTCGGACTCGGACGCATTCGTGGCAAATTCAGGGCCGTCATTAGGCAGAAGAGTGCGAGGCCCAATGAGAGCTAAAACTGGCGCCGCGGCTATCGGAGGCGTTGTGTTTGGAAGGGAATTGTCCGCAGTAGTGAGAGAAACTGCCGTCGGAGTCGGTGTCCTCGATCGTCATATGAGGAAAAGTAGTGAAAATCCCAGAGAACTAGTGGACACCGGTGGCAGAGATGGTCTCAAGGCCCTAGAACAGAGGGCCCTTCCCGCTCTTGTTGTGAGATGTGCACAGCATCTTTTGCTATGGGGTATTGGAGAAGAGGGGTTATTCCGGTCAGTGTCACTGCTTGAAAGTCTTTGAATAAGCCTCCTCAAGCTTGTTTTACCAGCGTCAGTGGGCGTCCTTCGCATGTCTCTAAGTTGCGTCAAGAGTTCGACACTGGTGAGTACTTATACTTCTCGATGAGGACGAGCAGTTTCTCATGTTACATACAGGTGCGGATTTCGACATGCAAGAATGTTCGCCTGGCGACCTCGATCCTCACGCAGTGGCATCAATTTTCAAAGCCTTCCTTCGCGAACGTGAGTCTATCCTGCTGAGTCAATACCTTGCCAAAATGTCTGACAAATGATTTAGTACCTGAACCGATATTAACACACTCTCTTATCCCGTATTTCGATGCAGCGCTATCTCAAGAGAACGCTGTAAATGCTCAAGAGGAAACTGTGCCCCTGAAGATTAGTGGGAGAGGTCCAACATTACCCTCTGGTCCCAGGAGTGGTGTGCAGAGTCTTCGAAAACCTCCGTCGCTCTCTACATTGGCTATGCCAAACTTCAGCGGCATGCGACCACCATCACGGTCATTGATCAATGCTCTGAAATCACTTATTTCTCAACTGCCACCTGAAAACAAGGATCTTATTCGGACGGTCACGGAGCTGATCAGAGCAACCGCACGGGAAAGCAGGCAGACAAAGATGCCACTGAGTAATTTGCTCCTGGTGTTTTGCCCTAGTCTCAGCATGAATCCACCCTTGCTCAGAGTACTGTGTGAATGCGATGAAATCTGGAGGGAACCATCAATTGAGTCACCTGTGTTGGACATCAAACGGGAGAGCTTGGTTCTGGATATTTGTGCTCCGTCATCTGCTGTAGAGGCTGATGATGACAATGAGCATTTCTCTGATGCATCTGACAGCCTGGATAAATCAGAAGACATGGAGGAGGAAGACGGTGATAGTGAAGCTCTTCGCCTGGTCCAGGAGCGACTTATCAGCGAAGAAGATTTAAACGCACGCAAGGCCGCAACTCGTCCAAAGCCCATGGGTCCCAGGCGCGCGCATGTTCCTGCTGTCGTGGACGGCTGTACTGGTGGTGATTCTGATCCTACCATGATACGTCAGCCCGGTTCCCCTGCTGCTTTCTCAATAGATTCTGCTTCCTTACCTGACGAGAGCTCTTCTTACGCCTCCACATCGGAAAGTCGCTCCATACCATCACCTTTCGAGCGTGGAGGAGCACTGTCTTCCCCACCTTTGTCTTCGTCTCTTGAATCACTTCCGACACCCTCTACTTCATCCGCCGCCCCTTCATTAGCTCACCTTCCCTTGGAGAAGGATACTTTCAGAACAGATGCACCTCGAGTTGTAGATGACGATGTCCTGACGCCTCGCAACTTCATTTCTGACGGTCATTTCGCTGGATCGGTGGAATTCCCAGCCAAGTCTGGCAGCTCACCTGCCACTTCCATGTTACCATCCAGGCCACCTGTCTTATCCTTGCCAACTCTGCTTGCGAATTCAGCGGCCCCTTCGCATACTTCTCCTCTGGCACGCAGGACTAAGAAACCATCTCTACAGCTCTTGTTCTCGAAGCGTTCTGCGTCTCCGCTGTCGTCTTACGGGGGGAAGCCTTTTATTTCTTCGCCCTATCTACAAGCTCCAAGGGCAGCATCTGATTCCTCCATCTCTACTCCATCTTCTGCGAAGACCGCACCACAGTCTAGCACGTTCACTCTTCCGCCGAAAATTGACACTCCAATAGAATCCTCCCCTCTCCGATTAAGCCTCGGTTTTGACCCCGAATCGCCTCAACAGTCACCACGAGCCTCCGAGCCTGAAAAGAATCACGTTCAGGATGACGATGGCCAAGACCAGCTTTCCACAGAGATATCTTCACCAAGAGAGACGCCGATTGCTAACCGATATTGCACACCTGCAAGTTCCACCTTATCACTGACTTTGACGAACACGGCCGATCCGCCTCCATCCCATCTTCGCACTCGACCAACCCTCCGTACAAGGCAGTCCTCAAAGTCATCGATACTATCTACCGCGTCATCTAATCACCTCGGACTGCTCGACAACGAGGAAGATCAGGAAGACTGGACGAAGAGCGTTCTCTTGGCTGCCGATGTCAATGGGCAGTGGGATTTGCCTTAAGGCGAACGCCCTATTTTGAGAACCTCTACAACAGTGTCAGTTGTGTCACCGGGGCTTTCTTGATGGTGTTTTCCTTTTCTGTGCGTACGGATTGCTCGAGTCTCTCGTTTTTCGTCGGGCTAGAACCGTCTAGAATACAGCTTTTTCTGTTTTAGGCTTGTGTTCCGTTTTCAAAACTCTCAACCGTTTCAGCTACTCATATCACATGAGGAATATCCATGTATCTATCTATACGTTACTATTATGGCCTGTTCATTGCATATCTTACGTCCGTCTATTGTATACCCTCTGGACCTACATCTGGGATACGAACCACATTCTCACTACTCCAACACATCTTGCACTGACATATACTTGATATATTTGCATGTATACCTTTAGACGTTCGTCAGGAAAGAACTATTCCACCGGATCCCATCTTTGGAATGCCGACGCGACGCTGAACTGTTCGGATGCCACGTGCTAACAAAACGCGTCATAGCATTCAATGATTCATGATGGTTGGATGTATATAAGGGGTTCTGGTCAGCGTTTGAGCTATCCTTTCCCTTCCTGAATCTCTCCTTCACTCAACTGTATCTTTATATTCACAACGAGCTCTATTGTCTTAGACGATGGCATCAGACGCCGTCAGAAAGGTCCAGGACAAACTCTTCAGAGGTGCCAACGCCGAAGGCCCTGGAGACGGTTTGCCATCACAAGATCGCGACCCAGGGCTGACAATCAATATACCCAACAGAGTGCCCCCCTCACCTGCTGTCCCTACTGCAGCTCCTCCTAAAATGAACAAGCAATCGGACGCATCGCCCAAGGCACTCGACGACGATGTAGCAGAACAGCAGCCTGAACAAACTCCGTATCGCGAGCGTCTCATGGCCACGCTTGGTTCCGATTACAAAGGGGTGGAAAGGTATCGCCTCCAGCAAGACGAAAAGCGTGAGCGTCATTGGAAGCGTTGGGGTCCTTATCTCAGTGACCGACAATGGGTGAGCACTCGCTGAGGCACTCATCTGAATATTCCGAAGCTGAGACTGGTCTAGGCAACCGTTCGTGAAGATTACTCCGGAAATGGCGACGCCTGGAGTCACTTCCCCCATGAGCACGCTCGTTCGCGTGCATACAGGTGGGGTGAGGATGGCATTGCCGGCATTTCGGACAATCACCAGCACTTATGCCTTTCACTATCGCTCTGGAATGGCAAGGATCCCATTCTAAAAGAGCGCTTGTTTGGCGTTACGGGCCACCAGGGAAATCATGGTGAAGACGTGAAGGAACTCTATTACTATTTGGATTCTACTCCGACTCACTCGTACATGAAGTTCCTTTACAAGTATACTCAGCGTCGATATCCTTATGAGGAGCTCGTTTCAGAAAATAAGAACCGTAGTCGTGACGTCTCCGAGTACGAAATTCTGGACACGGACGCGTTTGAGGAAGACCGTTACTGGGACGTATTCGTGGAGGTTAGTCCTTTCGCGTTTAGTCTTTGCATCCTGCTCTAATAATAACACTTTAAGTATGCCAAAGACGAGGATGACCCCGACAATGTATATATGCGTATCACAAGTTACAATCGCGGGCCTGAACCAGCGACTCTTCACGTCATACCTCAAATTTGGTTCCCCAACACCTGGTCATGGCCTACTGAGAAACCTCCTATGCCCTCCTTAAACGCACACGTGCGTAGCGGTATAAACTACGTTTCTGCGAAGCATCCTTCATTCCGCAAGACTCATTTGTATTGTCTGCCTTCCCCACCACCTGTCGATCCCGATGGCAATTTCGCAGTCGATCCGGACACAGAGGCCGTTGAACCTGAAATGCTTTTCACCGAAAACAATACGAATTTCAGTAGACTGTACGGTGGCCAGAACGAGACGCCTTATGTCAAAGACGCTTTTCACGATCATATCATTCCAGCTCACCGCCCTCCACCTCCCGATGCCAAAGAAGACTTCTTTTCACAGAGAATTCGGTCACGCACTTATTCTACTGTTGGCTCAGATGCTTCTGATGAACCTGAAGAGGGTCCTTGTACTCCCTTTCCCGTTGGACCCAGTTTTGTCAATCCTGCCCGCACCGGTACTAAAGCAGCAGCCCATTATGTCTTCAAGGACGTACCTGGCCAAGGTGGTTGCGCCGTCGTGCGCCTGAAACTTACTCCTTTGTCACCCAAATCAGATCCTAGTCTTGAGGATGAAGGCATTTTTGACGATGCTATTGAAGCTCGTCGTCAAGAAGCTGACGAGTTCTATAACTCACTGGTCTTTGGGCCGATCAGCGACGACTTTAAACAAATCATGCGCCAAGCGCTTGGTGGTATGCTGTGGACGAAACAATTCTACCAATTTATACAACAAGAGTGGATATCGGGTGACCCTGCTCAACCTCCTCCGCCACCCGAACGCAAATTCATTAGGAATAGGGTATGCCTTTGAACTCTTCTTCATGCTTCATCTCCTGACCGCATTTGTATAGGATTGGCGTCACATGCATATAGCAGACATTTTGTCTATGCCTGACAAGTAAGTTGTTTAAAAACGCCGTTATCGTCGTCGTGTCATGTATTTAATAGATGGGAGTACCCCTTCTTTGCTGCCTGGGATACCGCCTTTCACTGTATACCTCTTGCCGTGGTCGATCCTGCTTTTGCCAAGAAGCAGCTTGATCTATTAACGAGAGAATGGTACATGAAACCCGATGGCCAGCTACCTGCATATGAATGGAATTTCGGCGACGTCAACCCTCCTGTGCATGCTTGGTATGTATCTCGGTGTCAGTTCAGAGAGATTGATGTTCTGACGCAATTTAGGGCAACTTTCCGAGTGTTCAAGATTGAACGCAAGCTTCACGGAAACGAGGATGTCGCTTTTCTTGAAAGAGTCTTCCAAAAGCTTCTAATTAACTTCACCTGGCAAGTATTCCTCGACTGAGTTTGTCAAACCTCTAACATCTATTCAGGTGGGTCAACCGCAAAGATCAGGAAGGTAGCAATGTCTTTGAAGGAGGTTTCTTAGGCTTGGACAACATTGGCGTCTTCAATCGTTCGGAGCCTCTACCAACAGGAGGCGTCCTACGTCAAGCGGATGGCACTGCTTGGATGGCTTTCTATTGTCTCAACATGTAGGATATATGAGCAAACCCTATCTTCTTTGAACTGATTAACACCCGGCTTAGGCTAAGCATTGCTCTTGAGCTCGCTAAGCACAACCACGTGTATGAAGACATTGCCTCCAAATTTTTCGAGGTATGTTTTTTGCTTTGGTGCTAATCAGTGTCTTATCATTAGCCACAGCACTTCCTGTTCATCTCCGATGCTATGACTTTTAGAGAAGGCGATAACGAAACGAGCTTGTGGAACGAGGAAGACGGAATGTACTACGACGCCATACAGTTCGGCCCAGGAAATACCATGCAACTGCCCGTGCGGAGTCTCGTCGGGTTGATCCCGCTCTACGCTACGCTGGTGCTCGAACCTTCAGTTCTTAAGCGGTTCCCAGGTTTCAAGAAGCGAATGGAGTGGTTCATTGACAACCGTCCGGAAGTCTCGAGCAGAAATATAGCCAACATGAAAGGTCAGTATTCATATTTACGCATTTATCATTCTCGCCTTGTGTCGTGTCTAATATTGTTCCAGCTGGCGGAAAGGATGAACGACGATTACTGGCCTTGGCCAGCAAGGAGCGCCTCGTCCAAATTTTGGAGAAGATGCTGGATGAGGACGAGTTCTTCAGCGAACATGGCATTAGATCGTATGTGATCTCCGTATATACACGGGTTACGTACTGATATTGCTTCTAGTCTCTCAAAAAAACATAAGGACGAACCATGGGGCATGGACGTCCACGGCCAACGCTATGAAGTCAACTACTGGCCTGGTGACTCACGGTCTGGAATGTTCGGCGGGAACTCAAACTGGAGAGGTCCTATCTGTTGGTAATACAGTTACCTAGTTGACATCGCACTGATGTTCTGTCCAGGGCTTGCTACAAATTTCCTCCTGATTGAGAGCTTGCAACGGTTCTATCAATATTACGGGGACGACCTCCAAGTACGTTTGTTGTCTGACATTCAAGCTGCTACCATGACAGTTCCTTCTCCCAGGTTGAGTGCCCCACCGGAAGTGGAGAATACATGAATCTGGTTGCTGTGGCTGAGGAGATTCAACATCGTATCATCCATATCTTTGGCCGCGACATGCAGGGACGTCGGGCCACCAATGGTGGAAATCCGAAGTTGGATCACGACCCCCATTTCCGCGACTACGTCTGGTTCTATGAAGTAAGGAAATGCTTTGTGTGTTGTTCATTGCATTAATCCAAATCTAGTTCTTCCACGCTGATGACGGGCGTGGCCTTGGTGCCTCTCACCAAACTGGATGGTAAAGGCTACGGTTACTATTGCTCTAGCATGTCTCATATTTTGTTAGGTCTGGTCTAGTCGCATATCACATCCTCCAGAGTGGTGCTACTTGCCGATTACCAAAGACACCCAAAAGTAAGTCATTTGCATGAAGTATCAGAGTCTGAAATCAATCTGATGCAATTCCTCGCAGCACCTCGTAGTACGGCACACCATTACTTTGATGTTTGTGACCACCTAACTTCCGTGGCTTTTTCGCACTCATATATTGCTTACAGGAAACCATCGACTCTCACTCTGAGTTCGAAGACACACGATCTGCTTTCAGCACTATGAGCGCCTATGATTTGAACACGCTCGGCGATATTTCGCCTGACGCTCTCTAGTTGAGCTGGAACACAGAGCGCTCGTTGTCTGGTAAATTGCATAAACTGTTAACCTTGCCAAGTAGTCGGCGACCATTGTACATATACGCATAGATTTGTTGCCATGAAGTTGTAAATACAAGAAATAGTAACTCTATTCAATCGCAATATAAGGCTTCGTGTAACAAATCGATTTAGTAATCGTCATAGAGTATGTAGTCATTTCCAATGATATATGTAATACTGTCAAAATGGTTGAATGTGATCAGAATTAGCCCCGTCAACGGGCTTCTCTAATTGAAGGGTCTCGCAAAAGACTAGAAATGTACCACGGCATACCCAGAATTCTCTGGCACCTATTAGTATGGAGAATCGCTGCCTGCCACTCGCTGCATAGAAAGTTTGTAATGAACCACTGGCAGCCTGCAGGTAATCTCATTTCTCCTGCGGTGATTTAAGTGGCAGTCATAGTAATACATCTGCAAGTGTTTGGACAACAATATTCCCCCCCTCAGATCTCCAGAACTTGGTCCTAAGGTATGCGGTGCGACGTTGGCCATGTGCTCAATACAGCCCATGACAGTGCTCAGTTCAAAGGGCTAACAAGAATGGTTTTATGATGCGAAATAGCATTGCCTCTAGATAATACAAAGGAATCCTTGATTAGACAGCCTGGCCAGGGCTAGTCCAGATCATCCGCAAAGAAAACAGAGACAGGAACGGAAATGAACGGCAAACAAATAACAGTTAGATAGTTAGAACAGAGATATAATACTAGGCAAAGCGAAAGTATTAAACCTCTTCAATTTGGAAGAGAGTAGGTATGATCTGATTCGGAACCGACAAGTTAATTTCAGGTTCATAGCAAGCAGTGAGAGTCGACGCACCATCAGTTGTGTCGTAAAGCAACAGCTAGTCCAGCCTTAGTATTGCGGCTTGGACCACTCACCCCCGACGATCTATTGAGAGAAAAGAGAACAAAGGAAGACAAAAGAGATATAAAGGAGTGTTAATGGACATGGCCAATCATACAGAGACAAGAGTGGAAGACAGTGAACGGAATTTTGACAACGAAGGTCCCGAATATTAATAAATGCGAAAGAGATGCACTAGAAGAGAGAGAGACAGAGGGAGAGACAGAGGGAGACAGAGAGACAGAGAGACAGAGAGACAGAGACAGAGAGAGTGTGTGTAGACCTTGTGGGTGAGAGTAATCGAAAAGAGATTGAATATCTTGTTAAGGTGCCCAATGCGAATAGTAGCGTCATTATATGCAGAATTAGTCGAATAAACACAAGAGGGGGGGGGGAGGTGGAAAGCAGAGACAGGATAATAATAAGGGAAAGCCTGCATGCAGCGCGCATCATGTAACGAACAACGTCACTTGTCCGCCAGGTCGATACTGCTCGAACGCCATTTGTACATCTTCCGTAGATCCTAAGGAGACCATGTCACCGTCCTCGTCCCTGTACTTCACACGTAAAGGACCGTCGTCCCTACGTGGCCCGCACAGACGAATCTTCTTGCCAACCTTCTCGACAAGATCCTCATACTCAGTAGTACGTGGTACCTGAATGACGAAAATGTCCTCGTGGAAATGTACTTTCACTTTCACGGGGTGCGTGAAGGGGGCATGACCAGACCCGTTGACAGCATTATCAAAATTCTGTGACCGCGATGGACGCAAGCCAACTAACGATGACTCGCTGGATCCGTAGGGGGTAATAGGTGAGGAGGAGTTGGGTGAATAATCAGAGCTGTCACCAGTCGATTGACTCGACCCGCTTCCCCGCTTGCTACTACCCATGGACGTATTTGACCTTGGGTTCCATTGTGTAGAAGGTAACGGTGGCGGAACAGATTTCGGGACGTAGGCAGATGGCTGACTTGCGCTTCGAGCTCGGTTGACTGCATTCGGATTATGAATAGGGGCAGGGGTCTGAGGGATACCAGCGCGATAATCACCACTAGAATCGTACGTTGAGCGAAGCTTTGTTGAGCTAAATTGACTGCGCAGTGTCCTCTGGCGAGCAGAGGGATTGACACTGTTGCCAAAGCTTGCATCGGACTGAGTGCTCATGTTTGAATTCAAGCGAGGAGTTATCGGCCGAATGGAATTCGCAGAAGGAGGCGCGCTTTCCGTGTACGCTCGAGCTCGGTCATGCATTGAGTCGCGGTCAACAGGCGTACCAGCAGCACCTCTGCGCATACCCATGGGCGTTCCTCGACCGGACGGAGCAAATTGCGACTGCGTGCTAGCAGGAGGATAATCCTCGTAATCGTCTTCGTCAGCCTCAAATTCGAAACCGTCATGTGGTGGGTAACCTTGGGGTCCTCCCCCGTACACACCGTTGGGAGATGAAGTACTTGCTTCCCTGTCGTATACACTGTCAGCCCGGCCACGGCCATTTACTCCGTTGATACTGTTTGCGGATGATGGCGGGGGATATCCAGGCTGACCTGGGTTTGGAGCATACGGGTTCAACCGAGGATTAGTACTGTTAGTGATGATACGCGACAAGCCTCGATCTGAAACTCGGCGCTGAAGTGCTTCCCGAATCAACCGGTTAATGGTCGATTCCCACTGGCGCATTTGGTCTTCCCTGCGGCAGCGCAGTGTGAAATACTCAAGGTCGTCATCACCCTTCCACCACACAGCGAGAGGATATTGAGTGGGAATGGCGGAAACTAAAGAAAGGGCGTGTGAGTTAGCTGTAGCAATGCGAACGGGAAGTAGCGCACCAGTGGAGTTTCTAAGTGATCCGGGAATAGCCTGTGTGACATTACCAAGGAAGATACGGCCTTTCAAAAGAAGTGGTGTTGTTTTCTTCTGTGGTTGGCCGGGCAGCGCCAGAGGAGCAGGGGTAGCCTGCTTCTTGAGAATGGAATTGCTTTTGCTCACCTTCCTGCCATTAGGGGGCGGAGGAAGAGCTTCTTTGCAGCATAGGATGATCTTTTCGAAGAGGAAAACATGATACTCTCTGTCGATTTCAGATTTGGTCACGATGAAGATGTCGTCAAGAAGCAGTTGGCCGAAATTTTCCAGATGATGACCCTTCCAGTCGTCGACTCGACTCTGCAAATTCTTGACGGTCTGCTCGTTTTCTGCCTGTCGTTGGGCCTCGTTAATCTTGTCCGTTATGCGTTTAGCGGCTTCTGAGCCCGCCTTTAGCTCTTCATAATGAGGATAGTCATCGGCGGAAGAGGCTTTTATTAGCGACTGATGGAGAATGCGGTCCTTAGCATTGACACCTGAGAAGAAAAGATACAGAAACTTACGTCAAGTAGAAGGGGATATTTGCACACGCGCTGAACAGGCTTGATGAGAAATGCTGGTAGTTCACCCTTGACGTTGATCAGGTGATTAAGCGCCTATTGAATGGTTCATCAGTATAACAGTAATTGCCGAAACTAATGTGGGTTGTCAAGTCGACATGCCAGGCAGACACTTACAGCGAGACTCTGTTCGTGAGTCAACATGAGTTCCGAGGCTGTGGTATAATTGCCACAGTACGGTTCGTACACGATGAATTCATCTTCCTATTGTGGCCGAGATCATTGAGAAAATAGCCCAAAAAGGACATGGCAATGTGAGGTACTCACGCTCTCAATGAAAAGCTGACCCCATCTCTGGTCATGCCATGGAAGTTCAGCAGTGCTTTCAAACTTGATAAGGAACTTGCGCTGAAAGTTGAGTAGCTTATTGAGCCCGGGGAAGAGGAGGTGAATTGTATCCTGGTCGATGATATTATTCTGAGATAGTGCCGTGGAATATTTCTAAAGAGTAGAACTATCAGTGGATGCGACCGAATTGATTACTGAATAAACTCACCTGCATGATCTCCAGATCTTGTACATACTTGCGTTCAGTCTCGACCATCTCACGAATAATGTTGGTGCGAGCAGCCTCGCGTGAGTTGGCTGGAGGAAGAGATGAGAGAGGATCTGTGGCGAGCGAGTCGAAAGATTCATGCGATGCCAAATACGGAGGAGAAGGAGGCGGTTCTTCGAACGCATCCGAAGGTAAGTGCCCGACGATTGCTTTCACAGTCTTCACGACCTGATTGGAACAAGACTGAGCACGTATAGCAGACGGCCAGCGTCGGGTAACATACCTTTACAAGACCATCGTTTGATGACCGATCCCAGAGCTCCGTCACTGTAAATGGCTCACACTCGGGTATGTGCTTGGTGACAGCTTCAGAGGTAAGCTGCATGGCGAACATGAGGATGCCGTGCTTCTTTGCACGGTCGGGGTTTGCATCGTATTTCCCGTTGAATTCCGAGTTGTTTATTTTGTTGAAACCCTCGTCTTCCGGGAGTAAATCGAAAATGTAGCACAGGGGAATGCCGAGAGAGAAGATATCCCAGAGCTGTGTGACTGGGTCTGTGGACTGGCGAGAATCGTTGGTAGAAGCCAGAGAAAAGTAATGGTCAAAGCCGCGAATGCGCATAAGACGAGATCTAAGGCGAGAGCATTCTTGATAGAGAGAAGTAATGGCGGCCTGGTTGAGAAGAGTGTTGTTTGCGACAGGGAGGTCGATGGGAAGGCCCGCGCTGGAGACAATGGATTTTTTTCGGCCTGCGACAGAAGCCATAGCTGAAAAGCGGGTCGACGACGACGACGACGGCGAGGAGGAAAGGTGGACAGAGTGTGGATGGTGTATAGAGACACTGCAAGTGAGAACACAGGCAACCACGGCAACACTGTATTTGTACCTGTTTGTGTCCAATCTCTTTCTATTCAGAAATGTAAATAAATCTCTATTTTTTCATTGTTCCCCACATGTCCCTTCCATTATATTATATTCTTTTGTTCTTGTCCCTCTCTATCTACTTTATCTACTCTCTTTTCTTGTTTCTTCTCTTCACCTCTTACAGCCTTCTAAATACGCTATTTCACCCCCATCATGATAAAATTTCAGCCATCACGCCCCTGCAATCAAGCAATTAGCTCAGCATTTGTATCAATCAGGAATTCCCGCGCATCCCATGAACCTCTGTTTTGCGGTTCCAGCGGATCCGAGGATATCTGCATCTGAGCACACGAAACCTTTGAGTTCGTCATCCAGAGGCCTTTGAAGCTTTTGTATCAAATTTAAGCTGATCCGATTCCGTGGGAATCTACTACCGTATTTGGACATGAACCTAATGTGTAGTGCAAGACTCCGGCCACCTCCAGAAAGTAGCACAACGTTGAGACCCAATGGCACCTCGTGCGTCTGCAGCTTCACGTCGGGGAGTAGATCCAACCCATGCATCCACCGTCATTTCTACCAGCGATGCTCTTCCCCATCTTTTTCTCGATCCTATGCTCGGAACCCCCCTTGCTATGTATGTCGAGAAGGATGTTCACAACAGGGATTCCATTGTCTCTCTCATTACGGTAAGGTCAAACTCAGTCTTCGCGTCGCGTTGTTCGTCGCGGAATCCAAAAGATTTTCGTGTAAATTACGCAGCAGGAGCTTTGATTTTTCTTTCATAGTCCTTATCTCGCGTTTGGCATGCTGACGATCGATTCTAGAAACATGGTGGTACAGTTTCACCAGGCTACAGTGGTGTTCCTTACATACTTGGTACGACCACTAATCTGTGTGCTTTTGGAACCTTGTCCTCACCTACATCCACAGTTGACCCGTTGAAAGCTTCAGGTCAGAGCTTGTATAGGCAGTATGCAGGAAAAAAGGCCAAGATAGTTCTTAATGCCCAATGGGTGCATGAATGCATCAAAGCAGGCCAACTACAAACGTTCCACACAAACTGGGCAGGGTACAAAGTCACTGGCAATGAAACGTATGTCTTACGAAGTTTTTTACGATCTGTCATGTTTTAACGATTTGGCAGTGCATCACCGACCCCAGCTGAAATTCTCTCTCAACCTCCACAACCTCAGCCTTCCCAGCCGCAGCCACAGCACTCGGCAGCAACTGCAGTTCCCGATTCTCCTCGAAGACAGGGTCGCCAGACTGTCCAAGAGTCTGCTCGTCAGGTGGCTGCACCACCCCCACCAATACATCCTTCTATTCTGCACTCGGCAATGCATGTAGATTCTATGGTTCACGCTCAAAGTCAATTTCCGCCTTACCAACTGTATGTACCTCCTCCTCCTCCGCCACCACCGCCCTCTGCCATACCCCCGCCACGAAGCATACATACTCAAGCCCCTCCTCAAACATGGCAAGGTACCGGAATAGCTCCTCAGCAAACCCATATAGCTGCTCCACCTCAATTAATCCACCGGCCGCCATATCGAGAAGACACCTGGGAAGGATACGAACACACTCACTCCGCAGATCCTATGAACGCCGGAGGTTTCGACTATCGGTATCGAGAACCTTCCCCTTGGGGTCCTGCGTCAGGCTATTACGAATCCACTCCTGTGCATGTTCGTTTCTTTTCATCTTTCTATCGACTAGTCGTCATTGACATGTATTGCAGTACGACCAGACGTACGACCAGACTTACATGGAAGAGCCAGCGCCAGAGCCTGCTGCAACAACAGCTGCTCCACCATCGTCAACTGAAGAGCCAGAAACTGATAAAAGTAGGGGCCGCAGACGCACACGAGGCACGGTAAGACTTTCAATCGCGTTTCAATTTCTATTTCTCACCACCCACTTACAGACGACGCCAGCGGCCCCGACCTCGTCGTTAGTAGTCAATCGTAATCCTCTTGCACGTTCGCCGACTCCCCCTACGCGTACGGTCAAGAGCACTTACGGGGGAAATCTGTTCACTGCTGAAGATGTTGATTATCTCAAGAGATATATCGATTACTGTCAGGATCAAGGAATGGTGTTAAGGTAAGGCCTTTTGGATTTAGTGTCACATATTCTGATGATCCACTCAGTTTGAGGGAAATTTGTGAGAGAATTGCGGTCAAGGTAGATACGAACTCAGATCTTTAAATTGCACCCGGGCTGATGTCTTCGGCGTAGGCTCCTCATCATACGTACGAACTGCTCTTGTATAGAGCGCCATATCTTTGAACCAACTTTCACCAACAGCTTCTATTCTTGGCGTCGGTATTGCAACAAACACCAAATACGATTGGGCGGGTACGCTATGAACCCTGATCGGTCGGAAACACCGCCCCAACAAGCAGAGGATCAACAAGATATCGTAGAAGAGGAAGACACGTCTATGCACGCTGGCCCCGGCCCAGGAACGATCGCTACTGCACAGCAGCGGATGCAAGAAGAGTCTGGTAGGCCACGGAACCGTTCCCCTACCCCTCCCAGAGCGTTGTTCCGCAGTACCACGGGAAAGGGTGTGGCTTTCACTGAAGAAGATGTGACGTTTCTGGTGCGGTTCATGGAGTATCGTAAGTCGCAGGGTCGGTTTGACACGGTCGTTTTTTGGAAAGATGTTGCGACAAAGGTGGGTTCAGCAGTACCAAGGGTATCACAATCTAATACAATTCATTTTTAATTTGCAGGCACCTCATCATTCACGCGCATCTTGGATGAAATTTTGGCGCAGGCACAAGCACGAGTTTAATCGAACGGAAACTGACGAACCACTTCCCCAACCGCCCGACAAGAAAATGCGATACAGTCGTGAAGACGATATTCTCTTGGCCAAGCACTTTTTCACAAAACCTGAAGGCACATCGGATAAGATATTCCAGGCCTTTGCACGAAGGGTCTGTTTATTCTTTATACTTGATCATGGTGCCTTGGTCTGAAACGAATCGCGTAGCATCCTCATCATCCTTGGAAGGGATGGCAAGAACATCATCGGATACATAAGACTAAGATTGACCACTTTATTGAGATGCTAAAGAATGGCGAAGATATAGATGCTGAGGAGCTTGGCTTGGTGGAATGAAGATTCAAAGTAGACATCATGGACGATGTATATAGCACAGATATTGTTGTTAGACTGTAAAAGACAGGTGCTTCGAGTGAGATCATAGCCCACTGTATAGAGCGGCGTCTAGATACTCACCTTCAAATTTCAGCCTCCACAATATTAATGCCTGAATATCTTACTCAAACTCAAATCGACAAGGTAAGAGGGCTTGACTCGCTGACTGTTGGCTGTTAATCTATAGCTCATACTCTAGTTCTATCGAGACGGGTGAGATAGCCCCCAACTTGAAGCCTGACTCGGAGTATTCATACTCTTATCATCAGCTATCTCGTGGTGCCTGCTTTCCTCGACAAAGAAGAGACGAATGGACTGCTTGAACGCTCAAAGCAGCTGCTTGATGAATTTCCTATCGAGCAACACCCTTTGGTAGCGTACAAGTATGACCATTGCGCGACATTCTGAGGTATTGAACGTGCTACTACAGACCAAATTCACAACCAGCGAAGATAATCATGTCGGCGACGACTACTTTTTGACCTCTGGGGACAAGATGTGCGTTTCTTCTTTCCCTTTGCATTTCACCGACAGTCTAATTGCTTGTCTCAGACGGTTCTTTTTGGAGGAAGATGCAGTCGATAAGGATGGAAAGTTGAACAGAGAGAAACAGAAAGCCGTTAATAAAATTGGACATGGTATGGGTGGCTTTTCAAGTTTCAAGTTCTATGTTCTTCATTGGTTGACATCGCTATTTGTGAAATGAAGCGCTACACGAGCTCGAACCTTTGTTTCGGAAGGTGACTCTGGAGAAAGAGAAAGTAAAGGCTCTGGTTCGCGATCTGCAATTTCATGTCAATCCTGTCGGTGAGTTCTTTAGCCATGGTGCAACGGTATTTTGACGCGTCATATAATTGCCTGGCACTAGCTCTTCAATCAATGGTGATAACCAAGCAACCCCAGATCGGCGGCGAAGGTGGGCACTCATGAAGTGAGATTAGCCTTTCTTTTACTTGACCACAATACCTTCGTTTAATAGTTGGAGAGCACAACGATTCGTAAGCTTTATCTTTGCCTAAGACGTTGCTCGAGAACTCAGGTTCAATGTCTTTCCTCAAAGCACTTTTCTGGTGAGAATCGGGCTCTGTACTTCGTCGAAGGCCTCCTTAACAGTGCGTACAGTACACCGATCCTCCTTCGGCTCTCGGCTTTTGGTTCGCGCTTGAACAATGCACTCCGCAAAACGGTGCTCTTTCTTTTCTGCCAGGCTCACACCTCACCACTCCCATCACCAAACGATTCGTCCGACTACCTGAAGGTGGTACAGGATTTGAACGCATAGTGGCTCCTGAAGTCGAGGAACAAGTTGCCGCATCGCCCAAGGGCACATTCATCCTCGAAACTTGTGAGCCCGGTGAGTGACAATGTTTCATTCACAAAGCTTGATCTCACTATATGAGATTAGGAGACCTTGTTCTGATTCACGGTTCTGTCCTTCATAAGTCAGAACGAAACACCAGTCCATATACACGATTTGCGTACACCTTCCACATGATTGAGTCTCCTCCGCGCGCTGCATATGACGCCAAGAATTGGTTGCAGCCGACTCCCAGTATGCCGTTCTCTCATATCCTGAATGAGCCCAGTTCGAAACTGATCCACCCTGCACTCGCATGATTGCTACTGGGGGATCGTGACCTCATTCAAGGTTATCAATTGGTTACAGTGGTTATAATTGTGTACAATTGTGCTGTATTTCGACTGCATATATTATGACGCGCAACATCTACTCATTTGACGGGAGCAGTCCTTCAGCTTTCAGTTTCTTAACAGCTTCTTCGGCAATCCGGAAGCTTTCCATGCCAGTTCTGCACGCGATATACATTTAGATGGAAGAAAGAGACAGAAAAGATTGTACATACGGGATTCCGCACTGTGAATTTAGGCAGACATGAGAGTTCTGTATTATGAACAGAAGGGGAAAAAACCTACGTAGACAGCTGCGTGCAGGAGTGTTTCTCTGATTTCAATCTCTGTCGCTCCATTAACAACAGCGCCTCTTTAGCGAGATGAGGTCAGAGAGCGATCTGAGGAGACAAAAATCCTGATAATACCTTATATGACCAGCAAGCTGTTACAAGCAGCCAACGTCAAACGCATTGTGAGCGAAAGTAATTGTACCCGTACCTCTGCTTCTTTAGCTTGCAATGCGAGAAGTGCTATATTGATCAAGCTTCGTTGTTTTCGCTCGAGACCTGGACGAGACCAGATAGTTCCCCAAGCTACCTGTGGCCAAAGCGATCCGTATTACTAACGCCTGAACACTGCGACAACGATGGAGTACTTCTGTGGCCAACTATTTCAAGGGTCAGTCATTCGTGGTACCTAATCCACTACAACATACCTGTTGCATTGGTTTCATAAACTCGGAAACTCCCTGCATTGAAATTCGCAGGTTACTGTAAAGCTGCAGCAGTCTCCAATATGTAAGTTGCAGGCATACCTTCTTTAGTTGATTATCAACATATTCATCTCCCTGGGAGGGATAATAAGGTCATTAGCCTCGTGTAAGAATGAAGCTGGTGATGCTCACCATAACCTGCCGGCGAATAACCATGCCAGTATCATAGATTTCCTGATGAGCGCTTTCATTCAGCCTGGAAGACATAGAAGATGGTGGGCAACGCGAGAAACGTTAGGTCGTCATGCCCCGGCTACAATTTGAACCACTGTATAGTCTCACGAGGACAGCGAAGGTTCGATTTATCCCAACACTGTCATCAGCAAGTGAACTTGTGATCTTTTTTGTTAGTTATCTTTCCAACTTTCCCATTACTACGAGATCCCCTATTAGTTCAAAAATGAGCTCCATGTCCCGTCCTTATAAACCTGCCCATCTTAAAGTCGCGGGATTGCAAGACTTTGACGAATCATGGCTGTTCAACTGCCCAAACGCTTCGGTTGGGTCGGTCTTGGGGCAATGGGATATCCCATGGCCATGCAACTACGGAAGAAATTGCCCAAAGAGAGCGAGCTCTTCATATATGACATAGTAGAGGATACACTGAATCGATTTGTAAACGACACAAGGGAATTTGGGCCAGTATTAGTGCAGAGCTCATCCAGAGATGTTGCGGGCAATTCGGTAAGTAAGTCACGGTCTACAATGAAGAACGAAGTGAGTGATGCATCCGACGGACTTAGGAATGTTTTATTTCAATAGTACCTGAAGGTGAGCTTGGAATGCTTGTTCTGCGTAACGACTTCGAATCATCCTGAACAGGATCGCATGTGAAGTCCGTGTACCTCACGCCGGAAACAGGTGCATTAGCAGCAGAGAGCCTTGGGGACAAGATATTCATTGACTGGTATCAACATATTATCAATGGAAAGATCATGGAGAACTGATACCATTTGTTCTACAGTTCCACAATTGATCCGGCTACCTCCCTCGAGGTCGGAGATGCAGTCGAAAAGTCAAATCAATCCAATTCTCCCCGCTTCTTTGATGCACCGGTTTCAGGTGGAACTGCAGGAGCTGGAAAAGCCACTCTGACTTTCATGGTCGGGGCAGCTGCAGACGAGCCGCTATATCCCTTGCTGCATCAAATTTTCTCGTTTATGGGAACTTCCATTTATCCGGTTGGAGGACGCAGCCTCGGTCTTGCAGCCAAGCTGAGCAATAACTACCTCTCCGGAATCACAGCCCTTGCTACTTCCGAAGCAATGAATCTCGGCATGAGACTAGGATTAGACCCAAAAGTCTTGAGTGACTGCTTCAAAACGAGTTCAGGAAGCAACTGGGTAAACAACACTGTCAATCCAGTCCCAGGCGTCAGTCCAGATGCTGTGACTAGCAGAGGCTATAAAGGAGGCTTTAAAGTTGATTCGTTCGCCTTATGACCAGTGACTCACAACTCATAACGATATGCAAATCCCAGGTTCAATTGATGAAGAAGGACATGACATTGGCTGTTCACGCAGCACAGTTGGTCAATGCGAAGCTGGTTCTAGCGGAGGCCGGATTGTCTGCGTACACCGCCGCCGCTGAAGATCCTAATTGTAGAGACAGAGATTCTCGTGTAATATATAGATGGTGAGTGTTGAGTCTGTCTGTGTCAATTATTGTCTAAACGAGGATGGCTGGAAGGCTCGGCGGTGTTGAGCCTGATCTCGAAGCTAGTGTATCGCAGGAGTAAGTATATAGAGATGTCATCGGTATTCAGTACGCACTATCAACACTAAAAACAGATCGAATGTTGGGTCTTGAATATGAAGTCATTTTTAACTCGTGTGAAGAAAGGTTTGGCCTGGGGATCACTAGGTGAGAAGTCAAGCGCAGAACACGAGAACGGTACACCTACAATACTAGTGGTGGCATCTGTGATAAAATGAATCCACGCTTTAGCTTTAAATCACGACCTCCCTAAACATTGGTTTTGAATGATACCGATGACAGCGTCTGCTTTCGACGATGTAGTATTCCCTCCATTCGAGTCTCTCCCGTTTCGGCCAGGTGATCCTAAAGGTGAACGTTTCAATTAATGGGCAGAAGGCAGCGTCTCTATGTAAATGCTCACGCTTCACTGTCAGGCGCCATTTGGGGTTTCTACGAGAGTATCTCCAATGCGTCGAAACCTGACGAGTTAGGTGCCCTGAACTTATTGACGCCGGGACGCATCTTGAAGGCAAAGGAAGAGATCAAGATTGGCAGGGTCTGCAGTCTAAACTGGGCTGTGCAGAAACCTTATCCAGCAGGGTACGGTCGATTGGCGCTGAAGCACAGAGTTTTCCAAAATACAGGAAGGCTCACCTGGGACGACGAAATTCATATGAACACCCAATGCGGATCGCAGTGGGACGGCTTCAGGCATTGGGCTTACTACAAGACTGGTATGTCTCCGGCGAGGCATATGATGCATGAATCGTGATTACCTTTCGCCGTTCTGTTCAGCTCAGTTCTACAACGGAGTATCATCGAAAGACGGGCTTGTTGACGGAGGGCCAACTGGAATGTCTGTCGATCAGCCTCTGCAAAATGGAATTCACAGTGCGTCGCCTGAAGAGCCGTGGGCCAGATGCTTACGCGTGCGATAGCGTTCCAAGGTAAAATTGTCGGTCGGGGTGTCTTGTTAGATTTCTTCGCGTATGCGCAAGCAAACGGCATTTCGTACCGTGCCAATGACCAGTATCTGATAACCGCATCTGACCTCGACGCCTGTGCGAAAGCCCAAAGGATCACGTTTGAACAAGGCGATATCTTGTTTGTGCGCATGGGATACGTGCACTGGTATGAGCATGCCAGCATGAAAGACAGGTCAGACACTCTCCTGGCAACAACACGAGCGGTCGGATTAAGGCAAACAATGGATGAGGTACAATGGCTGTGGTACGGAAGTTCTTGGTGTCTGGATACGACAAATGAACGGAATATTGCAGGGATCATCATTTCGCTGCAGTCGCATGTGATGCGCCAGCATTCGAGGCTCGGCCCAGTATACAGGAATGGAATCTACACGACTACCTGCTCGCACTATGGGGGGTCAGTAAATCTCATTGTCAGATAGATATGTCAACACGCACTGACTAGATTCTAAAACATACCTGTACCCAGACGCCTATCGGAGAGCTCTTTGATCTCGAAGAACTGTCACAGGTTTGCAGAGAGATGGAAAGATACACGTTTTTCATCACATCTAGTCCGTTGAACGTGTTGAATGGAATCGCCAGCCCACCAAAGTAAGTTCATGATGCTGATCTGTCGATGTATTCTTAAAATCGCCAAGCATTCTGGCAATCCTGTGAAGGAATCTGATAATAATATGTCGTTGTTGGATGTGCTGTAAGATATCCTGTGGTGTACGTAGAATTGTAATTGTGCTGAACCGGTCCGGGCGGGTCGAACGATGTTCAGATGCATCAGTTGTCATTCTCAATGGCTCCTGGCTCTCGTCATTTAAGTCGACACGTCGCCGTAGGCACAAGGTAAGCATACGAGGTCGAGCTGGGGATGAAAGAGTTCTTTATTTTACACTATGACTTCAACAGCCCCATGGAAACGTGTGGCATCGGAATGACAAGACGCGAAAGCTCAATTGTGCTGGTTGAAGGTTTTTCAACACAAACACCCATTGGTCCAAATCATACACCTGTACTGTTGTACATCTTGCTTGCCTAGGCGCAGCCACAGTACATGGGGCCTTTTCTCAGATTCGATGCTGTCGTGTCCATAACGTGCAAGCTGTGGCCCATTCACCGTAAAAGGTCTCAAATCCTTTGACATTATCTTTCACTTCTCTACAACAACCCAACGGCCCAAAGTCGCAGTACGAACAATGAAGATCAAAGTGGACCACAGTCATTCAAGTTCTTTCACCAATGTGGCGTCCTTTCTCATCTCGAGTATAAATCAGGACAGCCTGAACCGCCGCCTGCAACAACACCCTGCTGTTGTGCCGCTGACTTTCGTCCACCCTGAAGCCTACGCAATGCGTTCTATCAAGCGTGTATTTGGCAAAAGGTCTGTCATGTTTTGATCAATGAAGCCCTCATAAGAAATTCAAGTTGTAATATTTTAGCAAAAAGGCCACTTTGGGTCTCGATGCACCACAGTCGCCTCCTTCCAAGGCAGACAAGTACGTGCGTAGACGGTCCAAAAGTGTCACTCTGCCTTTACACAATCATCGGAATGATGGCCACCTTCACGCATCAACGACAGTCTCAACAAAGCGCGCTAAGCACGGAATAAAATGTTCGGACATCAGGTTGGTGTTGGACATCTCTGGCGAGAATGCTGTCAAATTATCGCAGCATGCTTCCTCTCACTCTATGGATGGGAGCGACGTGACATCTACATCTGATGACTACCTCTCTGATGAGCAGTTTGCTCGTCCGCGCACTCCGCCACTGCTCATCGATAAGCAGACATTGGACCAATTCCCTCTCCCTCCCCAGATTCATGCCTACACGTCCACGGATGTGCGCGTCCCTATCTCCAATGACGGACTTCCTTCAGATGATCTACTACCACCTCCTCACCCTCGTCTGACGCAATACATAGCTGACCAAAAAGCGACACCTGTCTTTCGACAACCTCTTTCTCGCTCTTCTTCCAATGCATCATTCTCACGTCCTACTGCTACAGCATATTCCGGCTTTCACAACGAGTTGAATGGTCCTGCTGATCGGTATTATACATCCTACCCTCCCATCAGCGCTTTGACACGACCCTCCTATCGCACACACCATAATAACCTGTCCACGCGTAGCCTTGGCGCAGAAGTGTTGTTCAGGGGTCCTTCAACCCATCGTCAGGTCGTACATCAACAATCTCGCTCTGACCTCGGTCCTTCTGCCCGTAACCATTATGTGAAACCTCTTCCAGACGTGCCCGTGGACGTTGCAGCCTCAGGTGGCATCGCGCATCAGAGGAACCGTCCAGTCGTGCCTAAAGCTTCTTCTCGCTCCAAGCACCCCAATACAGCATGAACGACGGAGAATACCGTAGCACTTATTATTATGATTGTACAACATCAGACACTCCTTTTGCATTCCTTTTACATTAGCATTACTGTATGAATTGTATTGATACAGCACCTCTGCATTAGTCTGGATCATGTAACATGTCATTCCTTACGCATCATTTTTATTATCGCATTACCATTGAAAAGAATGCTACTCGCTGTATCCGTACACAGCATGAGGATTGGCAATCGGAACAGCATGCGTCTACTACCGTCGCTTTTCGTTCGGTATGTCTAGCATGGTATCTGCTATGCCGATGTCCTGTGCAAAAAGATTAGAAGATCATGCTTTGACATGAGCGCGTATTACTAACCGCAGGTGCAAACGGCCACTCCGCAAACGCTTTGACAATCCAAGTCCAGTCCGGGACTGTTAGTTCACGAATTATTAGATTAGTATCAACATTGGCTTCTATCTGTGGTAGAAGACTGTGGGCACCAGGACCCAGAGAACTGTAATGGTAGTCAAAGGAGTAAGCTCAAGAGTAATTCATAGGAGAAAAAGAATCATATACCTAAGACATTTTTTCAAAGGCGTCGCTCTTTGCACGTATAAGCGTCGTAAGCAGTAATCCCAGATGTGGGACCACTGAGCAGTTATCGGCTTGATAAGAAAATAAGCTCAGGAGGAAGAAAAGTAGTTGGCACGGCTGACCTGATCTTCCAAAGGAATGATTGAAGTTGCGAGGAATGGCACTCCAGCTCGACGATTTCCGCCTTTGGTATCAGAGACAATCCCATCTGCTCTTCGGGGAGTAGGGTGAAAATGGTCCCGGTACGGTTGTAAATGCTGGTATAGCTGCGTTGAGCATTCTGCGGTAGCATCAGCAATAACGCTTAGTTTGCAACGCGCCAGGTGGCTGACTGGAGTGGCAGTAATCCTCTACACGTACACATACCGTCAGCTTCAGCGACAACGGCGAAAAGATTGAAGAGAGAGAGATGCACCTGCCATACATAATCACTAAGAAGGAAGTTCATAGGTACTCGACCATATTTGAATAGCCAGGTATGAGTCGGAATCAGTCGCAAGAACTGGGCTATGAGTTGCTCTCCGAAAGTGTCGAGCGGTAAGTGGGAGATATATTGCAGCTTCGGATGTACTGAATAGCGAGTTAGAAGGGGATAGGAAAGGGAATTGCGAACAAACCTCCTTGGTCCCATGGAATAGTCGCTACATCCTTCAGCAACCCCATCTGCTCGATGTTCTCGAAGCTTTCCCAATCTCCAGCGGTCATAGGGACAACCGTCAAGCGAGAGTCTTGTTCTTGTAGAGGCTGGTTGAGAAAGCGCGTCAAATAGATTGAAGGGAGATCAGGGAGGCACTTACCTTGAGATATTCGAGATATTTCCAGTCAGACTCTAGAACAATGAGTTTCGATATTCGTTTTTGAGGGAGGTTGAGTAATGCCCGTGTAAGTTGACCGGGACCTAGTAAAGTACCGCAATAAGTAAGAGACCCGAGGACAGCTATGTGTAACTTGTACGCGCCTGGAAATGCCTCAACGATAACCCTTCCCGTTTGCCCAGCTGGAACGAAGGCATCCGCTACCAATGCAGCAGTGTCCGGGTTGGAGATAGAAACACGGTCTTTGATTTGCCGTGAGGTGAAGATCTCTTGCCAGAGCGACTTTGGTGGAAGTATCGTTTTATCTTCCGGTTCTTCTGGAGCTACTCTCGGTTTGGGACCAGTTTTCTGTTTCACTTTGGGCAAAGCCTTTTTGTCACTTGGTGGTCTGCCTCTTTTCTTGGGTGTTGCAGGAGTGTTTGTTGCAGGAGTGTCTGTTGCAGAAGTGTCTGTAGAGTAAGGTCGACTGCTACATCGTAACTCAGAAAAATGAGATACATCGGTTTTGGAGCGTATTAGAGAAGGTGGATGCAGCCGCAGTGCGCGGCTAGATCGTGCGCTGGAGGTAATGAAGTTGAAGGACATACAGAGTCGGATACAGACCCCCGGCGAGAAACTAATTCCCATAGTCTTATATTTCCCCTGGCCCGGCTTCCGGCCCGCCCCACCTGCTCACGAAAAAAAGTTTTGGACATTTCGATTTGAGTTTGCAGCAATGGCCACTCTTTTGCCTCCTCCAAAAAGACAAAAAGTCTATCATGGCGTTCCAGAGCCAGAACCAGAGCCACCAAAACCGTCTCGGAATATCCTCGTTCAGTTTGTCTCTGAGGATGATGGGTCTGCACTTGCCTCTGCTGTCAATCTTCCTGCAGATGTGAACAGGGAAGGACTTGAAGTGTTGGTCAATACACTAACGGTAAGTACGTTCGCTTATATCTCAACAATTCCCTGATCTATAATATCACAGAAATCCGACGATCCCGTCCCTTTTTCGTTCCATATTGACTGTCCAGTAGACCCAGACGCAGTGTCAACCTCCGCACCAGCCCCAACCAGAATTGTCATCTCCAAATCCATCCAATCCGACATTTTAGACAACCCATCCTACACAAACTTATTCACGGAAGAAGACGTCTTCATCGTGCGATGTACACCCCAAAGTGTGTTTCGTGTGCGGCCTGCAACGAGGTGCTCTGCTAGCCTCAGCGGACATTCGTCTCCGATTCTGTGTGCGTCGTTCTCGCCTACCGGGTCGGTATTGGCCACTGGATCAGGGGACGCGACGGCTAGATTGTGGGATTTGAATACGGAGACACCGTCGCATACGTTAGTGGGGCATAAAGGATGGGTGCTTTGTGTGGAATGGGAAGCGATGGAGAGGGTCATTGCTACCGGAGGACACGATGGTCATGTAAGAGCCTCAAATTTTCTTGCCCATTATGAAACTGAGTCGGGTATACCATTCAGGTCCGATTATGGGATCCGAAAACTGGGAAACCCATCGGTGATGCACTCAAGGGTCATACGAAATGGGTTACATCTCTTTCTTGGGAACCTATTCATCTGTATGTCCGGAGCATCTAGCATTAGCTTGAACTAATCACCACGACTTTAGAAATTCAAAATCTCCACGACTAGCGTCTTCTTCGAAGGATGGCACTGTGCGCGTATGGTCGACGCTCACGCGAAAAATGGAATATACCCTCGGTGGGCATGCGGTTCGAAGTTTTTGTAAAAAGATATCAACTGCGATAATCTCACATTTCGTTTCTGAAAGGCCAGTGTGAATGTAGTCAAATGGGGTGGTGGTGGTGTCGGTGGGTTCGGTCTTAAAAGAGGTGTCCTTTATACCGCCTCTAGCGATCGGACTGTCAGGGTTTGGGATGCAGAGGGAGTAAGCCTAGTTTCGTTCGTTCATACACTGCCAAGTTGAACTTACCTGTAAGTCCTAGGGGCGACAGCTTCACGTACTCAAAGACCACGCACATTGGGTAACGACACTCACGCTCAACACTGATTTCGTCCTTCGTACTGGACCGTTCGATCATACCGGAAAGCGTCCTCCAAATGACGAAGAAGGTATGTGTATACTCGTGGACCAAACCTTGTCTCTGACCTAATTTAACATTCTACAAGCTCAACAGCTCGCACTCAAGCGCTACACCTCTGTCCTCTCAACCACTCCTGAATTACTCATCACAGGCTCGGATGATCACACCCTCTTCCTCTGGTCTCTCTTCCCTTCTTCCGTGCCCGTCCCCATCGAAAGCCATTCTCAAGGTAAACTGAAACCCGTTACACGCCTTACAGGGCACCAGCGACAGATATCTCACGTCGCGTTCTCACCTGACGGGCGCTGGGCTGCGTCAGCGTCTTGGGATAGCTCAGTGAGGTTGTGGGAAGGAAGGACTGGCAAGTTCGTAGCGACGCTGAGAGGACATGTAGGCGCTGTGTATAGACTTGCGTGGAGTGCTGATGGGAGGATGCTAGTTAGTGCGAGTAAGGATGCTACTGTGAAGGTATGTTGTTTCCACTTTCGCTTTCTGCGGTTGCTGATATGCCTGGCTCTGATAGATCTGGGATCTCAAGACGTACAAGTTGAAGGTTGACTTGCCTGGACACACAGATGAAGTGTACTGTGTAGATTTTGTAGCGGACAAAGTGGTCAGCGGTGGGAGGGATAAACAGGTCAAGATGTGAGTTGTCTCTTTTGCACCTCTTTGTTGTTGTTGCTGACTGTCTATTCTAGCTGGAAGAACTAGAACACGGGCTACTAAAAGTACTTATTCTTACGATCCTAGCGATAGTATGTAGTGGGTGTAGAAATAGATAATCCCATATCAAAGCAGCGTGATATCCTCCGGAGCACCACCACGCACAACATCAGCCGCAAGTCTAAGCGCTACAATCTGGGAACTCAAACTTGAATACCCGTTCCCAATAAACACCTCTGCCCTCCTCGCAAGCTCGACATCAACAGCAACCAAGAAATCACCCTCGCCTCTCTCATACGGAATCATCCCAGAGTGCGTGACGAACGTCAAAGGACCACGTAGCCACCCAGCGCGCGCGGCACGCTCAGGGCTCTTGACGGCCGCCTCGAGCTTCCAGAGGTCGAGGTATACGTTGAGGTGGTCGATAGCGCCGTCGTGAAGGACGTGAAGCGCGCGCAGATGGGGTTTCCGATGCATGTGGAGGTCGATGGCGGAGAGGATACGGGAGAGGGGGGAGTAGCAGTGATCCAGGACTGAGCTGGCATTTGTTGGGTCGAGTGTAGGAGGGAAGATAGAAGGGGTGAGAAGCGGGAGGGTGGACCAGGTTGTGAAGCCTATTTGCGTTTGGGAGAGGTATTGGCAGTGTTCTGGGAAGTCGCCTGCGTTGGATGTGAGTGATGGGGACATGCTGGGGTAATTTAGTGGTTTCACCTCGGCGTATGTGTAAGGCTATGTAGGGCTCATCGTAGAGCTTGAGAGACGATTGTGTACGCTCTACAATGTCAAGGATCTGCGGTGACCATGCGAAATGTCGGGACAGATAGTATGAAAATGTTGGCCAGAGTGAGTGAATAGCTGGAGAAGCTAGGAAACTGTGATAGTTGAGAACAAACGATGGACGGGTAGATTTCGGCGCTTACTTCCAATGCAAGATCCAGTTGTCGACAACGACACACTTTTCTTTCCTTGCGAGTTCTTTCAGTGTGACTTGCGAGAGCTGATCATATGAAGACTCTATCGTGACGTGTACTAGATCAGCAGAGCCTTCTGGGCACATCTCGTGGAAGAGAACTGAAGGAACCGAGTCTCGGGTGGGACCAAAAAGAAACACAGAGAGGGGAAGGAGCTCGTTGCGAGGACGCCACATGAATGGCTGGTAGGCATAGACGCGAGAAGATCGAAGGGCAAGATAGTGGTACAACAGTATTTCTTGGGCCTACATAGCATTATAAGGATGGATCACTATTCAAAAAGCCTACTTGCCTGATTGTTGAAGCCAGCGCCCTGAAGCTGCTTGAACAAGACGTACTTGGAGGTGGGATTCGCATTGAGGAAGAGTCGTCCTTGTTGTATTTCATTCCGAGTTAGTTGAGAGTACAGTTCATATGGTGGACGATATATAAAGTAGAAGAAAGCAAGAAAGCAAGAAAGAATGAGAAAAGCGAGAAAGAGAGCCCGTTTCTTGTGAGAAAGCATGAGAAGAGGTGAAATTGAATATCCGAATATCCGGGCGGGACTTAGCGGGCCGGAGTTGAGTGACACCTCTCATGTCGCGACGACCACGAAAACTGCAGCGTCGTTTCTCCTCTTCGTCCGTCAGCATCCCATGGAACGACGGCCACGGCTCTGTCCCACTCGCATACGCTTCTCTTCCTCCCACTCCCATCTCCCCGTCTCCCCCTCCTTCTCCTATTCATCCAGTGAACCTCCTGTCTCTCCAGCAGCCTTCAGATCATCCGTTCTCGCTATGGGACTATCTCAGAGAAGAACTCCTCGCTACTGACTTTGACTCTCACCAGGAGCTCAAATGGGAGAGAGTCTCCAACTTTCTAAGCATTCCTCTAGCAATGGAGAAGATCATTGGCTTTGGCTTCATCCTCTGCTTTGATTCCTTTCTTTACACGTTCACCGTTCAGCCTATCCGCTTCGCACTCGCTCTCTTCAGGTTGATCAAGAACTTGTGTTCTTTCCGCTCCAAAACCCCGCCCTTGCCTCCCTCTCAGAAGGCCGACCTCCTACGCACACTCCTTCTCATCATCTCCATTCTCATCCTTATACCTCTAACTGATGCCAGCAAAATCTATCACTTCATTCGCGGACAGGACACTATCAAGCTGTATGTCATATTCAATGCTCTCGAGGTATGCACTCTGTATCTTGTGGCTTGAAGCCGCTCACGTCGTGTCTCTCAGATTGCAGACAGGTTATGTGCTTCTATAGGCCAAGACATTCTTGATTGCCTCTTTTCTCGATCTACCCTCGAGCCTCTCTCACATCGTGTACCTGTTTCCTCACACACCTTTCGTCCGTTCATGTTCTTCTTTCTCGCCACTGTGTACAATGGTGCGTCATCATCATCTATAATATCTACTCTCCTAACATCACTGGTAGTCGCCCACACCATTGTCATGATCTATCAACTTATATCCCTCAACGTCGCCGTCAATTCTTACGATCATGCCCTCCTCACTCTCCTCGTCTCTAATCAGTTCGTCGAGATCAAAGGCAGCGTATTTAAAAAATTTGAAAAAGACAATCTATTCCAGATTACTTGTGCCGGTACGTCAACTCATACACACTCTATTCAATCTAACGTTAACGTCAGATATCGTCGAGCGGTTTACACTTGCTCTCATGCTCTCCGTCGTAGCCTTCCGCAACCTCATCGAACTCAGCGGCTCCGAATTCGACTTTGGCCACGGCGGGTTCATCTTACCAAAGAGCTTTGGGTGGTTCAGATTCAGAGGACACAAGTCTTTGAGTGTCTTGTGGACTATATCCTATGCAAGTTTTCCTCAATGATCTGGATAGACACACTCATCAACACACTCACACAGCCTGTACTAGCAGTCATGATATCCGAGATGCTCGTCGATTGGCTCAAACACGCTTTCATAACTAAATTCAACCATATCAGGCCATCGGTGTACGAGCGTTACACAGATGTCCTATGTCGCGACCTAGCGAGTGGGAGCGCTGTTAGTCGAAGAGGCGCACGTAAGGTGAATACCAATTTCTCCTGCACACAGCGCATCACATCTAATCTGCCACATACAGCACACATATGTCGACCAATCCCCCCTCGTCGCCCGTCGGCTCGGTTTCGCCTCATTACCACTCGCGGTCCTCGCTATTCTCATCGGCTCACAGTCTCTAAATCTCCTCTTTTCTCGCCCTTCGTCCAATTCGAGTTCGCTTCCCACTACCACTGGATGGCCTGCCGAACCGCCCCCGTTCGAGTGGTCTTTTTCGAATGAACAGCTGTTGAGGTCTGTTACGTGGGCCATCCTCGGGGTCTTGGTCTGGCTTTGGTATGGTGACATTCAGTTTAACTTGTGATTTGTTGAAAATTTACTGGGCTGCAGTTTCGTCGTGATCAAGGTTATCATCGGAGTGAACCTTATCAGTTATGCGACGCACCGACGAGCTGGGATGGAAGCGAGGGAGGCAGAAGACGCTATCAATGATTTCGGGAGGGATCCGATTGGGGAAGGGAAGGAGGAACAGGTGTGTTTTTGCTTGATCTCACCACTTGCTACGTGGTTTGACGTTGCTGTTAGAAATACAACCGTGAACTCAAGACGCTTCTACATAACGAACGTGATGAGGTCTCTCCGATGGCAGAGATTGGTGAGAATAAGCCGCCTGTTAGGAAGGGGAAGGTTGGAGGCAAGAGCGATCCAGGTGGTGGTGGAAAGGGAAAGAAAGGCAGAGTTCCTTTGGAGGATTTGACAAGGTTTACGATGGTCAAACGGATCTGGTAGTCTATTAGCACGCTTTATGTAATACACATATCTCATGATAATAGTACACATATAGACTTTCTGACTCGTGTAACTTCTTTCCGTAAACTTCATGGACTCTTAACTGCTCGCTCATGGTACCCACTTATATGTTCATTGTAACATAATTACATCTGTTCATCCACATTGTACACCAATATTAAGGCGATCTTCGCAACGCTCGGGTGGGTGTTCAGCTTCCTCCATGTCTTTTGGTCCCTGTCTGTTGGAGCTTGGCTCAGATTGGGTGTCTCAGGCCCCCTACACATTCCCCTTCACCTGGCACCCAAAAGCTCAGGTCCCTGCCTCTAGCTGCAACCGTAAGCCAAATGCCCCATCCACGTCTTCTTCCTCGATGCTTAGAAGATACAGGTGGGCGCAACAATTTAAAAAGCAAAGCAAAATAATATAAATATGTAGTTAGCGCTGGTTATGACTGAATCGAGTCAGAAATTCTGCGGAAATGGTTTTGTAAAACAAGTTCTCACCTGCGACTCATCTATCAACTGAGTCTCTTCTAGATTCTCTAGCTGCGTGTCTGATTCTGATATCTGGGACACGTCCGTCATAGTAACATCGCTTGCTTGAGATTCGACTTCAGCGACCGGTGTTGTCGCACCAGACTTCAGGTTCTTCGCTCGCAAGCCCTTTTTGTCGCTGTTCTGATTTGGTCCCAAAAGGCCAAACAGCGTCTGCTGTCTAGGTCCTCCTTCTTTCTTTTCCTTCTCTTTACTCTTCAAGCCGTTAACGCCTGCAGTGCAAATTTGTATCAACGTACAAGAGAAAACACTGTAAGAACCTCACGTTTCGTAGGCTTGGCTGCTGCCAACTCGGTCTCTGCTGCATCGACCTTGTCAAAGAAACTCTCGCTCTTCTGTACTGTCTTGTTGTCTGTCTTTCGAGCAAACGGGTTCCTGTTGGTGTCTGGCGCTAGCTTCCGAGCAAAAGGATTGGACTCTGAAAAGCCACGTCACTTGAATGGGTATGAAATGTCGTCGCAAGAGGGTATCTCACTTTGTTTGGGCGGGGGCATCAAGAAATCATCCTGCGACTGCATCTCTATGTCCTGAGCATCACTTCGTTTCCGTTTCACTTCTGCTGTTATGGACATAGATGGCGATAAGGGATCGTTTCGAGCAGGCACAGCAGCGTTGGAAGAGTACTGCGTAGTCTCTACTGCAGGCGTTGCACGCGTCAGTCCTGGTCGGTAGATTGCAGGAGGTGAACTGAAATCTTGCAGCGGTTTTGCTCGCAATGCATTATTAGCAGGAGCGTCGTCCATGTCCGGTAATCTTCGAGGTGGTGCGTCAATCTTATTCCACCGTCGACGTTTTTCACGCGCTTCAACCAGTCGGTCCTCGCTTTCCTCTCGAATATTCTTCAAGACTTGAACTTTTTCTCGGAATCCAACCAGCCGGTAAAAGTCAGCGATCTTTATCACCATGTCGAATGTTTGGATGTTATGCAGCAGTTTCGTGAGCTCCAGTGCGCGCGCAGTATTATCTGCCTTGCATGCCCCTTGAATTAGAACGATGAACTCTTTGTCGATCGCTCTTTCCCTCTGCATGATGTCGTCTGTGGTGAGTTCTTCATCAAGCGCCTCCAATGCCATCTCTAGGAACAACCGCTCTCGTTCGATCCTGTACGTTTGTGAACAAGTATGTCACGACATGAAGAGATAAAGGCTTACTGTTCTTCTTTGTCATCCTCTGTGCTGAATGGCATTCGCAATGGGAGCTCTTGAACTAGGGGCCTTGGGAATACAGGGTGTTCTTGTCTTCCCTGTTACAAACTTTTAGCATTCACTGAGATTACAGACGCAAAACTACAGCTCACCTTCAAGATCAGGCACATGAAGGAGTTGCCGGCGAGTCCAACTGGCCAGTACGACTCATCCTTGCCAACACGCCGTTCCAAGAGGTTAGTATCCATGATACAGACCCAATTCGCATGGTGGGGTACACGATATTTACAAACTATATGAACCAACCCAGAAGTGTCGTACATGACTGGTGCCTAACGCCCGCTGTCAGAGCACATTCGTTCAACCAGCTAAGAATGTCGACCTACCCCCTCTTCCGAGATTCCAATCCACTTTAGGGTGTGTCCTTTGGGTATCGGTAGTGTATCGCGTTGACGAACACTCAGATCCTCAAAATTAATCATTTTATAGGAAAGAGACTGAGAACCTAAGAACATGTTAGCCAGTGCTGCGTTGTCTTGCAACGTAAACGCTTACCGTCGATAGTGGTAGACCCTGGCCGATAAACCACAAACACCCACTCAGACCCAGCTACCATAGACACAAAATCACCACCCAAAGCGACTATTCTCCTTTCTCGTCCAGTGCCACTCAGAAATCGGAGATGGCCCTCTGATGTAGCAACTACGACATTCCCAAAACCTTCAAGGTCACTGTCGGAATCATGCCTCAGGCTACGAGATGGCGGGACACCACCAGCAGCGACACCAACGACCCTGGTATTCTTCGCCTTCAAGGAATAAGACCAATCGTTCCGAAAGGTCGTCCACGAGCCATATGGCTTATACAGTACTCGAGCACAGTGTTCGCCTTCAGAAGGAGAGGCAAACAAAGCACCCCTTTCACCTAATAATGAAATTGGCGACCTCCGTCTCTCATAGACAAAGAATATTCACCTAGGTAGCCAAGATCACATCTATGGGTATCGTTGAAATGATATCCCTTGCGAGCCGATTTATTGAAGAAGTCCACATTCACTATGTTATACTCGTCCTGTTCGGTGACCTCTATCACTCCAAGCATGTTATACGCTGTGAACCGGGTCAACATAAGAATGCAAATCTAAACAAAATAGTTCCACTTACCGAGGTACCTCTTTCTAGAGTGCATTGGAGTAGATCCAGGTTGGAAAGCCGGCTGAGCTTTCGTAATGCTCACTAGAAACAGAACTCAGCCTGCATTCGCCAGTATTCTGTTCTCAGCTTACCCATTTCCTTAACAAATGTATCATCCTTAGAGTGAGAGTGAGAAGGTTTGTCTAACATTCCGTCTCCTAAATCGTCAATCACGAAGTCATCGTCGTACAGCGCTCTGTCAGTGATGTCTTCGTCATCAACGTCTCCTTCAATGACGCTGTCCAAAATAATGCCAACATCCGGACTTGTGTCTTCTCCGAAGAGATTCAGAGGTTGCACACGGGTTGTTGCGGAGGCCTTGGTGGCACTAGTCTGCTTTACAGGGTCCGGGAAAGTATCTGGTACTGGATTGAACCATCGAGTGAAATTACCAGCAACGTCGGTCCAGGCGATCAAATTCTGTTTTGGAGAGAAAGCAATTTGGATGATGTCTGTAGTTGAGTTTGCCGCTTGTCTACGGGCCTGTATATGAGTTATGTTTAAGCAAAAATCAGTTCTGACTTACTTCGCTATTATGCGTTTGGTTTGTGTCGACCAGATATAAACGGTCGATTGACAAGCTGAGACGAGGTAGATACCGTTGGGGGAAAGAGCCAGCGCCGTAGTGGTTCCTGTGACTTCCTTATCCGTGAAAGTCGAGGTTCTCGACCAATCCTTACGCGCAATAGTAATGATGTCTTCACATTTGGTTAGCTTAAGGAATGATGAAATAGATTGTAGTTCGACTCTACCATGTGTTCGAGAGATCACAAAGAAATATTCGCCGGACGTGTGCCATACAGCAGAACAATCGTGTGCAAACTCTGGTGCCCTGTTCGCAAATCAGCACCAAACATGGAACACCCTGCTAACAACATACGACGTGTCGGAAACTGCGGGAATTATACCATCCAATGATTTTAGTATGGTGGGGACATCACCGGCAAGATCCCAAGTAATGATTTTCCCGTCAGAATCACAAGTAGTCTGGTCCTCGTCAGCTCAAATTATAAACAGGGAATGAGCAGAACACACAAGTAGTGGTGACGTTGGGTGCCAAGTCGCTTTGCGCACAATGTTTTTGTGTCCTTCTAAAACCACGATCTTAAGGATATCATCCATGTCAATTACTTTTACGTTGTGTTCTCTGGTGGCAGATTGTCAAACACGACCAGAAAGTGAAGCCCAAATACGCACTCAGAGGTCACCGCAACACGTTGCCCTTCAGGGTCAACAACTATGCATCGCACAGATACACCGCCAGTTGTTGTCACTAAGTCGGAAAGTTCATTCTTGTCTTTGATGTAGCGCCGTACTTCTGATTCTGCGCACCCTGACAGCCAGCACTCATCCTGAGAAGCCGGTCATATCACAAGTACAGATCAAAGGATAGAGTTCGTACCGTAGCTGCCACTGTAGTGATAGCTGAATCTGCATCTGCAGCCAGTTCCGGTTCCTGCTCAGCTCCCTCGGAAACCTTCCAGATGCGAACGATACAATCTGAACCACCAGTGAAAGCGCGTCTAACAGTAGCGTGAATATTAGTACATTGAAAGGAGCCTGCGCGTGTGAATTAAAAGCGTACATTCCGTCGTTTGAAAACGCTAGGAAAGTTGGTCCTTGCGTATGCGACAAACTACTAATGAGTTTCGACATGGCGACAAGAGAAGAAGACGCGTTCAGTCACATCTGCGCCGCATGTGACACTTCGCGTGCGGCGCTTACAGTGATTCAGACTCAAAAACAGCGGAGAAACCGATTTCTTGCAATATATGTTTACAGTGTTTACAGCATAATACTCGCCTCCATAGAGTCTAAGATTGATAAAAACCTCGACGAACCAGATTACAAGTGTCACTATATGGGCATTTCGAGTGCATCGGTTATGTGTAGACCACGTCGATCACAGTTTGCTCCGTGCATGCAAGTTCTCAAGATCACTGTACCGATAGTACAATTTCAAAGCCTCAGGGTTGGCTACGGCACCGCTAGGTTTTGTCTGTAAACCGGAAACAATCTGCTTGACTGCAATTTCAATCTTCTTTCCATTGACCGTATACTGCAGAGTCTGATGAGCACCATCGCGAAAAGGCAAAAGCGGCACACACCGGGATATCATTGACTTGGAAGACATATTCAGGGACATGCCTGGCGCTGAGTCCATGTCGAATGGATGACTTGATTTCCTTCTCGAGCGCACGAGTCAATTTGTGCCCCCTACGCATCTTTAAGAACAACAAAACTCTTTCGTCACTATCTTGCGGTCTACGCTGGCCGACACAGATCGAATCTTCGATCAAAAGGGATATTTTCGGATGGTCCTCCAGAATTGAATATATTTCTCCAGAGCCAAAACGAATGCCTTTAGGGTTGAGAACACCGTCGCTACGGCCGACCTTAAAAACAAAGTACCACGCCAATGCAGCACGCCGAGACTTACCTGCGTCCCAAAACCATAATTCCTTTGGATTCAGGATTCACTACCATAAGATCTCCTTGACGCCAGACCCCTGGAAAATGAAAACTCAAGCAACACTGGGAGAGTAAAACACTAATGCCACATACCTGGGAAGACATCAAAATAAGTCTTGTGAAACTTCTCCCCTGACTCATCACCCCAAAAGAATAATGGCACAGAGGGATGAGGCCTTGTACAAACCATTTCTCCGGTTTCACCAGAGTGTTCAATGTTATTTCCAGAATTGTCGTATACCTTCATGTTGCACCCGAGAGCCTTGGCAGGTATCTCTGCAAACATTATATTGTAGCCATCCAGTAAAAGCAAGCAACGGACTGAACTCACCTCCTGCGCGTATAGGCAGACTCGGGGGGCTGACTAAGACTGGTTGGGTGTTGAGATAATTGTAAGAGCAACAAAAACCCATTGAACACTGACATGCAGAACAGATATCTGTACCTCCCATCCCGATATATACTCGTGTGTTGCTTCCAAAAGCACGCTGGGCCCACGTATGGATTGGCACAGTAAGTATCGCTCCTCCAACAGCGATGCTGTGAAGAGCTTCAAAGGATGCAAGCTTCACTAGTGGTCCGAGTCAATAGATATTCTAATGGACACTGATTTTCATACGAGGTTCTATTCCTTGGCCATGAATCTCTGCCAAGAACCGTGGGCTTAATCCAACAACTGACACCCTACACATATTTTAGTATCTCTAGTCAAAGTAATGCTAGAGTAACCCACCCCTGATCATGAATCATGCGCAGAAAAGAAGACACACTCGGGTGAAATGGCGACCCGTCATATAGAAGTATACGAGCACCCCAAGATAATCCTGTCAAAAGAAGAGTCCACATCATCCACCCGGTCTGAAGGACACTTTGTGAATAAACAGGTCCAGGCTTAATAACGTTCTCCATACAGTTGTATATTGAAAAAAAGTGTCATTAGGACCAACACCGCAGCAGTATGCTAGTTCCTTCTTGAGCTGAATGAGGATGCCCTGAATAGGAACCTGTATCAATTACAATAATCGTTGTTTTTGAATGACTTTTACCCCAGAAGAGTGGACGATGCATTTTGGCGCCCCAGTTGTTCCTGAAAGGAAGTAAGAAAGCAAGCTCGGATACAAAAGAATGAATACACTAGCCAGAAGAGTAGAGTATCACCAAGGGATGTTGAAAGGGCAACTGCTCGAAAACCAGGGGTCTATCATCTCCGGTGGCTAAGAATTTGTCCAACGAAGTACTGAGCCAGTAAATAAGCTTTCAAGTAGATTGTCTTCCGCCATTCGATCGTACCTGCTCGAAATTTCAGGGAACACACATATCCGTCCAGTTAAGCGACTGGGGAGCAGGATGCCCAACTTCAAACCAGTTTCTGCCAAAGCTTGAATGACCTCTTTAGCTTTCGACCTGAGGTCTACGATTTTGCCAGCATAGAGAACTTCGGTCTCGATGAAGATAAATTCGGGTTGAACTTGTCCATAGCGATCTAAGATACCCTGGACAGACTCTGAGCTGCATTGAAGATCACGCGACCCTAGAAATATACCCTAGTTCCCATGTCTGGAGCCGTGCTGGTGTAGACGCCTCCGATACTCGCAGTAGCCAAAGCTAATACGATTGCTTCAATTGAGTTTGAAATAACAGCTGAAGAATGCGATATCAACATGAAAATAAAGATAGGGATCACCACCGGGACGTACCAGCGACTCTAACACCAACTGTTACACCATTGACTCTGAGAGCGGCAGCCATGTCAGCAACCATGCTACGCAGCTGCCGATAGGTGTAACCCTTTACTATCCCAGCCTCTGTCACCGTAGTACATGCAGTTCTGTCGTCATTACGCTGGAGTAGATTCTCGGCATAGTTCAGGCGTGCGCCAGGAAACCAAGAAAGCTGGAATGCAGATCGCCCCGGCTCAACAATCTGAAGAATTGTCATTTGAGCCGTCTTCTGGGAGAAGTCAAGACACAGACCTTCGTTGGGGGATGAGAATATACTATCCCGACTTGCTGCCACAGATCTAACCAAAACGCATAGTCGTTCACAGAGTACTCATGAAGATCGAAGTAATCCTCTATGAAAGACGATCAGAAGCTGCGTGGGGCCCAACGATACTAGAACTGACTGAGTGACAAGCCATGTTTACGGTTTATTGCACGTCTAAATTTCTCAATGGCTGTCAAAGCGGGGTTTGAGGGTTTCCAAATGACTCGGCATTGGGAAAAACGATCCGGCGACATGATAATAGGGAATACAAGGCCATTTTGTGATTGAGTGCTACTCAAATAGTCAGGAGACGACTAGTAGACGACCCGTTACGATGGGAGTGAGAAGTGCAAAGAGAAGGTCACGCGTGTCGCGACGCGGCCGCCTGCTGGGAAACGCTTCTTCGTTCTCGTTCTCGTTCTCGTTCTCTATGCTGGCGAAGACACCTTGCGCACTAGTAATCAAAGAGATATGCCTTGCCATCGTCCATAAATAGTGACCAAGTCATCACAAAGGCGCTGCTCAAGCATACTCATACAAGGACCCACCATCGCAGCCTTCCGATGAGCCCGATGCCTTTCTGGATTTCTGATCGCATGAATTCTTCGTGTGTTGGTCAATCTCATGCACTGTTTTCGAGATGGCAAGTACCTTTTAATAGTTCTGTGGTACGACATCTCCGAGCTCAAATGAGACCGCAGCGCGAACGTCCCAGCTTAATCGGCATCCCTTACAGCACGATATGGCCTTTTCACGTATGTTCGTTGGTCTCTGATTCTGTTTCTGTGTCTTCCGAGTCTAGGACAATAGGTCACCGAACATTCCTTCGATTTGGTAAGACCTCATCTGGGTTTCTTCATACATCAACGAGCAGTGAGTCTGATCTTTGATTCTTTGAGGACAGATTAACACTAGCTGAAATCTCCGATCTGATTCTAGAGCATTGTAAGTGTATCGCCATATATACTAAAGGTGGTCATCGAAGAACACGCTGTATTAGGGAACTAGTGCTGTGGCGCAAGGCTTGGTAACCTGGTCCTACAAATGTACCTTGCCATCCATCTTGCTTCTTCCCAGTACTATTACTGGCCCTATGCACCCTTTACCTCGACCTTTACCTTCGCTCTTTTACGCTTCGCTTGCTGTTTCCACCGCCACTCTTGCTCTTTCTCTAGTCGGTATAAGCTTAAATGCTTCACCACTACTCTGGGTAATTCCAATCGCATATGCGGCCACGCTACCTTATCATATTGCACTGCTCGCGCTTGCGCGTGTAGAACCGCACGGCTCAGCACGACTATTCTCAAAGTTCAAAACCGTGTGCGCATTTGCAGTCTCTGTGTTGTGGACCACTGCCTTTGGAGTTGCTGTCGCTGCCATCATACTGAATGCCATCAAAGTCCTTCCTAAATCTGAAATCCATACACGAATATGGATTATAATCCTGAGCAGCGCGTTTTCACTAGTCGAGTTGAGCTTGATGTGGACAATTGCGATATTCATCCGCAAGGAAAGGATGCGGATTACATATTCGGCGAAATGGAGGCCAATCGTTAACGGCTCTCAGGCATGGAGGTTTGTGCCCATCATTTGAGTGATTAAAGAAGGTATGCTAACCTTGATTCCAGTATCAATCGCAGCATATAACTTCACTCTTTTACTAGCTCTTGCGTTTCGACTTATCGCAATCCCATATTTACTTTGACGGTGTCAAATGTATTGTATTACTTATATACAGTGCCAAATCTGCATTATACATATCTTCAATCAAGGCCGATAGAGAGCGGTTGATTTAATCGCAGATTCATGAACCATTACTATCAGGAGCATGTTCCGGACCTTCATTTTCGGCTTTCTCGACCATTCCCCCATCAGTGATGGATTCTGCTTCTCCGTTGTCTTTTCTTCCGTATTCCTCTTCCTCCGCTCTAAGCACGGAGAGAACCACTCCTTTTACCCCCTCCTTTTCTGGATTGACTTCATACGATGCTGGGGCCACAGAAATGAAGGATTCCGTGAGCGAGCTTACGGTGGTAACCGCCATACTGAGAACCGCCTCCACTCTCTTCCTAAGTGCCTCACTTGTGCTTGATACGCCCTAGAAACGAACAGTGACATCAGCTTAAAGCACAGATAAGGCACCTATTTCCGCATACCAAAGTGACAAGGTTTATGGTGGCGTCTGCCTCGTCGAGCCGGACCAATAGCGACGCGTCATGTTCATCTTCGCCTTGTTCAGATTCTTCATATACCTCGTCCGGCATATGAAGCTCCACATCACCAAAATGGGCCTCTAAAAACATAGCTAGCCTTCGTATCCTGATAACTGATGAAGTCTCGTCTTCCTTGTCTGCATGAGGATGTGAGTGAGAGTGCGAATGAGAATGACCATTGCTCGTCACTGGGTATAGAATGGTCAGGTCAGATACATAGAGTACATGGTCATGATACTCACACTTGACAGACGCTGGGCTCTTGTCAATTCCAGTAATCAGGGCGAGTGTCGAATCTGCAATCATATCGTTACTTGCACTAGAATCCCATTCGAGCGTTAATTCACGCTCTTCAGTGTGCTTGACATCTACAGCGCCCATCACCTTGACGACACAGCATTCAACGACATGGGGCCATTGAGAACACAAAAAGATACGCACTCGCATTGTAGGTATGCCGTCCATATCCACACCCTCTTCTACGCCACCATACATACCTTCAAGATGCCAACGTACTAGCTCCCAACGGACGCCGACAACAATTTTCTGCTTCTGGCTCACCGTGCATGTTGATAGTCCGGCGAAATCTCGTAAGTCCCGAGGGTCAAGAAGCGTGTATGAATAGTCTTTTGACACTAGAAGTCCAGACATGATATCGTTGGCTTGTGGCTGCTTGTCGGCCAAAGTACCAATTGCCTATAAGACGAATATCAGTAGAAACCGATGATCATTATGAAGATGCTTGCTTTAGCCACTCGTTCACCGCGAAAAGATAGGTTCAACGTCTCTAGATTACGAGGAGTATGTATTTTAACATCTTCGTCTCGTTCCTTGTAACGAGATGTCATGGCTGCACGAAGACGGCCCATCGCCGTTTGCTCGCCATGAACAAGGACCTGAGTAAGATGTTGATGAGGAGCACATCGCTGCAAAAATCATTTCACTTACGACGTGCTGAGCTTTGACCATCTCAATGAACTCCGAATTCTGAGAGTAATCCACATGTGCACTGAAAGAAATATATTCCACCGAAATCTTCCTTGGAATCATGCCCCCTTTCACAGATTCAAATTCATCCGGTTCGTTGATGATGTCCTATAATCAAGAGCAGAGGGCAGACATGAGCGCTCGAAAAGAAGATAGATATATTCAGAGAAAGGAAAGGAACACCAATATCGTTCACAAATTCACTCAAGCGATCACAAGGGGGAGAGAAAAACATTGGATTGCTTTTTTAAATACAGGGTGGTATAGGTATTCATCTCCGAATTCACTCACCCTAGCCAGTGTCCCTTCTACTGAATATCCAGTGATGATCAGGCCGTTTCGAGAGTCAGGAGCCCATAGCTCGAATAATTCTCGGCTGGGGCCTGATTGCATGAATCCAGGACTAGCGAGTACTACGCACGGAGGGCCCTCTGCGATCTTCTTTTCCCAGCCTCGTAACTGGGGTAAGTTCGAGATATGCCTTCATTGATATTGAAAATATGAGAAGGTGAATTTTTAGGGTCCAAATAACAACTCACTTGAATACAAACGGATTATCTCGTTTTGCGAATCTTGAGCGAACATTGGCATTCATGGTATGAATGTAAGTTTGATAGACAGCCATTGATTTTCGAGCCAAACCAGAAGCGTAGTATATTGGAACATTGTGAAGGTCTGGATGTTTTTTCCAATACTCGTCCAGAATCAGAAGTAGCTCTTGAGCTCGACCAAGGGCAAACTGGGGGAGAAGGACGTGCCCTCCGCGGCGTATTATAGCGTGAACTAGGCTTGTGAATCGTTGCTCTTTTTCAGGTCTGCTTTCCAAAGTCTGTACACCGTAAGTGCTCTCTACGATGAGAACGTCTGGACGTATCGGAGGAACTTCTGCTTTGACAAGATGGCGATCCTCTTCGCGTGAATAGTCCCCAGTATAAAGTATACGCAGGCCATAGATATCTATCAAGAACATGCAAGCGCCCAGGACATGTCCAGCATGGTAAGGAGTGAAAGTTACACCAGGGCAAGGCGTGATAAGTTGATGGGCGGAGACAGGAATGATGAATGACAGGGACATTGACATATCCAGAGGAGAGAAAAGAGCATCGGATGATGAAGCGCTGGGACTCGAGGTCAGGGATAAACATCGACAGCGCAGACGAGACCAACCTCATTCGGACGAAGTCTTGCATCATGAACTTGTGAAGCGCCTTGGTGGGATGAGTCATGTACACCTTCCCTTTGCCATCTCTGAAATTCGTCTGAAAACTTCATTAAAGACTTATTGAGCAGTTTATAGGAGATATGCCTCACCTTTTCAGTGATGTACGTGAGTGCAGCAGCATGATCTAAGTGAAAGCTACATCATAGTTAGGTAGCAGGCAGCTAGCAAATATCTATGGAGCTCACTGAGTAATCAAAAGTGCGTCAACAGTGCTCCAATCGAGTTCGTCGATGAAAGGCAGGGAAGCCATTCCACTGTAAGCGGGGTGTACTCCAGCATCACAAACAATTGTTCTTCCCCGGTATTGTAAAACACAGCACGATCTTCCAACCTCTTGACCAGCGCCCAGCAAGGTTATGCTCAAAGTGGGACCATCAGACATTTTTCATGAATGCGACGAGCGTGGTAGTACGTCGAAGTACGAGTCAAATCCGAAGATATTACATAAGCGGGCGAGTCTCTCTTCGGCCTGCGATGTCTAGAGGTCCTAAAAAACGGACAAAAAGAGTTACAACAGCGAAAGTGTCGTCTGCAAAGCTAGCTGCCAAAAAGAAACGCAAAAATGACGCTCGAGGAACGAAATTCAAGAATGCGGAATTGAAGGCCAATCTGGACGGTCAAGCACACATTTTATACGATGTAAAGCGTCTCTAGTCAAAAAGCCATTCTATACACTGAATCACTTCCACAGCTGGCTACTTCTGCGAGGACCGCTGCGGACACTCGATCGGACACTAGTCCAAATATCCTTGATCTCACCACTGTGCTCAGCAGCCTTTGAAGCAATTCGGTAAGCGCCTCTAACTCCTCTGAATGTGTGCAATGCACTCATTCTCAAAGAATAGAGAAACATCATTTATTCTGGAACATGTATCGTAGATCCTTTTACATATAACAACACAATGAAGGGAATGTTAGCAAGGTACAGGCGAAATCACTGAGTCCGCCCAGAGAAGCACGCAAATTCCAATAATAACACAAGTAGCCTACAGAATTCGAATACTAGTGAATGAAACCAAGGGTAGCGCAATAAATCAGTAGAAAAATAAAAAGAAATCCTGATGCAGAGCAGCTCCAGACTAGGTGCAAATGCTGCCAGTTGGCCACCTCAACTCATGTCTTCCCATGAGGGCCGCGGCGCATTGATCGACAACTTGCCAAGGTGCTTCCTTGTCCGCAAGTTCTTGACCTCCGTATTTATCAGGTCTCGCAGTCGTTCTAAGTCGAGGCTTCTCTCCGCACGAGAACCCATCAGAATATTTCGCCAGATACCGCCAGCAGCGACGGAATTATCGATGGGCAGCTGCATCGGGCGATGAAGACGCACCATCTTCTGAATGAGATGATCTGGACTTGGGTAGATTGCATTGGGCCAAGCAACTCGAATAGCGAACCACCAACCCAGAGGCTAAAACGAACATATATCAGAAGACGAGAACAAAGAACAAAGCACTGAACGTACACGGCCATCCGGTAGGGTCCTTTCAGGATACGAGTCATATGTGGTCAAACCTCCGTCGGGCAAAGAGAACCTTGCAGAAACTTCATGAACATGGCTTATGATCGTTGTGAACACGACTTACCTATGAACGACCCAATGGTTCTCATCTGAACGATGTTTAGCGAGAACAACCAATAATCGCGGCATTCCCTGCAGGCCAAACGGAGTCCACAAGTCTCTGAGCATATCACTGGCATCGCCGTGCCTGCCGTTGAAGACACAGTTGCTGATGGCGTCTGCCATGTTTGGGGGAACAAAGAGCCGGTCAACTACGCCCTGCGGCGTATCAGTCATCCTTGAGCGAACGTATCTCTTGTATGTCTGGGTAGACCATATGCTCATTGCAACCTCGTTGACCTGATGTCCCCTCGTAGTACTATTGAGAGCTTCGTCCAGTTCATTAAACCGCCAAATGATAGCCCAACTAAGCAATCGTTGATGAATCTTCTGCCAAGGTGGTAAATCTGGTTTATTGTACTCGGCTGGCAAATGTGGGGCAGATGTGACACTCCGTTGACTTCCGACTTCCTGCGGAATGGGTGGTAACGGTGGCGACTGGGATCGCTTGTCAAAATCTCCCGTCTCAGAACCAGCAATAGTCGGAATCATAACGGGAGCATGTTCTTCACCATAACCTTCGTCGGCGTCGGAGCGCTGCACATCCCAAGTCGTCTCTTCAGCACCAGCCTTGGAAGGACGCTGTCGTAATTTATATAGCTCCTCCTCCAGATACTGCTGCCCGGGAGAATCGTCCCTATCATTTGAGATGGCGTAATTGGGAGGAGTGTGAGTTTGGTCAGTGGTGGGAGCAGGGAATCCCCGATGTCCCATTTCTGTCATTTCGCCATCCTCGTGTTCAAACTCGCCGTCATCCTCGAATTGGTGTCCTAGATACGCATCTTCCATGGTCATCTCTGTCTCGGGTTGATACATCGACTCGGCCATGGTACCAGTAGCTTGAGTATGTATGTTGACCGTCTGGGTAGCTGGTGTATGAGTGTACTCTTCATCGTCATAATATTTATCGCCTTCATCAAAGGACTGCGGTGGAGGAGGTCGTAAGTTTTCAATCTTTGGCCCGAGACTCTCGATGCGTTGTTGCATCAAGAGAATTTCCCTTTTGATGTCCGCGGCCCATTTCGGCGGTTCCTAAGATTAGGATATCAACGTCATGATTGCCTTTCCAAGCGCATCTCAACTCACATCGGGGTCCTCCACCGGAAGCTGGGAGATAGGATCATGATTATGATGAGCCCTCGAGTATTGCTTAATGGACTAGAAGTGCACAGACGTGAGAAAAGAGAGAGGAGGAAATGACGACTAAATCCACCTCATTATCATATTTCATGCTCAATTTCTTCATTCTTTGTTTTACAGCTTTCAACACCGCCTTTCTTACCAGCTCATGCGTCTGCGGAGATTTCAGCGTATGAAGCAAGACACACAACTCCATATCATGGAAATTGCTTTGTGCAACTTCTGCATCAAGTGCTGAAGGCGTATAGTACGAAGTTCGGGGTGTTCTAGCAGATGCAAGGGCTTGTTCAACAATACGAGCCTCCTCTTGATTTAGTTCATCCATTTCAGGAGATTGAGGGCGGGTAGGGGTTGGAGTCGCATTCGCATCCCGTTTCCGACTAGCTTGACTACGCTGAGATGGTGCAACAGAAGGCTGTTTCAACGACGATTTGCCATTTGCAACTCTGTCCGATTGCCTAGAACGATGAGATTGTGCGGCAGATGGCGCGGCGGAAGGAGTTTTGGAGATCTTCGATGGTGCAACAGAGGGTTGCTTGACAGACGGCGGTTTCTGTGGCTCGTCTTCTGGAATAACCATAGCACGCCCTCGCGCAGCAGCATTGAGTAAATCCTCAGTAGTGGGTGCGTGCCTGTAAGGCGAAAATGGCCTACTTTGGTGCGAAAATCCAGCAGGAGACATAGGTGCATGTCCTAAGTATCACGACGAGTTGGTCAAAAGGAACCCTTATATGTACCTGGAAATTGTACACGCACCATTTTGAAGAATCTGTCGAGAACCACTTCGTGGTGAAAACTCGGCACCATTGATCCCTGCTTCGGATCGATTGACGTTTGAACCTTCTTGGCGTGAATGAGCTCTAGATCTTTTGTTGTAGACCTGAGATAGGGAATCAGAGGGCGCAACAGAGGGCGCTTTAGAACGCGTTGGGGCCCTCGATTGTGTGGGTGATAACGGAGCGTCAAATGTTAACATCTCATCCTCTCCGACTCTACTCTCTGGAAGAGGCGGATAAACGGTGCCCTTGTCTGTTGCCTTTGACCTGCCCGTAGCGCGTGATTTAAGAGAAAGTGGTGATAGAGGTCTGGTGTCACCCCTGCTCGGAGCACGCACGGTACTTTTAGGGGACTGGGAGATCAAATTAGGAACCTATCTCGAGACAACAATGCGGATCACTTACAGTAGGCACCGCCTGAGAAGCAACCTCTGAAGAAGGCTTCTCGGAAGCCCTTGACAACGGCTTATGAGTATTTCTACTCGAAGGGCTCTCCACCCCAATTGCGATAGAAGTAGCCCGAGGAGATACAACGGACTCCGGGAGGGGTATCTTGGGATATCCTGGAGTGTTGATATCATGAGGATTGCCCGCGCCTACATTCCAAGGAACCTGGGCGTTTGGATCATCATCCCAAGCGGGTTGCTAAAAATGAAATTTGAAGAAGGGATAAGACAGAGTGACTGGCCGCTTACAGCCCAGGTGTTTTGAGTATACACAGTTTGAGCAGGGTAGTCGTCCGGTGGAAAAGGCCCAAAGTTGCCGAACGATGGACCCGAATCATAAGACTCGTAATGTGGACCAGGAGGATCGTGCGGACTTGGTTCACGCTTGCTAAGTTGTCAATAACAACCGAACAGTGATGGTTGGGTATACGTACGACAGGTAAAGCTGTCCCATTTTCTGACCTCTGCTGCACATCGGAACGCACATCATCGTCTTCGTCTCCGTGTAAGTGATTGCCTGAATATTTTGGTATGTGATTAAACGCTGACAAAGTCGAGTTTAGGAGGACCTGACCGTTCTGACTTCGCGGAGAGTGCAATCCGCTCCGAGACGGGTGTCGAGAGCTACCGGAGTGATTACTTCTATAGTCTTCTGGATCATCGAGCTCTTCCCGAGACATTCCGTCAAGATACTTGAGAACTTCAGAAGGATATTGAGTACGGCGCATTAAGTACATTTGGACCTTGTACCTTTCTCATTTGGAGCTGGCCGTAGTTTCAGTACAAAAACACCAAGTACAACGTACACGAGATTACATACCGGGAGTGCTTGAGCGCATCAAAATGGGTTTCAAGATTTCGCCAGAGCCCGCAGCTGACATTGTGAAGAAGGTTTATTTCCTGAGCAGTGGCGGAAGCAATAGAGTCGAAAGGTGATATCGTTCGTTCACGAAACGGCACAGATAGTAGTGAAGTTTGAAAGGTCTCCAGAGAAGTAAAAGGACAGATTATGATAGAATGAGGGAGGTGATGTTATGTCGTAGGAGGTGAAAAGAGATATCGCAGAAGAGGAATAAAAGAGAGATCGCGGAAATTCCATAGCCTGCCGCGAGGCATTCGAACAGTATACAAATATCCCCAAACACGATATCGCTGCAGAGGCACTGGTCGGTGGCAACAGACTCCAGAGGATGCAACCTAATTATAATAATACACATCTCGGTGGACGGTTTCTGTAGATTTTGCTGCGGTTCCGATCAGTACAGTGCCCAAGATTGTGATCCTCAGCCTCATTTGCCAGCAGGAGGGCACTCAACGCAATGCCAAGGATGAAGAAAGACCGGTAGAACGTCTTGGATGGCGAACAGAGTTAAATTTGAGAAATACAGAAGCAAAGGACAGACTAAGCTTGCCCTCGGAGCGCATGAGATGGTGGGTTAAGGCAAGTACTATCGGAAGCTTTTCCTATGGCGAGCGATCGTTGACGTCCTGGTCTCAGATTCATCACAGTACAATACATACACGGCTGAACCGGTACCCGGGAGGTTCGACGTGCGCACATACTACTACTACTACTACTATGATTCGCCGGCGCCGGACGACACATCTAGAGACCAGTGGCAGAAGATACGACAAGTGTTAGAGTATGAGCACATTTTCCAGTAAATATTCCAGTTGCAAGGCCGGGTGATCCGCTCGTCGCGTGAGGCTTGAATATTTGAATTCTTTAGATATAAGTATATATCAAGTAAAAATGAGCTTGATACTAAGAAGGAAATTATGTGAAAGCTATATGAAGGAACAGGCTAGGAGATAGTGGTGACTTCCATATTCATTTACAAGCATTGAATTGCATGAAAAGTATGTTACATAGACAGAGAATGAAATTTTTACTTGTCTCCCATTGATTGGAAATAGTTTCACTTGAGTATTTTTATGATTGGCTCTTGAATTTCACCGGTACCCAACATACCCAACCGCGACGCGACTTGGACGTGATAACTGAGTCTGGATCTGCAACTGGACAACTGGGTCAGCCGGACTTGCACCTGGAATATTTGCTGGAATATGTGCTCATAGATTGGTTTTATGCGAACCTACTCGAGCTAGAAAACTTCTGAAATCATTACTTCACTTCAGAGATAGGAGCGGCGGAGCAGCAGAGCTGGAGTACGCGTGCGCAAATAAAGCTCCATTACGATTGCGGGTATGCGAGTAGCAGGAAAACCAAGAGAAGAGAAGCAAGAAAATATAGTGAAGATCCGAAATGTAAGTGTATAGTAATTGAAGGTAAGCAGCATCCTTAAGAATATGATATGTATCGTACATTGAACATGAAAGCATTGCTACATGGTTTTACACATTTCATTCAGGCATCGTCAATATCTCCTCCCTCTGCTGTCTCTCGCCTATGCATTCGAGCCGAAGCGTAAGGCCGAGCAGGATTCGGCGTTGCAGGTTCTTCGTCCTCGTTTATCGTCGCTTCATGTCCTTTCCAACGACCTTTGGTATCATTTGACGTGTCGTCATTTGGATTAGGCCCATTCAAGGCTCTCTCTAGAACTACACCAGGGGTAAATTGATTGTGGTTGCGCTGAGGCTACTTTACACACCTTTCTCTCCCCTCTTCTTGAGTCGCAGTGACATAGCAGTCTGTAATGAGTCGATGTACGAATCATATTTCACTATTTCCGTCAGCAGATATTGAGATTTCTTTTCCCAGTTGCTTTGAGCCTTCACGGCGTTATTGGAGCGAGGCGGATACTCAATAGAGCAATTGTATCAATATCGCAAGAATATCACGAAAACACAACTTACTAAGGCTGCCATGGGTTCACGCAACTCGTTATGTCTCTGAAGATCCTTCTTCATGGACCTGACATGTTTTCGCAGGGCATCCAGCTGAGTTTCTTCATCATGCACGCTTGACATCACCGGTGGCATCGGGGGCTTCCAATCGTTGATGAACACTCTATCGACCCAAGGCGAATGTGTCGCTCGGACAGTAGCTGCTCCTTCCCGCCAACCAAACCTGCTTCGGTTGCTCTTCCCGCTTCGAACACTAGTAGCATCGCTGTCTCGATTTGACTCGCCGTCAGACTGCGAGCGGAGATGGACAGCATCATTCACACGATTCCAGCCATATTCCATGTTGGAGACACCACCAGCGAGAGGCTCCTTGCTCATGCGAGCAGCCCAGTAATTGCATGTAGATACCCATTCATTGACGAGCTCCTCAGTTCCAGCTTGAAAGAAATACACACCGCCATTGGAGAGCGTCAACACCATGCAGTGAGGACGTTGTCGATTATATCCGGGTGCAGGAAGCGCGTGAGCTAGTGAGTGTGCAAGCTGGACTGTACCAACAGCGTTGGCGTTCGACTACAAGTATAACCTCAGGTGAAGATCCTTTTTACGAGGTCAAGATTCCACTTACTAGCCAGTTACCACCACCGACCACTCCCGAGCCACCGCCACCACTGTCTCCGAAAGTAAACATATTCAGCTCGCCTTTCTGAATAACGACGAACACGTCCAGCCAAGCCTTGTCCTTCGCCCTTTTCCCTGCAGACTCCCAGTACTGTTTCCGGCACAGCATACCCTCCTTCGCCCAGGGTGCACCAAGTAAGGCTAGCTCTTCGTCGGTAATGCTGATAGTTGTGGTACTTGACGCAGCGCTATGAGAGCTCCGGTCATCGTCTTCTTGCGTTTCACGGATGATAGTGTGGGATAGATTGGATGCAAAGCCGAGGGTCGGTGAAAGGAAAGATGAGCTTGATCCGTACATAACCTGCAAAAAAAACGGTTGGATGAGCCTTTCGCTTCAATACCAAATAAGATATTCACCTCATTGGTGGACGCCGCAAAGCTAGGTGACGGACTGGCTCTGCCATCGATGCTGCTGTTGCTACTATAAGGGCTAATACCTGAAGGACCACCCATGATGGATTGAATGCCGCGAATGCTTCCGCGCTTCAACGTTGTCAGTCGATCGGGAGGACCACGCAAACTGCGATTCCGAAGAACGTGCCCAGGACCAGGGCTGAGAGAGGATGTGGACGATCGACTGATGTTAAGAGGTTGTAGGATCTGCTGGCTTTTGATGGCGTTGTACATTTCCTGTAAGTAGTTCTAGGGTAAGTACGAGATTCAGACACGGAGATATCCAAAAAAGGGGAAACACCTTCAGCAAACTTTCCATGTTTGCCTCCCATGCTCTTCCATAAACCATGGTAGGACCAGAAGACGACGTCGAACCCGACGTCCTATGTTCGCCTACAAGCCCGCTGCCTCCGCCGTTCATCTGCACACTTGGCGTACTATCGTTACCCAGCTGCCCACTAGGGGTTGTGATTTGCGTTGTGGCCAACGACAGCGCAGGCGAAGACATTATGGTCTCCTTCGAGATGCTGTTCCAGCTTGTGATACTATCACTCCTCTTGGATCGTGTGCTCGTCTCTGGCCCAGAAATGCTCTCGTTGCCACCTGATCCTGCAAATGGTAATCCTTGCATACTGCCTGTGTCATCGTACGAATCTGACGGAGAGGAAGCAATAGAGCTGTAGGCAGTGGGCTGAAGCTGCATTTGAATCGCAGTGAGCGTGTTGCGCACAAACTGGTTCCGGGACATGCGAGTCGTGAGATCGGCAACATGCAGATCAGTGTTAAGTAACAACAGTGAATATGAGACTGCATGAACAATGTCTAAAGAAAGACTGTCAGCACATAAATCGCAGGAGGTCGAAACACAACGGACTAGCACTGCCGTATACACCTCCAGGATTACAATCCCAATAACGTCGGCTGAATTCTTCGAGAATACGATCAACCTGTTGAGTTTCTCCCTTCAAAAATAGTTTGGCACAAAGGCGTCTGAAGGCCAGGTCGAGTCTAAGCCCTGAAAAGTCGAAGAAGTCCATATAATGCTGAAGGGCATATTTGTTGATACGACCGCTGTTCGGATATGTTGAGCTTGATATCAGGATGAAGACGTGAGTTACTTACGTCCCGCCTAGCCATTCCGCAATTTTCTCTTTCCCAAGAAATTCCTCATCTTCGTTCCAGCAACGCTGAGCAAGCTCCTGCCCACGTACGTCCATGTCGGAGGTATCTTCACCTACGCCTGCGTTGTGAGTACCGTTGGCAGCGCTCGCACTCGCACGTCGGGCGGAATGTGCACTTGAAGAAGAGTATCGTGAAAGAGTAAGATCATTGACGGTGAGATCCTGCTGTGATGCTGTATGCGCAACAAAATCGTGAGTCTAGGCATACGGTCACAGAGAATTACGACCCACATAATCTAGAATCTTCAGCCCCACTACTAGGTATCAGCGATGGTTCAGAGCTTGACGCATTTGACCGATGCAGTACACGCAGCCCGCGAGCAGCACTTGGACCAGTGTATGACGACGGCGAAGACGTAGTTCCCCCAGGCCCAGTTCGCGATCTCAGGGGACTCAAGCTTTGTCTTGTCATACCGGTGCGCAAGTTAGCTGCAGGTCCCGAACTGGAGCGAACCGGTGTATGCAGAGATGTTGTTCGCGGAGGTACAATTGGATCCAGCGTTGATGCCGCACATAACCTGTGCGTAGAGGGGGGGGACTGGCGGTGCTCATCAGTGTCCACCTCTGCCACATCATCATCATCATCATCATCATCATCATCATCATTTCGAGGTGGACGTTGTAACATGACAGTTGGCGCCATAAGATGGGTAGGAGAACGTGCCCTATCTGTGTCAGACCCTTCTCCGCTGCGCCGAGACGACGACAGAATGAGGCTGTCAGTTTTTGAGTATGCATACGCGGCACGCCTAGCAGGCGTGGAGGGATCGCGGAGGTCGAGTGAGGTAGGAGAATTCAAAGGATCCAGTTGAGACAGCTGTCCTTTGAAATCATTTAGTATGCCGTTCAAAGTGGTATCTTCGGCACCGACTGCAGTTTCGGCGCTCAGCTCTTCCTCTTTCTCCTCCGTTCGTTCATGCAAGTCGAGCGATCCCTTTGGTGTACGTGGGAGGTCCGTCTTGGTAGCGGCGCTCATCACTCTTTTCAGGTCCGTATCGCTGACGCTCATGCTCCTGCGTTTGCCAGTGACGGTTAATGATTCAGAAGTACAGTATGTCCGTGACTCGGGTGTGGGTGTCAATAGGAGTCTTTCGACAAAGACCAACGAGCGTTCGTCCGGATCATCATCCTCACGAGCTGGGGAAGTGGGTGAAGGAAGACCCATGATGGGCGGGAGTGGTTTAGATGTCGAGGAAGGAGGATGAAGATGATTGGTAGGGGAAGAGAAAACGTCAGCAACAGGAGATCCTAGAGAGGTGTTTTGATGACCTGGAGGGAGGGAAGGCAAGGGAGGTGTGAAAGCGTCGAGTAGGGTATTGGAAGCAGGAAACTTCTGTGCACTGGCGTCCGTTTTCTATGGAGGAGTTATAAGTAAAGGTGCCACGTTAAGAACATGATCAAACCCACAGAGCGTTCCCGGACAGTGTTCTGCCCAAGCATCTTTCCCAAAAAGGTACTTGCCTTTGACCTTACGGTAGATTTGGTAGGCTGCAAAGAAAGAAAAGGAAAAAAAAATCAAGAACTGTAGGTCCAGGATTATTTTGAAATTTCGTACCTTTCCTGGCGAACTATTTGCCCCGTTCTCCTTTGGTGGCTTATTCGGACTAGGAATAACCCAATCAGAACCACCAGCACCAGCGTCATGTGGATGCATAACGCGCTGGACCCTAATCTTGCCTTTGAGCAAAGGAGAAGAAGGCTGAGGCGCAGTCTGAAATTGCGACCGATCGTGAACGGGCAAAGGGGGAGGTGATGCTCTCCGTCTTTCCCTAGGTCCAACAACACCACGTTCGCCCTTTGTCTTGCGCAGAAGCGTCGCGAGATCAGGGCTACTGGACGTGCCGGGTGATCGATACATTGACCGCCTATTGACGTGTCTATTAATCCCGTTGTCGTCGTCGTTAGTGAAGAGGTCATTCGACGACGTCACAGTGGCCGACTGAGGCATTTTGAGGCTGCTGGAAGGACCAGCGACGGGAGAAGGAGTAGGTGGAATGACGTTCGGTGTTGACGGCTGCCTGGTGGTACTTGTCGGTGGCGTTCGATAATTTGAAGATCTCGACGGCGGCGACTCAACACCCAACGAGTTCATATCCAATCCTTCCCTTATCTTCACTGTGCCCTCTGTCCTCAACGCCTGTTCGAAGTCCAAGTCTGTACGCGACACCCTGCGATGCAAGTTCCTCGCGTTATTCAAATCAGCCGACGCTACTGGCTGGAGCCCATCCGGAAACGCAGTTGGTGGCACGCTGTTGCTGCGCGAAGCGCTTGCATTCGGACGGAAAATGTAGGCCAGTGTGGGCGACCAGTCAAAGAATGAGAAAACAAGGTTATGGTCAAGTCTCAGCGAACAAAACTTGAGTTTGGCAATTTATTATGGCTTCTTTAACCGGACTGATGCGCCACTTGCGGATTCAAAGAGACGAATGCCTACAGTCTCAAAGGATTCCCCAGAGGTCTACGACTATAGTACTGTGTATATATCGGGTCGAAACACCGATCTGACCAACAGAAGCTCTACAGACCTGGCCCACCTACATACATACATACAACCTGATGTACGTAGTATACATAAAATAAACCAAACCAGATAAAAGAATGTGACATAGAGCTGTAACGCACGTTTAAAACGAGGCGAAAAAGAATAGAAAGCAAAAAGAACAGATATAGATCGTACTAATACATTCTACAACCACTACAAGTGTTTCTCTGATATTGACTAGATTCAGGAATCACAATGCAAGCACAAGCAAGCAAGCACACAAACACAAAAAAAAAGATATAAAAAGAGCACGAATAAACCTCCCCGTGTCGTTCGACAGTTCCTTTAACTTCAAGTCGAATCACCTCTCTTCGCACCACCTTGTGCTCCTGAAGCACGTCTTTGTCGTTTCATCGCCATCCCAGCACCAGGCCCAAGCCCTGCATGTCCACCACTCGCCCCCCCGCTTCCCGCTGCAGCGATACTGGCTGAACCGAGTCCTACCCTGCTCAGCATCGCACTATTCACAGCCGACTGCGACCTTGGCCGCGACGACGCGAGCTTGGGCAAACCCTGAGTGGATTTACGTGAGGCGGAAGACGGTGTCCCCGATGCTCGATTTCTGTTTTCATGTCTCTATTAAGGACAGACGCTAGAGATTGATGAATGCACACCTTTTCTTGATCACATCCGTCTTGAGCGAGAGTGGACGCACAACACCATGCAATTTCTTATATAACGATCAGCTAAACGCTATGTTGAACACAAAAGAGGTACTCACATAGAACAGCCCGCAGGCATTACCTGATACAAAGGCCATCAGAAATCACATCATCTGCGAAAAAAACTCGACTCACACAAAGGCTGTCCCTCTGGATCTCTTCTCCAAAGCGGCGTATTCGTTGTTCGACAATTTGTACAAAGTGTCGGTGTACCGTCATCGTCTCCACCACCTCCTTTATTCCCCTTCCCAGTACCACCACCATCTTTAGCATTTGATGTACTAGTAGGGTTTGACGCAGGTCCATCCTCACCAGCTAAATCTGGCGTACTACTTGAACTTCTCAATTCGGCCGCCTCACCAAACGGAACGCCCTTCTTCTTCCTCCCCTCATCACCACTTCCTTTGAGTGAAATATACCTTCTGCCGGCTCTCGAACCTGTCCCTCCGACGGCACCTGTACTTGTAGATGCACCTTCGACACTCGGCGGCGTCGAAGCATTTGAGAACGGTTCAGGTGAAGCATTTGAACTCGTTCCACCAGGCAATGTTGGACCCCATCCATCGCTTGACGGACTTGCATGTTGATACCCTCCATACCCACCCGCCTCTCCTTGCAGTGAAAGAATCTGCGTAGGATCCACATGTGTGAAAGGTCCATTGTTTCCTCCCCCTCCTCCCGTTCCTGATCCATTGCCATTGCTATGGCTATTGCTCCCACTTGCTCCAGGTGTATCTTCCAGCCCAGAATACAGCGCGAGTCCCATTAAATCCCTGTAATCGACTGCCCCCATGCCCACGACACCGGGTAACGAAGGATCGTCCAACACGACACCATTCGCAGCACTCAGTCGTGCGTACCCTTCGGCCATGACGGCCGACGCACTAGCCGCAGCTGCAGAAAGTCCTCCGGTACTAGATCCAGTAGCACCCGAGGATCCGCCTGCTCCAGCAGAAGTCGACGATCCTCCCGGTGCAAGTTCGACTGACGCGCCTCCTGGAGGACTACCCACGTATGGTGAATGACTAGGCCGACCAGATCTCGAATTTCCTCCTCCATATCTATCTCTCCCACCACCACCAGCTTCATTTCCATACTCTGAGCCTTGTGTCTCGTATGACGGGAACGAAAAGTTGAACGTCGAAGTTGAAGGGAACGGACTGCCCGGACCGGAAGACGAGGGGTCGGTGGTGGTATCCCCCGAGCCCATATGATGATGTGAATGATGATGGTGATGCTGCTGCGGCACATGCGAATGGTGCATGCCACCGTGAATATGGGAGTGAAGATGTGAGTGAGCGGGTAGTGATTGCGACACGCCAAACCCAGGTGTACCTGCCATTTCCAAGTCAGAAGGATCACCTCTTAAGAGAGATTCGGCATGGGGAGCTTCGGCGCGCCGTTTCATTCCAACACCTGCGTTCAGATTGGCCATCGGCAGATGGGAGAGTGCTTCGGGGGAAATGGGCTTGCCATTCACTTGATGTCTTCCACCAATGCCCGCGAACAGGGTCTCTTTGCTGACAGTGTGGTCAAAACTGGTTTTACGCACGTGCCGGGGAAAAGTGGGCGATGGACCACGCTGTATTCCACCGGCGGAAAACGGACCAGGAGAATGGAATGAGGGAGGCAAACCCGAGGTGTTGAGGATCATATTCTGAGAAGAGTGTGAATGAGATGGGTGATGATGCATAGCAGCTGGGGGAAGAGATGCGTTTGGAATCCTCGCGAGACCATGCAAACCGAAAGAAGGAAGACTGGAGGGAGAGAAAGCGGGAGAATTAAATGTAGAATGGTGGGGATTAGTGTGATGATGATTATATGCGCCATAGCGGGCGTCTAGAGAGGGATCGAAAGGGAGGGAAGAAGAATGAACGTTGGACATGATGTCGGGAGCAGCATTGGGATCCTCATATATAGAAGTCATACCCATGCCCATTCCTGCTGCACTCATGGACATACCATGGCCAATGCCTGGAGGAGGACTGCGTCTAGAAGCGGACAAACCGGACATGGGTTTTCCGGACATCGAGTTGATGGTACTCGTGCCGGGGAAAGAAAAGGCGCCACCTGAGGACATGTCAAACCCGAGGCTGCCTAAATCTGCAAAAGCAGATGTCGATTCGGGGGGACGAGACCGCGAGCGGGACGTGGGTCTCCAGTCCATTGAAATGCGAGATCTGGAGCGCGATATGGCACGCCAATCCATAGGAGTCACTCTAGGACAACTGTTAAGATATACGGGTTCATATATGCGCAACAGCGACTCACTCTGAACTACCACCGTCCTGATTAGTGCCGTCAAATCCGACGACTTTGACTCTGACTTTGCCCTTGTCTATGCGCCTGCCTCGCTGGTCTGCGACCGGGAGCGTAGAAGAAACCTCCTCGAGTTTCACGGGGGCTGCGGAAGTTGAAGGGGGAGAAGGAAGAGAATGCTGAGTTTTAGGGGAGCCTGGCGAAGGCTCGTCCCTGGTGCTGTCGCTGGGAGCAGGAGATAAGGGTTGAAGGCCTGTTCCATCGCCTCTTTTGAGAGCCAAAGCCATCATACGCCAGGTAAGATTCTCCATGCGTTGCTTGTGAGGCAAGCCGGCCTTGGTCCTGGCGTACATTTTCCAGACCTGGGTCGCAAGAGGATCTTCCTTAGCGAGCTGGGCGGCATGCTCATCGCTAGGAGATGTTATCTGAGAAGAATAAGAAGGAAAAAGATCATCGGAGAAAATGTCAGTGAAAGTGGTAGACTTTGAATCTGAAGTTGGAGAGAGACTGTAGGAATGATGTGCGACATTTACATCGTAGTCGACTGCGGGCGGTGTGGGAGCAGTGGATGAAGAAGCAGGAGACATCCAAAGAGACGGAGGAAGAGCAGAAGAATGTTTGGGAGAAGGAGGCTGGTATGAGATGGGAGAGTTGGACCATTGACCGGTAGCACTTGGCTGATTGAGGGGGACATCGATGTTAGGTCTGGGCGGGGGCGGGCCGAGAACGCCGTTAGCAGCGAGATGGGCGAAGACGGTGGGGTTGAGAGGCGCAGAGAAAAGAGTGGCCCAGTCGGGATTGTTTCCCTCCATGAGGGACAACAGGACACTCGCTGCTTCGAATCAAGTACTAATTACAACGGTCCGTCAACGCGTCTGGTCCCCGGACACCCCTCGGCTCCAATTTTCTTCGTCAAATTGATCATCCGATCACGTGTCACGTGTTTGGTGCCATCAGTCCCCCTTCCTCTTTCGGCAGTTTCTACCCAGCCAGGCGCATCACCTCGGTGTTATGCGACGCCATCACGGCTCTCCGTCAAGCGACTGGGTCGTTTTTGTTTTGAGATCCTTCCAGCAAACAGAATGTCAATGTCAGGCGTTCATAGACAAAGCAAAAAATACTGCTTCTGAAAGTTCCAAGGTTCCGATTTGTTTTTCACTCAGTTCTTTTCTGCTTTGCCTCAGCATTGTGTAATTATACAAACAAACTATTACACCCCAATCGATAATTTGTCGGCAGAGCGCAAATAACGACTCGTATATTTCATTTTGTCGGCACCAGGTCGGCACAGTGCGCTCGAGCCTCGCGGCTACGCCCGGAGGCCATTCGGTCAAGTCCGGAGTCCGGTAACGCTGGAGCATCATTCGCTCAGTAACGCTTGCAACTTAGCTCCACTTGGAACATATGCGGATTGCGACTCGCGAGTATCCAAATCAGATCTGCACTGCTTCTTCAATATTCAATCCCAGTGTCTCCGACTGTGAGCTCTCGATTCCTGCAAAGTTCTAGCCAGCATGCTTGCATTCCGACCTGGACTCGAGTTCCCACATGTATCAACTTGTCAGACTTGACCCTATTCAATCGGAGCCAGTCTAAGGAATCAGGATTCTCCTCATCAATTCCAACTGTCAGGCTTCTCATTCACAGGCACAACCGTATGTAATGCTGTCCTTCAACTTGCATCCGAACCTGCTTTCAGCTTGTGGAGAACCGTGGGGAACGTCGGTTGCTAGGCTGACGGCGTCGGGTAAGGTCCTTTTAGTTTCAGAATACGCCAAAGGCCGACTTTCGGTGCAATCATAGACCGCGCGGGCCCCTTCCTACTACATACATTAGTCCCTTGCTCTACGCGCACCTGAAGTTCTACATACCGATGCTCGCGGAAGCGCAAGCGTTTCTGATTTATTGATCCTTCTTTTCCTGTGTTTTCTTCTCGTCCTTCTCGCCCTTCGACTCTGCTTCATCGGTCCAGTTCCACGCCTCCACGAGCTCCCCGCGAAGCGCAGCTGTAATGACAAAGGAAAGGATACATGCGGGGCTATGTTTTTTAAGATTTATTTTAGATTTACTGATGGACGATGCATGTGTCTTGAAACTTACCTCAGATATAAAAGAGCCGGCTGCGCTCTCTTGAAGACATGCATGACTAGCATGGTGGTGAAGAGACCAGCGATGTACGCAAACATTGAAGCATAAAAGTATGGTTTGGGAAAGGCTTTATTTTCGGCCCCTTCCCTCAACGTTTTGCTATAATCGTAACGCAGGCCCAGTGCAATGAACGTTCCAGGTATGACTATATCGCCCAAACCAAGCATGGTAAAACCTCTGGTGTCTGCAAACGAGAGAGACTTGGGCCAGAGCAGTTTGATAGGAACATCAAGACTGGTTGCTACTTTGACCATCTAACTCAGATGATTAGTTACAGGCGTGAAACAGTAATCCAAAGCCACATCTCACCACCGGAGTTCCGAAGACCCACCAGATGTCATAGAAAAACAAGCCCGAGAGCAAAACAGACCCAGTCTTGAACGAGTCAAGCTTCATTAACGAGACTGTGTTGTGCGAAAACGACATGGATAAGATATCTGTCAGCAGTATCGACCTGCGGCTGGCGGCAGATAATCTATACAGCACAGAAGGAGCTAGGGCGAGAGGGAAAAGAAGGAGCGTAGGAGTTCGCCATGAAACCGAGAACATATCTAATCAAGCAGATTATTTGTGGTTTCCTTTGTGTGTTTAGCAAGTTGTAGCACGTACCGGTACGGCCCATCTTGAAGCTGAGGGTGAAGCGCTGGAATTCTTTCCATCGTTTTGCTCCAAGCAGGAATCGCGTGAGCGATATAGAGGACTACATGCACGAAACAAAGTAAGCCATGAGGCCAAAAAAGATACATACTGTTCACATACCTTCAATACGCTGCCAACCCCAGCCACAGAAAAGTACCAGCCAAGAAGCCAGTTTATCCATTCCTTGCCGAAATATTTGATCACCAGGAAGAGTCCAAAAAGCACCACGGAGCCAATCTAAAATGGGATCATGAGTTTGAGAGTGGCGGAGAACAGTGCACTGTGCCGCCTTACGATTGGAAACAACCACGCATCATCGAGGGAGACCCGTTCCGGAATCTCTTCTTCATCTTCATCTTCATCTTCGGTTTCGGTTTCTTTTGTCCCTTGGGTGTGTTTTTTTTTCTACCAATTCTTGAGCTAAAACTTGGTAAAAAAAAAAAGGGGGTAAAAGACACGTACCGGCAATGAGCCAACAGCACCAGCATATATGGATACGCAGGCAAGGCTGAGCAGACCCGCGTAGGATGATATAAGATCCCAGTCAGTAGCTTTCTCCTCTGCCATATTGTATGTAGAGGCCAAGGTGTATTACAGCTCAAATTTCAAACGTTAAGCCTGTCGGCATACTCGGCGATGCAAATACGCCCGGGACCCCCGAACCTCTCTCAACAAAATCTCCTCCAACATTTGAAAGTCACCAGTTTTCGAACGTCCAGTGACACTCAGTTACGACAGTTATACATTCCTTGAATAATAGTTTGAACCCACAATTTTACCGTGGGCCATCATATGACCGACCCAGCGCGTTCTCCTACCCCATTGCTCAGTCCACTTGAGCCACTGCTGGTGTTGAAAATTCACCCGAAATGGAGCGGAAGTGCGATGCGACACACCCGATGAGAAGCAAGACAGTCTATTATGTGGTGTAGTTTCTAGCTCAAGATGTATAGGAGGTATTGGAGTGCTGTACAACAATCTCATAGTATCACGCGTCTGAGGCAGGTGATCATCGTACCCAGGCCAGAGTACAATGCGGGATGGAGCGCTTCTATTGACAATCAGTAGCCAGCGGCAATGCCGTTCTTTCTCGAGTCACTTGCAGCTGAAGCTGACATGAGCCCTACATACGAAAAATATCCGCATAGAGCACATACCAAATATTATATTGGAGTTCTCGTCTTTCATCACCGCATTAACTACAGCGGCAACGCGACTGATGTCCATAACTGGCAGAAGAAGTCAGACCTTGCACGTCGCCAGTCACATGAAGTCAAACTCACTCGTAACGTTGTGTCCACGGACTCGAAGAGCATCTACCAAGTCATCACGATATATATCGTCAACAATGGTTATAGATGGATACACCTGATCATGAACACGACCATATTCAATTGCTTCGCTCAGGTTCAACCCCCACTGTAGATTTAGTAGAGTCTGGAACACTGCTGGAAAAATCAGAGAGCCTCCGGAAGCTCCGATGGAGAGGTAGAAGGAGCCATCAGCGTGCTCCAAAATTGAAGGCACCGTAGATGATAGGGAGCGTTTCCCCGGCTCAGGATAATTGACTGGCAAAATGAGCAACAAGACCGCAAGACCTGAAGGAATGAACTCACAAGGAGAGGGCCATAAGCCGAATCCATTAGGTGTACCAGGTACACTGAAGTCGTCCATCTATGGTGCACCTGTTCAGCTGGATCGCCTATAGAAGATATAAGAACTATTATACCTCGTCATTCAGAATGACCCCAGTCTCTGGATCGAGAACTTGCGATCCAAACAGCAGATTGACAGTAGAGGTAACAGCAACTGCCATCTCATTTTTGTCAAGGACTGAAATATGACTCTACTACCTATTAGACCTTACTATCCAATAGTCACGGCGGGGCTTGACTTACTGTCCCATGGTCTTCGGGCATATCATGTATTATGTTGTAGTATTCCGGAGGGTGTGTGTGGCCCTTAATCCCATTTCAGTATCTTTTTGTGCTGGATGGTGTTACATACATCTGTAATGTTGGGCCATACAGTAGCCGCAAAAGCTTTAGTGGGTATTTCTCGTATAACAGCGGTATCATTGCGGAAAGCAGGATCACTAATTCGTGACCTAATTCAAATGTAAAACCGTGTTGACAGACGGGAGAAGACAGAGGTCATACCTTGCAGCAAAACCAAACTTGATCGCTTCAACTATTCTGTGGGTGTTCAGCCCCGTTCTTTCGGAAAAGTTATACTTCTCCAAAAGATTGAGCATATGAATGAGCGCTGCAAGGCAGCATAAATCTCAAGAGATCGACACAGAGTTTGTTGGCACATACCTGGCCCCGACGTTGGTGCCCTTGGAGTGTAGATCTTCTTACCCAGGTACGTGCCTTGTATTGCCGGGTACACTTTGACTTTGTAATTCTCAAGATCAGCGTGGGACACGATTCCACCTGTAGCATGAATCTTGCGAATCAAAGAATCCGCAATTGGTCCCTATAGCTTATTTAGTGAGCCACTTGCTTTCATTTGACGTTTTCAGACCTTGTAGAAAGCATCGGCTCCCTCCGAGGCGATAATGGCAAGCGTCCGTGAAAGGTTAGTGCGACGGATCAGTTCCCCCTCTTTCAAAAACACGCCCTGAGGTGCGAATATAGGGCTCCAGTCCGGATTACCAAGCATCAACTCTGCAAACCACTTAATAGATCGGTTTTTGTTGTTCAAGTATTGCCTTCAATTTTAGGTTGAGCGCACATACCGGTATCCGCTTCCCTAATTCTACATCGATGTTCCAGCCAGCCGCAAGATCGACCGAAGGACTGACAAGCCGTTTCCAAGGTAAGGACCCCCATCTTCTGTGTGCCTCTTCTAGACCACGAAGTTCCCCGGGGACGGCAACAGACAGACCCCCAAACTGAGAAGAATTAGACCCAGGAGGAAACATCGTAGTGTTGGCCAATGATGGAGCCGTCTCGCGAAAGTCAACAGTGTATACTTCAGAAGATCCATTTGGAGTGGATGGGGGAATTCTGACAGTCATGAAACCGCCTCCACCTATTCCCGATCTGAACACTTCTTAGTGCAAGCACGCCGATAAGAAGACGTGAACATGACCACTCACGAGAACATATTCACAACACCGATACACAGTGTAGAAGCAATAGCTGCATCGACAGCATTCCCTCCATCCTTTAATACTCCAACACCAATATCTGAACATCGCTTGTTCTCTGACGCAACAGCACCGTTCCGGGCCTGAATCAGGTATGCTGGGTTACGCGCTTGTATTCCGTTAGGCTGAGGTACATGGGAAAAGGTCAAGGCGGCGAGGAAGCAAGCAGCAATTAGGACAGAAACGAGTCGCGCTGTGTGCGAAGACCTTGGTACCAGTCTACCGCGAGAGGAAGGAACTGGGAGAGGTAACTCGAAAGTAGAGTAAGCATTCACAACCGGCCCAGTCTTCTCAGGCGAGAGCCTTCCAGCTCCCGAGAAAGGATCTGCCATGAGAAATATGGTAGACCTGGGGTTGACCGCGTTGACCGTTGACCTGCAAGCTGTAAGTACTCAGCTGGTACTCAGGAAGATAGGACTATTTGTCAGCGGAGATAACAACGTGAGAGGCCTCGACATAACTTACAATTGCAAGTTATCAATATCGTACAGACGAAGTCATTTCAATATACGAGCTCAATAAGCTGATTTCAAGGATTTCTGCTAATAGTAGTGAGTGCAAAGGAGGATCGAGGATCTTTAATACAGTATAAGAATCATTACATGAGAGTCGCCATCACAGGTCTCTCGCGCCTTTCTGCAGTCCTACTCCTTCATCTTGGCCCAATGCCCAGAGGCAGTCGCATTTTCTCCGAGTTACTCGCTGAAGAAGCTGAAAATGGGTCAGTACTAGTTGAAACCATAGCACATAATCGTAGACTAAATTTCGCCCAGGTCGACGTTCTTTTCTCCTCGAGGCTCGGTCTTTCCACCATCGAACTTGTCTGATAGCATTAATTTTTCTGTCTAGATACCGCGCGCGCACTCAAGCGCCAAAAAACGGGACTGAACTCCAAGTTTGATCAAATGGTAGAGCGCATGAATGCAACCTATTGTTCCCCTATGCAGTCAAATGGATCTCGCAAACGGGCGCGATCTGAAGGATCCTCGTCAGTGAGCAGCTATGGAGCTCCTCAGACACCATTAGACTCGTACGATGGACTTCAAGCTGGAGCGCTTGGTCAAGGATTCACAGTGATCAAAATTAGGACTGACGCAGAAGCCGACGGAGATAGTAGCTCTCAGGTTTGTCACTTCTTCCTAGAACGTTGGAGCTGACGCTGACTTGAAACATAGAAATCCCTTTCAAGCACCAGGAACCAAGTTCCACTTCCGGCATGGCTTTCCGAAACCTTCTGTACACTCGTCGAGGAACATCCACTGCGCCTCCTTCTCCCGCGCTCCTCACAGGAAGATAAAGCCCCTTCTGTGCAAGATATCGTGGAAAGTCACTCTCCCAAAGAAGATCATGACCATATATTTGCCTTTTCTCCCCCCCACTCGCCCTCATCAAACTTAGGAAGCCATTTCCGCACTCTGGAGTCTCCTATCAACATCAACAGTGATAATGTCCTCGACCCCGCTGACAATGTCAACCTACAGCCTGAAAATCCTTCAGGCATACTTCGCGGTGATTTCTCTTCTCCGATTTCTGTGCCCTTCTCTACTCCCGGCCCTGCTTCCTCCATTTTTGGATCTGCTCCACCAAAACCTCATTTGCCCGTGCTTTCAACTTCTGTTCTTTCTTCGAAAGATTCCTCAGATACTAACCTCTTTTGTGCTCCAATGATTCATGGCGATTCTGAATGTGCTCTACCTACGAACGCCATGTCATTTCACCCTAGGCTGCTTTATCCACATAGGACCAAACGTGACCCTAACGTCTTCGCCGACCCAAATCTGGTCCCCGAAACAAAAAGCAGTTTCTCTGCTCCCTCGGATTCCGACTCTCCTTCTGGATATGGATCTACTGTTCCTAATTGCCAAACTTTTCCCTCAGCTCCATCAGCTCCACTTCACAGTGCTCGCGGCTACTCGGCGGCTTTTTCGACCCCTGGGCCTGGCTTTCTTGCTTCGCGTCCAATCCATGACGAATCACTTGCAGAAGACGAATCTGGAACCCCTGAATCTCTTCATTCTTTGGACTATACTGATATAGACTTCCGGTGGACCCCGTTCAACAGGAAGTTCACACATAGCACTGGATGCAAGGCTTCACGTTCACTTGAAAAACCCACAACTAGCCTGGATCAAGATGAGATCAGCACCTTACCTCCATCTAGCGATGAAGTTTGCGACGTGCATGAACCGGTAATTGCTTGCGAGCGGAGTCCCACTTACAATGATCAATTGCCAATGGCTAGCTCAAGCGACGGTGCTTGTTACATGCCAGAAGTCGACAGATTTTGCTCGACGCAGACGGGACTTCAATCACCGTCATCCCTACCATTTTGTGCTGCGCCCTTCTCTGATCCCCCTTTGCCTCCCGATCAACTCAGCTGCCCTCAAGATGTGACTCCAGCTAACCATATAATTTGGCCCACGCTCACAGAACAAGTTTCAACTTCTCGGTCCTCCCCAGTGCCTTTTGCTCCAGCACCTGGTATTTATATATCTCCACTACGGAAGTCAGCGTCTCCCGCCATGACTTCAGATTTCAATCACCTGAAGGTGAGACTCAAAAAAAATTTCTAGTCGTGTTCAAAAAAAAAACTTCTGTCTCTTTTTGGCAGTCAGGATTACTCGACGCACTCGACCGTATTGCACCTACACGGCTCAGTGAGACAAGATACAGTAAGGCTAGCGAGAAAGTCAATGACACGGAGGATCTGTCCTGTTCACAAGATACCATTGAATCGTGGGGAGAAGAAGACGACGCTACCACCGGGTAATGTTTTGAATTGAACAATCACGTTTGCACAGAAGTACTTCATGTAAAGAACGAATTGAGCCTCGCTGGCGAATAAATACGTAACTCCTTCGAAGATCCTGGCACCCCGCCACATTCACAGTTGTAGCTTCAGCACGGGCCATACTTTGCGGCCGATACGTGGGCCTCTAGTCCGCTTGCTGAAGTCTTCGGAGTGAAAATTGATCCTCCCTATCATAGTAAAAAAATGTGAGAGGAGATACAACGATCACCGCAGAGCAGAGACTACCTGATTAGGTGCATACCACACCGAGCCAACATCATTGTTAGCGTCAGTTCCATAATGGAATACGCCTGAGGATTGCGAGCCTAAAAAGGGACTATACTTCGCAGTACGAGCAGCATCGTTGGCGTTATCTAGATAATATTGCAAGTGCTTCGTCCAGAGACCCTTTTCAGCATGGGCACATGGTTATTAGCGTTTGCTAGCGTGAGCACGGAAAACTAAGAAGCACCTTGAAGATTTGCTATAGCGTGACCTCGATGAGATTTGTCGCAAGGTCAACGAATTGAATTGCACAGACCTGATCAGCATCACACACAGAACCCCCGGAGACTGCGTCGTCACAAGATTCCCTGAGAATGTTGTCGTCTGTCAAATGGGCCACAGTCGCATCTAATGTAATTTCTGCTTCATCCAGGAGGGACGAATTGCCTGTAGCCACCGAAAGGGCTGCTAAGCCGGAGGCAATTACACCCTAAGCGAAAAGCCAATTTTTGAGACAAAATCAGTCTGGTATGACTCGAGGAAACTAACAAAATATCCATACTTGGTTATACGTCCATGTTGTCTGCGCGAGAGAGAGCGACGAAAACGAGGCGAGTAAGTATTGTATGGTTGTAAAGGGTACTGGGATTCACACCTGGCCATTGTTCTGACATGCATCTGTCAGGCCATCATTCCAGAGACCTTGTGAGTTCCGCATGCCAGAATTTCTCACTGATTCCGAAAAAAAAATCAACGAAAGGCTCGGCGAGAATCAGACCTTGTGCTAAACTCACGCCAGTTCCAAACCTTATCAAAGCAATGTTGTGAGTAGTCGAAACATAGGACCTGGAGACATTGTCACCTTGTTTGCATTATCGAGATACGTTTGGCCAGCTCCTCTCATATAACCCGAAGCCGAAATGTAAAGAAACAATTCGTTAGTGATAGCATTCTTGTATGTATGCGCGGTCGACCACCAAACTGCGTTGGAACGGCTCGGTTAGTTGATGCTATTCAGAAGCAATTAGCGCACGTGCCTCCGCCTCCGCAAGTCGAATCGTCCCATTGTCCGGCGATGATATCGTAGATCTCGGCAGCAGCGTTCTATAATACAAAAAAAAATTCCACATCTAGCACCCGGACCGAAGGCACATCGCGAAGTGCAACTTACAAGATAGGACGCAGAGTTTGAGATTCCCCGTGCCACTTTATAGTCGGCCATCTTCCAGAGAGACAATACTACCCACTAAACGAAGGATTCAAGCCATCAACAGTTCAGTAAGTGTGAGGAACGTACGCCAGCGTCATCATTACTTCCACCTAGAAGAGAAGCCCAGTTGGTGTTGCTATTCAAAGCCGACTGGCCGATGAAAGAGGTATCTGCGACAGTAGAGAAGTCATCTGTGCCGGTAGCCAACATCAGGTTGTGGAGATCCTCCAACGTGTTCTAGCACATGAAGATCGTGTCCAGTACAGTCATCGCAGTACTCAGTAACTCACGGCGTCAGTCCATAGAGATCCGCCGGTGTATTGACCGTTTCCAGAGTTGAAGTAGTGATCTTGCAAGGTGTGAGCAACGCTCTAGCAGAAGAGCGATGTCAGTGAGATGTGAGCAAAGGTGAGATAGAGAGCATACTAAGGCGGTACTCAAGGTAGCGGAACACTGGGCCCGCTCATGTAGAGTAGGGGAAGCAAGCGCGGCAATTGGCAGAAGATACAAGAGGGCTGTTGCAATCACAGCTGATGAGGGCGACCAGAACACCATCTTGGTGAACAAGCAGGCGAGCTCCATTCCAATATAACCATCGTGTTAATGAGCGTGATTTCACAATACACACAACACTTGTCAATGAAGTCTGCATTTACGACAACATGTAACTTGCATCACATGTGAAATGACGCCATGCGAAGAATGAAGGAAATGTTGCAGGTCAAAATTGAGCTCCTGACGACCAAGCATGAACTTGAAGCATGCGGTGTCCTCTAGATGTGACTTCGTTGAAATCATCGTCTACTCTGCGTAGTCTGGGGACACGTTCTCGAATCAAAAATACCGCGAGTGGGCGATCAAGAGATCAAGTTATCAACAGTTGGATTGCTCTTCGGCGGCCCGTAAGCGAAAGACAACCAATGGTATTGTCAATCTGTGCAGTGTGCAGTTAAAGAAAGAATCACGGGTATAAGAATGATCGAAAGCGGCATAGCAAAGCAAACAGTCAAAGCAAATGTATCACATCGGTACAGCCTCCATCCTATTACCAACCAATATCGCCTCCAGTAAACGGTTCTAATGTAACGTGTGGTCGTCCAGCAACTTTATGCAAAACGTGGCGTTCAAGGTCGTAAATTTCATAGGAACTTGCAGCAAGCTGCATGGCGCGTATGTGGTGAGGACGGGAATTGGCTGCTATGGCATGCTTTCGACTTTGCCATATGCAAGTGGCGAGATTCATGCCTGTTTGTTGGTTCGGGAGACCGTACCAATACATGATGAGCTGTAGCACGAGAGCAGAGGTAGGTAAGAGAAGAAAGTGTCATGAAGCCAGAAACTTACGCCGCCGTTGCTGACAGCTTCTTCGTGTGCTTTCTTATCGGCTTCATACAAAGCTAAAAGAGCAAGTCAATGTTTTGTATGATCTGGAGAAACGAGTCTGCATACATCCACCGTCACTTCCGGCTCTTCGTTTGCTGCGGAAGACAACGCAATACCATTCACGCTCCTCGTCCTCTGGAAGCACAAGTTCGTGCCAATTGAACGCATCTGCGTAAGGTCTGCTAGCATATTCGGCGTCAAGAGGTCGGAAACGATGAAGGGCCTTGTGTAAAGAAAGAGAAGCTGGGTCTATGTCTGGTAACCGGGTCTCGGTGGTGAGAGGCGGGTTTTTAGCAGGCACTGAAAGAGGAGGGAGTTTCGCTGGCAGAGAAGACAACAGCGGCGGGAGATATAACAAGGGTACTTTCGTCTCGGAATCAAACGTAGGAAGATCGTGTGGGTCTCTAGATGTAGAACCCTGAAGTGAGATAGCGTATGTCTTCTCGTTGTCCGAAGGGCGCTCTTGTAGTTCAGCAGGATGAGGAGGGTGCGCAAAAGTCAAGGACATGTTGCTAGAATGAGTCAAGTTAGTAAATGGAGGGGGAGGGTTTATAAGGGTGAACATTTACGTGTCGCTGAGCAAGCGAAGCTTGCAGAACGTATCGCCTCCGTGGCATATCGATTGCGCAATTTTGCACCTTCGGGGGCGGCGACTACGGTGGGTGACCCCTGTACGAATTCAATTGGTCCTACAAAAAAGCAACCTGCGGAACGGTCACGTATGGTTCTCCAAGTCCATTGTGCCATTTGCAACTTCAAGCTGATCTTGTTGCTATCCGGGAATTTGTCCGTCGCACCACTTTTAGCCACTGACGAAGGACATTCCTGAAGCTTCGCCGAAGTCATTTTTAACATGGACCCGTGATTGAAATCTCTTGTCCGTTGGCGTGAGTCGCGTCATCTGTGCAACCCGAGAAGAAAGCCCCGTTCGTTCCAGACACCAGGGTAGATGGAGTAAATTAGCAAGATGAAGGGAAAAGAGAGAGAGCCAGTGAGCTAAGCGATGATCACACGGAATAAACCGAAACTCTCGTATTCACTTACACCATGGCCACTAAGAAGGTCGCAGAGTCTACTCTATATCATCTCAGTCCCAAAGGCTTTTGGAAGAAATTTCGTATGTGTTGTAGGATTTGCTGTGGTTCTCGTACTCAGATTCCGGCTGCAATTTTCAGGCGATGCTGTCGTGGTGAACCCTGAGATCTCCAGCGGTCTCCCAATACAAGGTGTACATCGCTGGCCTCCGCCTGCTTCAAGGCCCGAAAGATATTCAACTCCTGCCACGAAAGGTTGGTCTATCATCCCTGATGAATGTGCTTGTCAATCCAGTTCGTCTGTCAGCTTCGGATCCTGCTCAGAACCCGTACTGGAAACGCGATGTGCGTCGTGCTTATCCACAGCTGTCTGTGGTCACCCAGAATGGTCTTTCTTCCTTTTTAATTGAGCATTCTGCCCCTCAAGCGTGCGTGGTATTTCTCGTCACTTTTCTTGGCTTCAGCTCATGGTGTGCATTTCAGTGTCGCTGCTCCATCCGAAGGCCAGGCCGATGCGTCCACGGCGGTCTCGACACCCCGTGAAGCTGTTGATCTTGCACAAGCTATTTCTACAATAACCTCAGCCACCAAGGTCTACACCGAGTCCAAGTTGCCTCCGAAAGCGCCTCATGCCTACCAACGTTGGATCCCTGAGAGGTCGCCAGATGCCCCTCATGACCCTCACGCGTACTTTCCGATGCATCTGTACAAGTAGCGCTATAACCTGAATCTAATGCGTAGAGTTTCCATTTACTTTGAGAGCAACATAGCGGCCATACATATTAGCATTGCCTGCGAATCTGTACTTGCATAGTAATTTGGTTCAATACTTAGAAACCAGTCAGCTTCGGTTCAAACAACAGCAAACTGTCTCATGTCTTCCGCTCCACCACCAGCCATCGCCGCTGGTTCAGCAGCTGCAGACCAGGCTGCGGCCTTTGCCAATGATCCACGGTAGGATTGACTTCCAGTCAAATGCTGCGGCCTCTTATCTTGGATCACAGTGTCTTCTTCAGCAAAGAGTCAAATACATGGCGCTACGAGACTGACGATGGGACAGAGATGGAATACGACGGTACCAAAGGTTCATGGGTGCCCCTTGTCTGTGCCTGTTGGACATCTTTCGATAGTCTTGTGAAACGATGTCTTCTTTCAACAGATTGATGAAGCACTTGTAAAAGCACAGCAAGCAGCTTATTCCGTAGAAGGTGTTAACGAGGAGGTGCGTTCTACCACTTCTAAGCGTGTTTGATTCATCGCTGACGCGTATATCCTCTAGACGCCTGCTGCGCCAGTGCTAAAACGCGAAACTAAAAAGCGCAAGGAACCTGAAGATTACACCTCGGCCACGCCACCTTCAGAAGCTGGCCCGTCAATCAAGCGGGGGAAACACGACAAGAAAGGCAAACCCCCTGCAGAACGCAAGCCTAAGAACACTGCAGTCTATGTTACTGGTCTACCACTCGACTCGGATTCGGACGAACTAGTCCAGTGTTTCTCAAAATGCGGAGTGCTCGAAGAAGATGACGAAGGTGATCCTAAGGTGAAGATGTACGCCAAGGACGATGGGTCATTTAGTGGAGAAGCTTTGGTGGTATACTTCAAAGAAGAATCAGTTCCTCTTGCGCTCAATATCTTGGATGAGATGGAATTAAGGCTCGGAGACCCCTCCACTACTATGAGAGTCACCAAGGCAGACTTCACACATAAGGACAACTCCGGAGGTGCTGGAGGGCATGGAGATCATCAAAGGAGGACTGTGGATAAAAAGAAGGCATCCAGGAGAATAGTCAAGATGCAGAGGTGCGTTCGATTTGAAGTACATCAGATTTTCTTCATGCGGTGTACTGTAGGAAACTTCAAGAGTGGAATGATGAAGATGGCTTTGGGCCTTCGCTGGATCCTTCTGAAAACGTCAACGCAATCAACAAAAATAGCCGAGTTGTTGTCCTGAAGCGTATGTTTACTTTACAAGAGTTGGACGAAGACGCAGCACTGCTTCTTGAGTTGAAGGATGATGTCCGAGATGAATGCTCTTCCCTTGGCGAAGTAACAAATGTCGTATTATACGATGTAAGTCTAGGATCCACTAGTTGAGCCCTAACAGACTTGACGTGTTCGTATTTGATGTCGCAGAAAGAAAAAGATGGCGTAATGACCGTCAAGTTCCGTGATCCTCTCAGTGCACAAGCCTGTGTCCTCGTATGTCTGTTCCCCGTAATAAAATCATTTCTAATCATCACAACAGAAAATGAATGGTCGGTTCTTCGCCGGGCGTAAGATTGAGGCAGAATTATACTCAGGCAAGCAGAGATTTAAACGAAGCGGAGGAGTGGCTGATGATGATGAAGCCGAGGGAGATGAGGCTGAAAAGAAACGTCTGGACAACTTTGCACAATGGTTATTAACAGAGGGCGACTAATCTATGATTTATTATATTGACGTGAATGAATACTAGCAAGTCCCAATTTACACAACTGTTTTCGTTACGAATATATAGTCGAAAGCTGTATGTTACCTGTCTGTTCTCTATGTTTTGTCACCAGCAGGAGCACAGTGGCTTTTTGGTAACCATTTCCAAACGCTAGAAAAGCAAGTGAGGAAGCAGTCAAGAAGCTGAGGAAAGCAGTATTCTCACCTCTACCACCGCCGTTCGTGTTACTTGTGCGTCGTTATCTCGTAACCAATCCATTCCCCTGCCTTGACTAGCCCAACGGGTATGGCGTCCAACGGACCCCTCCACGTGCGACGTTGACTTTGATAATAGAGCCAGGTCATCTTCGGCTATAGAGCTTGACGAGGACGAGACCTCATGTACAGTCGGTAATGGACTGCCCGGAGGCGAGAAAGGGGACATCGGTTGATTAGACGAGGAAGAGGCGATTTGTGAGCGAGACCCCATGTGTGACTGCCTAGGTGCAGAAGAGGATTCGCCCACGTCAACTTCTTCAACATCGTCACCAAGAGCAAGCCTTTGCAAACTGGCCTCCACTGCATCAAGCCTTTCGAGATGTTCGAGAACAGTAACACCAGTAGTTCCAGGATGTACACGTTGGAATTTGGCAGCAAATGGTACCGGTCGAGGAGTACCTGAAGCATCTGTCGAGTTTCTCTTCATCGGTGGTGGAAATTCACTACTGGTACTTTGACTGCGGGTCCTTTGCGGAAGGGGCACACTACTAATCGAAAGTATCGGTGATGCTGAAAGAGGACCATTGATAGTTTCCTCCACTGATTTATCCTCTGGAATTTCAATCTCGTCGTCCCATACTAGCATTTTAGTTCTCCGAGTCAGTTCCAAAGGGCCTGTTCGTCCTCGGGTGAGTAGCTTTCTGACCCTCACACACGTTATTTACCTTCGTCCTGAGTAAGTAATTAGTGAATCGAACACCAGATTTGAACCTTCACTTCCTTCACTTACAGCATGTCTTAGGGATTGCACAATATTCAGGGCTTGACCTTTATATGTGAGTGTAGTCAGAATGCGTCGATACTGTATGAGATAGAGCTTGCCTTTGATGACAGCAAGTTGGCGCTGTAGCTTAATCAGTAAAAGTGAGCAAATACACAGTGAATGGCTTTACCTTGAACATTTTCAGGTTGAAATCTTTGTCGACAGCGAAAAGATTTTGCAGCTGAAATGTGGTCTCCTCCCACCACGCTTTTGATGTCAGAAGAGGTAAGAAATGATTCCTCGTGCTCTCAGAAAAAGGCCTTCCGATTATTGAGACGGGTAGGTACAACCAACCATAAGTATATGATCTCCAGCCTTGAGGGTGCTCATGGGGGAAGGACAGTGAGTTGTCTATTGCAGCAATGTGAATGTGCGGTCGCCGGGTATAATCTCCCGACGCTGAACCAGAAGGGGTGGGTGCAGTCAGAGTGATCTTCGGTCGCACGGGATCCGCATAATTGCATCGCACTGTTGTCATTACAGGCATCTCACGGGTAGAACGAGACGGAGCGACGTCAATTAGTTGCTTCTCAACTTCGCCTTCGCAGTACTTGATCATGTAGTTGTCCGCTCCTCGGTCCGTATTCAGCATAAGATAATCTGTGGAAGTCAATTGACATGAATCTCCCGATTTCTACACAACTCACCCAAGATAACAAGCCTAGATGCGCAAAAACCTGTCAGTACAAGAGAGCAATGGCAAAGAAGTAAACGAACTTCTCAAGTTCTTCTCTGAAACTCTGTTGCAGGGCGGGGCTCCAATAGAATGGTCGATGTCCATTCGACTCCGTAGCATCGTATAGTCTTTCCTCTTCGTAGTCATCATATACGTCCTCAACATCGCCTGCCCTGCCACACACCACTTTGAGAGCATTCATCACTCTCTTACCATAACCTCCGCGCCTGTGTGTTGAGTCGTCAAATGTGTCCACGATGGCACGGCCTGGCCATGGGTGTTTTCGCAGAAATTCAGAGGCATCTGAATGAGAGAATCGTCAGCGTGCATATCTTAGGAATAGGCAACAATTACCTGTATATCCATGTAAGAAATACTGCATGCTGCCTATCTTTTCTGGTAAGGGTTTGCCCTTTTTCGCGGCTGTTCGGTCTAGCCAGTCATAGAAAAAAGCCTGCGGAGATGGTGGGTATCCCATAAACATTAATTGCGATGGTTACTCACCGGACTTGATAAGGAAACAAGTTGCGTAGGTGGGACAACGTTAAGATTTAGACGTTGATCCAATAAAGACGCGGCTGCTTCTGAGATATAACTTGCACGTCGTGAACATTGTGGACATGATTCAAGTAACTTAACTAACCTCAGATTGGGAATTAGACATGCCCGGCCAAATGGAACAATCCATCTGAACTGTCGATGAATCCACTTGGTAGTCTGTAAGTAGTGTATCAGCACATATACTTGAGTCCCGGCTGGAGGTCCCACTTTGGGATTTAAATGACCGTATGGCTCCTCGTCCTTGGGCTTGAATACCCTAAAATACTCATTGTTCAGGGACAGCCATGGAATGAAGAAAATAGATATCCGCACGCCACGGTTCGCACCCGTCCATGCTCATCCTTCGCGCGCGCAAAGTAGGAACCACTGCTTCCCTTCGTAATCATCTTCGGATGAATACCCTCAGCTATGGCGTTCTTGACTGACTTTACTAGCCTATAAGGATACCAATCAGGCACGAACGATTATGGCACAATCAAACGTAACTCACGAATCATAATCGGCCTGCGTCATAGGGGGATGATGGTCTAAAGTCTTGACCTGAACTTGAAATGAGAACAGCTAGCTCTAGACTGCAGAAGAATACAAACAGGGCCAGGTTCAATGGTGGAGCCGGCGACAGTTGGCTCAAATACGCTCTTCCATATCTGCTTCCTCGAATAGTCTGTCGTCTTCTTCTTGCGCTTCACCTTCACTTTCTGTGCTATAGATTCAGTCCACCTATATTCCAGATCAGCAGACCTGCCAAAAGCGTGTATCTTACACTCACCTTTTGAAAGCTACATCCAGCTTAGTCAAATCTATGTGCCCAGGACGCCCCGCACGACGCAATCCACGTGTAGTGGAGGGCTGTCGGACTTGTTCTTCGCCAGCGTCAACATCCGCCTCGTCTGCAGACTGTGCTAAATGTTGATATACAGCCCTCGACATGTTACGAGCAAAGAAAGATTCTTGAGGACGAGTACGTGGTGTCTCCACAGCAGTTCGAGACGGCCACCGGCCCACCGCTACTTACTGGGCGCTGGCAGTAACACCCTATTACATAGTGCGTGACTGTGCGACCACAGCTGTCATCTAGACTTTTAAATAAATGCTGAGGTGGGACTCATTAACTATTATTTAGTGATACTGATATCATGGATATTATCTACATTCAAGCCACAGGGAAATTCGGATTGGCTATCCTAAGTGGTGTCTTCAACCACATGCGACCTTCAGAGTCTGAGGGGGGAAGCTTTCCAGCGCGAATGTTGACCTGAAGGGAAGGATGAAGCAATCGAGGAGCTCCAAGTATACTATCTCTAGCTTCGCGGAACTGTATAAACTGTTCTTCGGTGACTCCTAGTTTTCCGTGCTTGTTGGATTCCCGGTGTTCGCCGACGGTGGATACGCATTGATGAGGACGCTCAACAGGATAATCATGCCCCACAAAAAGCATGTAGTCCTTTGGAAGCGACATGAGACGGCTCATGGACTATGTGCAGCTATCAGTGTCCAGCTCCTAGAGCTCCTAGAGCGTAAAAGACACGTACATCATAGAGGTCTTTCGCGTTACCCCCCGGGAAATCCGCCCGAGCAGAGCCAAGATCGGGCTACACGCGGATTAGATGGGTCGTAGTAACAACTATTTGATCAACATCAGCCTTACCATGAAAATAGAATCTCCAGTAAAGACGGCTTTGCCAATGATATACCCAACGTGGTCCGGAGTGTGGCCAGGAAGATGAATCACGCGACAAGGAACATCACCAAGCTTAAACTGTTCGTCGTCCTTGAAAAGAACATCAAAATTGTTTTCAAAATCCTTGGGCTTGAAGCCGTATACAGAGCCAAAATGATTTTGCACTTGAATAATCCGTTGACCTATGCATATAGGCACATCCCCATGAAGCACCGTCTTATAGTATTGCGAAGCAGTCAAGTGGTCTGCGTGCGCATGAGTTTCTCTGAGGTGAAGTGGTCAGTCCAAAGATTTATCGAGCTTGCTCATTATACCCACAGGATACGAGTGACCTTCAAGTTCTTCTCTCGAATGAAAGCAAGGATCCCATCAGCAGTTTCAGTGTAGACTGCCCCTGAAGCCGGATTGTAATCCAGTACAGGGTCAATTATAGCTGCTTCAGAAGTGACAGGGTCTGCCAGTACATATTGCCTTGAGAATGACAGTTACAACATATCCAAACTAAGGAGCAGTCAAAACATACCAAGACGATGTCTGTGGTTCAAGAAATGTATAGACGTCAGCAGCTTCTGCCTGATGGTAACTCCAAGGTTTAGTCGGGTCTGCGTCTTTCAAAGCTGGGGCCGTGGAGGCAAATGCAGCCGGCAACCGTGACTGACGAAGTCTCTGATCCACTTTGCGCGGGGCAACACTGGCTAGGCTATAGAAAGACATCGTACGACGAGCGCATGCTGGATCAAAGAGACCTGGCTGATGCCTGAGAAGGGAGGATATGCTTCGAAGAGATGAAATATGCATGATTGGAGAGTCGAGATGGTTGCCGCGCTGGACGTCAAGATGACAAGGTTTATATGGCGGACGCCTATACCCTTAATACAGTCCGATACACCGACACATAAATGCCATCTCATATGATCCAGCGTATTCGGATACTACAGGGATAGCAATTCGGAATTCGTAAGATACGTTATACCAGAATCCTTCGTCGGAACTGTGTGATACCATAGATATGGTCAGAGCCTCAGTATCTGCGAAGATTGTACAAGTAGTGAATGTCGAACAGTCGCATTGAGAGGAGATGTTAACAAACCGTGGAACGAAGTGAAACTGTTACTGTGGTCTGCAAAGAAAACTAGTTCTGTAGGCTAAAAACTTTTCGTCATTTTGCAAATAAGGTCAAATATGTAAGCACAATACCACCCCCCTACGTTCATGGACAATGTTAAGAATTCGTGCATCTCGGTGTCCAACACACTACATCTTCACAGTCGTTGGTCGCTGCTTTCCAACACCACCACTGGAAGTCTCGCAATATGTAGTTGTATTGTCTTTGTCTGAGTGACTTAATACTTACTCTAGTTTACTTTCAGGTTATTCAGTGTCCGGATCTCCGTGGAACTGAGTTTTTGATTGGGTTTTGATACAGAATCTAGAGCATTCGAGGAGGACGAGACCGCACATGTCCGTCTGTACTTGAATGCGGAATCATTATGATTGTAGTTGGCTTGTGATACAATGATACCATGCTTGAAATGCACGCTATTGCGCCTCAGCCCTTCATGATAGGTATGACTACGTTTTGTTTTTCTCGCGCACACAACCGGAATCTACATCGTCCAAGCACGGTGCCTCGAAAATGGTTCTAGAGTAGGCCAATATTACTGTTTTGAACGCCACCCACGTCCATAAAGCAAGGGTGGCGACGGCATAGATACTGCCCCAATAGCGGAAAAAGGGGGAATCGAAGACATCAGCTAGACTGATAGTAAGGTTCGCGTACACACCCTGGGCAAAGTGAAGAATGAGGTCATATCTATGACACGGACGCTAAAGGATGTGCTTACATTAGGGAAAATCAAGCCCCAGAAGAATACTTTGAACGGAAATCGGGTTCGGCGTAGAACGTTTTGCACAGCGAGCAATGCAAATATCATCCACATAGTAGCCAAGGCCCATAGCACGAACGCGGTGCAAATGCAGATGATATATATGATTTCGCCAGTAGTGCTCAATGTCAAAAATTCCGAGTCGCCATACTTCAAAGGTAATGTTGCCTTAAAGAATTGCCCCGCAAGAAGGATGGAATATCCGGCTTGACCTGTAGGTCCCAAGGGCAAGAATACAGAAAGCACGCTTGCCCCTTGAGGAAGACCGTGAACTATCAAGCGCAAGATATAGACAGTGAGTAGCATTAGGGCCAGTGAGAGGCCGATGGAAACCATAAACACTGACGTGACCTCGGTGATCAGGGCGTATGAGAGGTTATATTTGCTCAATGCAGGAGCAATGACGCCTCCCGTGGACGATGCGACAATGAGTGTCACAACGGGCAGCAACCAAGCTGCAGTCATATTTTCTATCGCATGCTTTTGTGCTGTCCCCCTACCAAAAGACGATGTCAGATCGAAAGTTACAGCATAGAATGAAAAAACTAACATGAAATGAACCATTCCCCAGCATACCATTATGGAGACGACAACATCCGCCCACCAAAGCGTCCACATGGTTAGCAGAAACGATTCTCCTCCGAGTCCATACTTCTCATTAATCAAGCTTACGGAGATGTTCAGGAGGGTAGTGAAGCCCATAGGGAACGTTCCAGTGTAGAGGCTTTGAACAGGGTGGATGATCATATGCCGCCATACCGCCGGAAACAGGATGTAACGAGCAACCGAGATCGCAGTGAAGACGATAAACAATACGAGGTTCAGGAAGAAGAATATGAGAGTCATGATTTCCATGGCTCGCAGATCATTGCCGAACGGAAAAGAATGGAACAAAAGGCTGATAGCGCCAGTACCTGGGGAGTGATTGCATTAGAATGGAATCTTTAGAAGCGCCTGAACAGCTTGTTGTGGATGACTTGCCCATGGTAACAGCAAACCATGCTGGGGCGAAATTGCTGTCCAAGGAAGGTAAGAGACATTGCTATAACGAGTGATACTTGGCGGCCTGCTCACCGTATCACATCCATGAATGTTTGTTTTCGCATGAAGTCATCAGTCGCCATGACGGGCAGATCGCCTCAAGAGAAGATATTGAGGGAATGTAAGGTGACTCGAATCCTGAGGAGGAACAGGTATTTATATGCATGGTGAATTCGGAATGAAACCAGTCGGGTATCGTGGCTCCTTTCACATTTCATCGCTCACTCTCCCGCGCTGCCGGTCTTCCGGATCCTCGTCGTTACTCGCGTCGAGCAGCCTCAAGAATGGGTATCTTCGCATATCTCTCTCCTTCACTCAAGCCGGCCAGCGTCAAGGACGTTGAGAAGGAGAATCTGACAGGAAACAACGCAGTGGCGGCCCCAACTTCTGATCCTGCTGTCGGCGTTCCTAGTGACGCGACTCCCGTATCTCTTCCGCTTTCTCCCGTTTCGTCCCCGGTCGATGCTGCTAAAGTAAGCGAGACAACAGCGGATGAGTTCAAAGCGCCCGCTCGCCGTTTTTCCTTTCGTACATTTTCCGTCCAGGACGAACACAAGCATGCTTTGTCTGCTGTTCAAGAGCGAGAGAAGAGAGATCATGCCGCCGCGGCTTTCTCCAAGAGACGTTTAACCATTCCTATCCGCGCTAATGAAGACAAGCGAGCCCAAGAATCTGCTCTGGTCGTTCGAAGGCTCATCATCGGTCCTACTAGTGCATCATCTCCTTCGCTTTCTCTCGCTGTTGCCAAACCTCAGATGAGCAAATTGAAGTCCCAGTTAATGCAAACAAAGTCTGCGAACAAGGTGATAGCCCATCTACGCACCTTACCTTCGACAGACGAAGGAGACAGTCATTCCAAATCAACTGGTCCGATACATGCT
>JH814812.1:314916-345121 GCA_000296255.1 Omphalotus olearius VT 653.13 | reverse complement strand
CAGAAAGTCATCAAGAAGTTCCGTTGTTGATGCGACCTCTCTTATGTCTGCTCAAAGCTTAATACCTCACACTGATAGTGGTGTTGGCTTAAAGCCTTACTCGCACTACTCTCAAACGAGTTCAGCAAGGCCAATGAGCGTGTTAACTGCCCCTCTGGATAGACCCGATATTCCTAGGGCACAGTCGCAAGCATCTTTCTCTGACGTACACAGTCTAGGCTCTCCATCACCTAGACGCACACGATTCTTTGGCATCAGGTCTAGCTATTGGCGGAGTCAAGATAGCTTAGCCATGTCTGGAATGTCAGGCAGTATGATTGACATGCAGTACGTTATTTCAGTGTGTTTGATCATATCGTTTCCGTCACGCTGACCGCTGTACGCTACTTAGTGTTGCTTTACAGAAGGAGGGGAACAGAGCCCAGCTAGTACGTTCTCCTGTAGAAATGACCCCAACCTCTCGTCTAAGCCAAATGTGGCCCACCACCACCGAGCTTGAGCCATCGGAGTCACGACAGTCTCAGGAGAAGGAAAAACCGAAGAAGAAGAAAGGACTTGCCAAAATTTGGGGTCTCGTCACCAGGTCTTCGAAGAATGACGGAATTGCTACTCAAGAAGCTCAGTCTTTGGATAGAATGGAAGATGATTTTCCATTGGCTCCTCCCCCTCCTCTATCATATCTTGTTAGTCGGGGACCTGGTGATCACATGGCCCGGCACGCTTCTACTCCTTCTCTCCCCTCTACCGCCTCACCGAAATTTGGTGTTTCCGCACCAGGCGTGTCTCCTCCTACTGCTCCATCAACCAGTCTTCCTTCCCCCGCTTCATCCCGACAGTCTGGTGCTGATCAAGACGCTACTGAGCCCAGAAAGACCAGTGCGAATGCCGAAGACCTCGAACCGCCGAATTCTGATCGCACTAGCCCTAAAAACGTGTACTCAGTGATCTCAGAGCCAGACCTCCGTGGGCGCGCTACAGAAAATCCGTCGATGAGTTCTCCTGCTCCGATTCCCTTGATGGGTGTTTCAAATTCCAACCACCTGTCAGCATCACAATCCTCCTCGTCGCGTCCAAGCGCTTCCACCCTTTCTCGTGAGAAATCATTACCTCCGCTCCCAGGCGAGGCAATTCCTAGGCCCAATGCAAATGGTAATGCAATGGATTCGCGTCCACGAACCGTTTACACCTTCGATCCTCGATCACAGCTTCCTCCCGGTTCTCGCCCAGCTCATGACTTCCTCCCTCCTCAGGCTCCGTTTCGCAATGGCGATGCGCGTAGACAGTCATTTGGAGGTTTGAGTTCACGGCCTACACTCGACGGCTTACTGAGCAAATCATTGAATGGGAAGAGAATTGATATCCAAGGCTTGGGACCAAACTACGACGAATTTGGAACCTCTCGTCAATCTCTGCGGGTCTTGACCTCCACGCAGGAACCAATGTCTCGACAGTCCATGTCTATTCCGACGAAGCGAAAGTCACGGTTTGGCCTCTCATCCTTGCTAGGACGCAAGAACACTGCGCCAGTCAAGGAATTGATGCAAGAGAATGTCGCCCATCAGTTCCCTGTGATGCGGATGTCTGGTTCTGAGCATCAAGATGAGACTATGACAGGATATGCCACCTCCAACTCTCGTCATAGTGCTTTGAGCGCCGGAGGTCCGCGTCTTTCGGTCACGTCCCGAAAAGCTCTTGAGGAACTGGTCCTGCAAGACTCCGAGTTCGTCGCATACCGCTATCCATCTAGTGACCAGCGCTTGGATCTTGCGCGGTAGCCCTTCCTTTGGACATCTTCTCTGTGCCCGCACATTCTGTTTTGATTGGATCTCATTTCGGTCGTTTTGCCTAAAATTTGTACATATACTGTCTCATCGCACTCATTTCTGAGAATGTCAGTATACACTCCTTGCTTTCTTCTTAGCTATGATACCTTTACCGGTGGATTTTTTTTCCAACTCGCCTTGATCACACGTCTCTATTTAATTAGGACACTGTTTTCTGTTCTTTCTCCTTCCATGTACAGCCCTGCTTGGCCACCACAATATTATTCTGCATTTTCTCATAAACGGTGTTAATGGTGCCCAGTCAACTGTTCGCGTAAATTTCTATGTTTGATACTATTGATTCCCAAACCAAAAAAGGAAATGCCCTTGCCATTTCTGGGCACGTGGTCATTCTTTCACCTTTCCTTTCCTTTCAACGCGACTACATTCCAATGGTAAGCGATATCAATAACGATTTTATTTTCTGACCCTATCTTCACGAATTTCTTCAAAAGGCGCCCAGAGGACTTTCGGCAGAAGAAAAGCGCGTCAAGCTTCTAGAGATATTTCATGAAACTGTGCGTACAAGTACCCTATGTCTTTCAAATGCAGAGAGGATTCAATTTCCCAAAAGAAGGACTTTTATCAGGTCTGAATCCGCAAATCTCGTCACATATACAAGTACTACTGTGCTGACAGTCGCACGTAGCTGAAGGAACTGGAGAAGCTGGGACCCAAGTTAAAAGGGATCGGTATGTAATATTCTCTGTGAGTCTAGACCGTCACACGCCGACATATATCCAGTCTCTCAGTCCGTCAAGGAAGTTCTTCAGTCGCTGGTTGACGACGGCCTTGTTCAGGCGGACAAAATAGGCTCTTCAAACTGCACGTATTACAAGATCAAATTTTCCCCTCATATATGCGGCTGATTATCAGTTGTTCAGTCTTCTGGAGCTTCCCGTCTCATCAAGGAGCACTCGTAAGCGTCTTAGCGCATTCATTTTGTACGCTCATGCATTTAGCCATATTGAAGGCGAAGGGGCGTCTGAATGCAGCCAGGGAATTGCGCTCCACCAATGAAGTTCAATTAACGGAGATTAGGCAGGCTATAGATCATGAAAAATCAATCAGAGTAGAATCGGTGCATATCCTCATCTCATCTCCGAAAAAAAGTTTCTGATATCAAAAGGAGTAGGAGAACCGCACTACTTCATTAGGGAAACTCCAGCAGCTCAAAAAGGAGCTATGTCAGCTCGACGAAGAACTCAAAGCATATGGCGCTTGTGATCCAGCTAAACTCGAGGAAATGCGTCGCGCTATAACATTGGGCAAAGAAGCAGCTATCCGGTGGACAGGTAACAAGTCTCACCAATTCTGTTTCAAATCGGGTATTTATATGGTACCTGACAGATAATTATTGCATCTTGATGTCCCATTTCACGCGTCAAAATGGTGTGCAAGCAGAGGAAATACGGAGGTATCTCGGAATCGCAGAGGACTACGAGGACATTTGAGGAGGGTGAACGGCCAGACACGAGGTGTGGTCAGTTGTCTGTATTTTATGCGATATGACGGCCAGGATCCTTTTAAATGATAGTCCTCATGATTCTCGAGCAGGATTGCTTTCTGTTCGGACAAGAGTATCCACAGAGCAAGAGTACGTATCAACAGTCCGTTCCATTTGTGCCATAAAGGCCGAATCAAGCATTCGTCTTCCATGAGCCATTCTGCAAATCAAAATGCATGTCAAACCTCGACCATCATTAAGGAGTTAATAACTGTGTGATGAGACCGGAAGAAACAGAGTGCACATGTTACAACTCCCATCCCTTCCGTGCGGGTATTTCATCTGCACAACCCTTTCGCAAGACCGTCTAGATCATCTCACAAGAATCAATGGGTGATGAATTTTCGTCCACTGTCTTGAATGCTCGGCGTAACTCTTGTCCATTTCCACATGCTCATTCGCCTGCGTTTGTTCACAGATTCAGAGGTGCTCCATGTGATCCCTTCTGTTCATTAGAGAGGAACAAGGGAACTAATTAAGAAGCCACCCATGAGGCTAGCAACGGAGTCGTTGTTAAGAACCAAGATATTGTACCGCACCCAATGAGATACTTCGCAGATGTATTATCACAGTATGCAACGCGACTGCCATATTTCAAGGCAGCGGTTCAGCAAACAGGAGGTGGATTCTTTATCGCAATGATGACTTACTGATTTTTCGGTGCAAGATCGCCAGAAGACGCGTTTCTTGCGTCAGAATAAGGACAAGTTTGATCAGATACAACGTACGTACTCTCGGGAACTGTATGTACAGAACTTGAACCAATCAAAAACAAAATTAAGAACTGCACCGGCAGAAGGAAAGTCTTCAACGAATTGGTCTAGTACAAAGTAGGAGACAGAAATCATTCTCAGTGAGAGGTTCCTGACGATGGCGAGGTACTTACATATGTGCCTGAATAGGTCTCGAGCTGCATTACCTTACTGCCAAATGAGAAGGTCAGTCTATCCACCTTCATCATTCATGTGCGACCACAGTATACAATGAGGCTTACGGGGGGATGCCTTCGAAAGATTTGATTATGAAGCCATTTTTGCGCTGCTTTCGTAATTCTAACAACTGGCCAGTGATAACGACACATTCCAGAAGAGAACGCGTTTCTGAGCATATGAGGGTCAGCTGAGATGGTGCTCCATAGTGTAGGTGATGCCGCAGCAGTCGAACGTCGAATAAGAAAGGACTGGGTAGGATAAAATGAAGGCAGCAAGCGAGAAATAAGACGAGATTGAGAAGATATCGTTGAGGATAATAAGAGAGGTGCGCAGATAGCGAATGGAAGCGTCAGTTGATTCAGAGAACACGTGGACATGCCAAAGCCGCCGAACGTCCTGTGTCTCAGTTTATTCCCGTCTCTCTCTCCCTGAAATATTATTTCCTGCTCTCTCTTTGTTTTACACGCTCATCAATGTCGCTGAGTCCTGCAGCGTCGGTTTCTAACGGTTCAGAAACTGCTTCCAAAAGACGCAGAATTAGTGGGGCTGATATGAACCATTCTGCAGCGGATACCTCGGGCCAGGCTCCTACTTCCAATGTCCATATTCCCAAGCGAGGCGCTCGGGCCTGTACCGCCTGTAGGAAAGGAAAGAATCGATGTGAAGGAGAGGTGCAAAGTTTTTTCGTCTTTTGTTCACGTCCCGCTCATGCTAACTGGACCGCCTGCCCCGGTCGGCCCGGCTCGTTTTGTCTACCTTAGCCTCCTTGCCGTCGTTGTCAATTAAGTGGAACAACTTGTGTCTTCGAGAAACCAGAGAAGAAGAATGTGCAGACGTTGGCGGGTCCTAGTGTCGAGTGAGTCTTTCTTCGATAGTTTAACATGGTCGCTGATAATCCATTGCTCAGGCGATTATCTCGCCTTGAAGGCCAGTATTTGGTATGTTTTCGCAGAGTTCCGAAGTTTCGTCAGAGGAGTATCGTTTACCACTCAATGAAGGTCATGCAAAGCCACATGATTGGGATGCAGTCATCGTTGGACAGGATCCTTAATGTCTTACAAACCCAAGCTACTATGAGTGGCGCCCCCATGTATCCTCCTTCAGCCGCCCCAGGTGTCCCTCGTGAGCCCGGAGCCCCCTTTTCTCCTGGAGGACGCAACGGTTTCGACGCAAACGATCGCAGGGCTTTTCCTCCGTTGCCCGGGTTCGCCCCACCGGTAAGTCTTGCCATTTTCTAATGATGGTAATTTCCATTCATCATCCCGGTAAAGCCTCACAAGTATGCCACGTATGGAATCGTACCTAGCACCGCGCCGTCTTCTGACGACGAATCTGAGGACACATTGCCTCGTGCAACGCTCAATGCCCCGATTGAAGCCTTGCAAGGATTAGCCAACGCGGCCGCGGAGGCGGCAGCAGCTCCTTCCGCATCTCCTCCAAGGTTTGCCAGTGTCTTATCAAGAGGAGGTCCGCTAATTTTAACTCCTGCCATAGAGTCAAGAAGCGCAAGCGCGCCGAACCAATCCCACGCAACGCTTTCCCTCATGTCGTAGAGAAGGTGTGTTCGCTTTTAGGCTTCGAACTGAAACTGAATCAAATTTTACGGATCCATCTGCAGGGTCTTGTCGCCGATTCGGAAGCCAGGGAGTTGTACAACATGTAAACTACAGCCACAGCACTTAGTGGTGCTCTTATCATATATCATATATACTTATCTCACATTCGTGTCCAGCTTCTTTGCAGGATGCCATCTTTTCATACCGGTCTTCGACCCATCGTATGATACCTATGAAAGCTTGATGGAACGTACGCCCTGGACGTTCGATGCTATCTTGGCTGTTGCCAGTAAGATCCGGAGCGGGAACGGTCCTCTCAGTCCGACCTTCTACAAATGTTTGGAAGAAGCCCAGGGCATAGCTCGATCTTCACTTTTTGGACCTGTTGTCCGAAAAGAGGCAGTTCAAGGTCTGCTTTACACCTCTGAGAGCGTTTTTCCCCCTGTGATCTAAAATATTTCCAGGCATGTTGCTGCTGGCCGCTTGGAGCACGAATGGCTGGCTACCAAGCGGTCACGCGATGCGCATGGCATTGGATCTGGGATTGCATCGTGCTTTGGACAAACTCGCTGACGACAGCGGTAAGAAGAGGACACAGGATGAAGAACGCGATTTAGGCATGATTGCAAATCTCATGTTCTACCTTCTCTTCTGACTCCATACTTTAGTTGTTTCTGCTCGTATCTGGTTATGTCTATATTGGTTCGATCATCAGTACGCATTTCTCAATCAGGTCACTGTTCAGATTTTAATATGATACAGGATGAGCTTGGGTACAGGCAGACCAATCGTGTTGCGTGATGAAAACTCCATCCGACACTGCCGTCTGATTCTGAATCATCCAATGGCTTCTCCAACTGACGTCAGACTCATTTCACAAGTCGAACTGATTGCTCAAAAGAGTACGCTATCTTCGAGTTATAATATGAGGGACCAGGACTGATCATCTTTGCAGCTCAAATCTATGAAACCCTTGTGCCTATGAACGGTCAAGTCACCCACGCCACGTTAGCCTTCATTCGGCGTGCTAATGTGGCTCTCGATAAATGGTATACAGAATGTGATGAATTGCATCGTAGGTTCATTTTCATCAAGCGGTTCAGTCAGAGTATCGCTCAATCAGCCTAGGCCAAACGATGGATGAGAATTCGCTGCTTCGCAAGATTCTTGCTGGTGAATTGCACTATGCGAAGCTGTGGTTGGTGTGTTTGGCTTTGCGAGGAGTTTCATGGGATAAAATGCCGTTTGAGCAACGTGAACTAGCTTTCCAAGCGAAAGATGCCGCTTCTGAGTGTCTCGATATCTTTCTCTCTTCTCCGGAGTACCGGTGCGTGTGATCTTACCATTGTTGTCAGCTGGAGTGTTGAACGTATTCGCTTTTCAGAGCTGCCCTCCGCTACGCCGTTCATGATAGTCTCGTGACGGCTGCATTTTCTGGTCTTTTCTTGCTGAAGATGGCCAGTCTGTTCCCTGCTGAAATGGATCTATCCGTCATCACGGTACAGGTGGAGCAGCTGTCGCAGCTGTTGTCGGAAGTTGCTGCTGAACGGTGAGGTTGCAATTTTTCAATGTACTGAGGTCTCTAACGTGAATATACCGACAGCTATGCGCTTACGCTTCGTATCATGCTTGCGAACCTACGCCGCAAGATTGGTCTTCCTAGTGGGATCACCACTCCCATACCAAACATGCCCCCTTCAGGTTTTACTGACATGGTCATTACGCCCACGTCGTACGTAGATCCTTCTGTGCCTGCGCCATTCACCATGGAAGAGCTTGGCTTCGGTGCTGGTGACCGAAATATTGTGAGCCCTTCAGCTATACCTCTTTGGCTCCAAGAACAGGTATGGTCTGTTGCTAATATACGGGCACGGAACTCATACTTAAGTAACAGAGTTTGGCGGACCTTGGTCTTCCGGTCAACGGATCTGACGGTATTTTCTTGCAAATCGCCGGAGCGAATGGTTGGGTAGGAGATTTTGCTCCGATGCCTGAGGCCTGGTGATGCGAGTCTATGTAAATATGACTTTGTTTTCGCTACAGTAGACCCCGCTGTCGTACTTACTGTGCTCTGATTGATTGTAAAATATACTCGTGCCATGTATCACAACTTAACTGAGAAGACTACGACAGGAGTTCACCAGAAAAAATGTGTGCGTTTCTAACATCTACTCCCCCTCGTCTTCATCCTCAGATTCCTGCTCTTGCAAGAACTGTAAAGAAAAGTTAGTACTGATCCAGTGAATGTCGATGGCACACAGCACCTTGACTAGCGTTTCGGTACTCTTCAAGAAGTGCTGCCGGCCTTGCGGCTTCGAGCCCTTCTGGTGCCAATAAATTATGGCTTGATCAGAAATACAGTCCTTGTTATACAGAACCTGTGTGACCAGTTCTCAGCCAATGATCTGGTCGCTTGTCGCCGTCGACTTACTTTGAGAATTTGAGGGAAAGCTTTGATGACACGAGTGTCTTCATAACAATACAATTGTACAACGTTGATCAGGGCAACTTCGGTCTTAGGACCAGTACAGAAAGGTTCGAGAATGGGTGCATATTTCTGAAATCCATCATGTGTAGAATTAGATAGTTTGATTTCGTTGGCATGGTTGTGTAGCGTACCCCGACTTCACGCAGTGCTAGACCCTCAATTTGATCAGGGCGAGCACTCCAGTCGACAGAGGCCATAAGGCCTTGCCAAATGCACTGAATGAGTTCCGTATCGGGAATGGGGTTGGCTTCCTGATGCCCCTTGATAGCAGAGACAATCTAAGGAACGAGAACAGATATATGAACCATAAACATCATGAAAAAGTAGATATACCGTTTCGACAGATTCTTCATGTTCGACGAGGTCTTGAAGCTCCTTAACAATACTGTCCTTTACGATGGCATACTGCTTCTTCGCCCACCATTCCGACACCTGCGGAAGACCCTCTTTCTTGAAGTGCTCTTCAAGATATTTTCCTCCGCGTTTATTAGGAGGGAAGAAGGGCAGAAGGTCTTTTATGCCGCCACGTTTGAGGGTAGCAGAGAGGTGATCCATAGGCTGATCCAACAAATATGCACGAAACACGATGGTCAGCACGCTGATGGATACATCTAAGATTCTACATCGTGAGCAACAAGCTGGCACAGAATGTAGTATAAAAGTTCACCATTTTTTATAAGATGATCCTTGGTAAGACTCTGAAGAGAAGAGGCACTAGCGAGACCTTGAGAGAGCAACAGTCCAGTTGCAATGGCCAATTTGTCCTTTTGGGCAGGCGACCAGCGATGGATATACTGCAGAATACCTGGAAGAGCTGATTCTTCCAAAGGTTTCTGGAGATATTTGTATCTAGCAGGATATATGCGTTCTGATCTATGTCGAAACCTGAATTAATCCATTCGCGTACCTTCTGATGAGTTTGTTCAGAACGTCAATGTATTTCTTTATGTCATCCACCTGGGCAGGTTCCTTCGCGTTGAAGATGGTGAATGGGGACATGGGGGCACCATCATCAATGTAACTGCCTCCGGGCTGAAGAAGACCTCCGACGAGGATGATTTCGAAAAGCGGGTCTGCATATTTGAGAAATTCGAGTGTAGAACCAGCTTGAATTAACTTTGTGGTAAAAGAATCGAAATCGTTTTCCGGTATAGCTTCAAGATGCTTGTAAAGCTGGTCTCTGAAGACTGTCAAACGAGTTCAATGAAGACATCAAGAGATCTGTAGGAAGACTCACTAGTTGGTTCGTGCTTTGCTTGAGCTTTAACAGCGCCCTTTCTTGCTTTGATTCTGACCCCCTGGAGCGAAGGCTTTTGGGCGGTTGGTTGCTGAGACATCCACTGGTTTCGACAGACTCGAAAATGTGGATAACGCTGAAAATGCTAAATTGCTGTCCGGTAGCGACTTAAGTAAGTGTGAATCCTGCCTCGATTTGGCTATGCGTCCGGTTATTCTTGGGGCTGTTGCCAAATCTTGCACACCTTTTCTTCTTCCTGCCTCTGTTCTGCCTGTATGCTGTCTTAAAAACTTAATTTGTAGGTCGCCAGTAGTGCCCAGATCGCTATATGTTCTTCAATCTGCTGTTGCAGCTGTCTTGTCTTCCGAAAGGTGTACAATACTACCGTTCTCCTCAAATATCATCAAAATAAAAAGAAATTTCGACGTAATCCTCTGCTTGGCACTTGTGCCACCATCAAGAGCGAGGAAACCTGGAGACTGGCATCGCGTGCTAGACAAATATCAGACTCATATCGCTTCGAACTGTGCTGTTTCGCGTCATAGGCGCCTCACATAGTTTGCCACTCAACCCCACACTTCAAAGCTTCACTTCTTTTCCTCTCGTATTCTCGTCAAAACTGCTACCATTCACAAACAGAATGTAAGTAATACCACACTATCTAAAGTCGAGGCAGTGCTCAATGACAGCGGCGCGTGAAGGTCATCGCGATTTGAGCCAATGGCAAAGACCAAGTGCGGTTTATTCTTGGATTATTTCATGGAGACTTACACGTCCCAGCTCTTCTCAGAATGCTCATTCAGAACCTATTACAAGGGCAGATGGCACCAATGCGTTTGGAGTACGATTCACGTATTTCTTTCTCCAGCGTTGGCTCACTTTGTCTGTGGCAGATTCTCAATCAGATCCCTTCAAAATATGGATGCTATTGCATTGGCGTTCATGAAGCTCAGGGCATGAGACCCACCATGGAAGATACCCATGCATTTGTGATTGACTTTGATTCTGTTCTTGGGCAGGGATACTTTGGTGTGTTTGACGGCCACGGCAACAAATTCGTGTCAGAATGGTGCGGTCACGAATTTCACAAAGTATATACCCTGCTTTTTCACAGTGCATTCATGCTGAATAGCCGTCAGATCTTCCTCGATTGTATACGAGATAATCCAGATGTCTCTGCTACCGATGTCCTTAGACAAACGTTCCTCAAAGTTGACGATACCCTTGGGGAGTTATCAGAAGGGTCTGACGAAGTGGCAGATTCCGGGTCTACTGCAGTCGTTGCTTTTCTACGGGTTGAAGGCGCTGACGGGTCTCAGCATTTTCCTTTTTCGGCCGATGCTCCCGATGGTGTCCAAGTCAATGGGCATAACAGCAAACTCAAGATCCCCCCACCTGACGCTCGTCGAGTACTCTACTGTGCAAATGTAGGAGATGCAAGAGCTGTGATCAGTCGTAACGGGACCGCAACGCGACTGACTCATGACCACAAGCCCTCTGATCAGGACGAACAGGCCCGTATACGCGACGCGGGGGGTATTATCCTGCGAGGTCGTGTTTTTGGTACATTGGCGGTCTCTCGGAGTTTAGGAGATCATGTCCGTTACGATACACTCAGACTGAAGGATTTGGTCATTGGCTTGCCATACATATCGAGGACAGAGCTGAATGCAGATGATGAATTTTGTATCATTGCTTGTGACGGAGTGAGTCTTATTCACTATTGAAGGGTGCAGCTAATAATTGCTGTCTTTCTTCTAGTTGTGGGATGTTGTTACAGACCAACAAGCTGTGGATATGATCCGAGGTATCGATGATCCTCAAGACGCTAGCCGAAAGCTGGTAAACTTTGCACTGAAGAACGATAATCTCAAAAGTCGAGATAATGTCACGGTTATGGTTGTGAGATTCACGCCTTCGAAGACATAGTTTCACTTCTTTAATATGTAATGTTGGCTGTAGCTTAGTATGCCTGTAGCAGTATTGTAAGAGACTGGATTATTTCCCTCATTGGCCAGCGTCAGTTATCAGATGGATGCTTGTACCAGTCTGAGGCATGCCTTGAATAACAATACAGTCAGTAAGCTTAGCAACCAGGGGCGAAATACAATATACATGGACTTGAAAGTTGGAATCGAACACAAAGCTATTCTGGTCAAAGCTTTGAAGCACAGCCTACGGGTAACCAAATACAATGAAATTCGGGGAGAACAGGGCTTGGAGTCTGGCCACGCTTATTATATTGTGAGACGCGCTGGGACCACAAGGATCGTCATACACGCGCACATACATTATAAAAGCTTGCCGTTCTTACCTATCGTGTGCAATATTCGCCACTTTTACAAGTTCATTGCAGACAACATATATCCTCAACCATGGCCTTGACAAACCCCATCGATGAAGACAACTCCTGTAAGTCCCGGTCTTCCGTTCACTCGGTGTTGGTCATCTCTAATTTGTCCCTCTTTTTACTCTTAGCTTCCATAGCGGCCACTCCATCTGGGCCACAGTGAGTCAATTTGTCACCACTGTAAAACGTCTTTCTAATCTAATCTGCAGACCTCTTTCTTCTAGTCCTACCATGCCTCGAATCGGTTTCAGTGACTCTCCAAATGCGCGCTCAAAGTCAATTACTACGACCGAACTAGACACGTATGGGGTGAGTCAATCTGTCGTCTGTCACCTCCTTTCTCCCTTGAACGCGCTTATCAGGTCCTCAATCGGCATGCCAGCAAGAATACCTTCTACCAAGTTGGCGTGTCAGAGAACAAGGGCACCCGACGGACCATGGAGGATGCGCACTCTTTCGTGACCGATTTCGATAACATTCGTGGTCAAGGCTTCTTCGCCGTGTTCGATGGCCATGCTGGCAAGCACGCCGCCGAGTGGTGTGGAAACAACTTTCACGAAGTGTGTCATTCCTTGCCTGTGTTGATTACTCCCCTAACGCCGCAGGGCACTGTGTAGTTTCTCCTTGGCTCTCTACGGTCGTCCCCGAACATGACAATACCCGATGTACTAAACAAGACCTTCCATGAAGTTGACGGTAATCTATCGCGAATGTGCGAAGAGTCGGACGGTAAAATGCACTCTGGGTGCACTGCTGTGACTGCGTTCCTGCGAATCGAGGACGCCGACGGACATCAGTCCTTTCTAGATACTATCCAATCAGACGGCTCCCCTGTTAGTTCCCCGGCCTCGAGCCATAGTCAAAATCTTCTGGCAGATGGGGAGGACACGACCAGTGCGCAGGAGAGCGGCTCAGAGGGATTCTCAGGCGACGAAGCTTTCAAGGGCTGGAAACCCAAGAAGAAGTCTCGTAATCCCATAAAGAAGGCTCTGCGAAGCTTGGGCGGTGGTTCAATATCCGGTGCGATATCACCAAAGACCCCCAAATCCGTTTCACCGACTATCTCTCGGAAACCTTCCGGAGAACTAGTCAAAGTCCGTGTCCCTCTGGGTAACTCGCGACGTGTACTATATTGCGCCAATGCTGGCGATGCACGAGGTGTACTCTGCCGAGCAGGAAAGGCTATTAGGTTAACATACGACCATAAAGGGACGGACAAGCAGGAGGCGAAGCGCATTACAGATGCCGGAGGTTTCGTCATGGGTGGTAGGGTTAACGGTGTGCTGGCCGTTACGAGAAGTTTGGGCGATTCATCTATGAAGGAGTTTGTCGTGGGTGCTCCTTATACGACGGAGACGGAGTTGTGTGATGAAGACGAGTTTCTGATATTGGCTTGCGATGGCGTAAGTGAAATATTGACTCCGTATTGTTCAGTCCGCCTTACATTTTCTTCTCTAGCTCTGGGATGTCATTGGTGATCAAGCGGCGGTCAATCAGATAAAGAATATCGCGGACGCTCAAGCTGCTAGCCAGCATCTCTTGAAATACGCTCTCAACAATCACACATCGGATAATGTGACTGTGGTTGTAGTGCGTTTTAAAAAGAATACTTAGAATAACATCTCGGACTATGGGTACGAGGTTGTTGCGTACACTAATAGCCTACCTCTGGCCTTTACACCTTATTTGGCTTTTCTTTTATGGGGTATAATGTTGCATTGACTCGTCGTCACGATTGTCTTCTTAAGCACTGTCTTCATATGCATCCCCTCAAATAATGCTACTGTATTTTATCCAGATAGGAATATCACCATTTTTTGGGTTCCCTTATATAATTTTAATGCAGCGGGCTCGGCTATATTGTATTTATCTTTCGCCAGTCAAGTCAGTACTTCTTCGTCTCATACGCCAGATCCCTGAGGGCCATTGGGCAGGCTCCTTCTAAAGCGATCGGACAGGCAAAATGACGCGTGCAGACTTGTCCATTGAACGATATTAATACAGTATCACACCACTTCAACCACCTACACCACATTTAACGACAAGCCCCTGTATCGACGTCTCGCTTGGACCTCTACACGAACAACCTCCATGTCGAATTGGAACAATAACCAGTGGGGTACAGGGGGTCCTCACGGCTATTCACAGCAAGCTCCATATCCAGGCCCTACCCCAGCATATGGCCAACCATACTATCCTCCTCAAGACCAGCAACACTACCTCAGTGCCGGCGATGTAAAGAACCCGTACGAGGGCGATAGGTTCAAGCCCAAGAAAAAAGTCAATGACCCAATCTTTCTGATACTATTTGTGCTTCAGGTATGCTATTGTTGACTGGGCGATGTTGGACAGACAGAGCAGCATGTCTCATTTAACATTCCAATGACAGTTCCTCGGGTTTGCTGCATTATCCGGCGTAGCTCTTTCGTCCTGGGTGTCTAATGACGGGCTCGGAGGAGGTTTAGGGACGTCGGGCGGCAACTCCGCTAGCTCAATTACGTTGAATCGGTGCGTGCATTTGATGGGCTAGGTATATCCGCCGAAGCTCAACCATTAGGCAGGAGTACCGTCTATCTTCTCCTCCTGGTCACAGCAGCCGCTATTTTGTTTTCCGCCGTGTATTTGATGCTCACAAGAATCTTTACGAAGCTGATTATGCACATCACACTCTTATTATCTATTGCCTTGAACATGTGCGTCACTGCGTGGCTCGCTTTCTCTTGGTATCACCTTGTTGATCGTTGACTTGCGTGCAGCGGAATATGCATTTACTATTGGATTACAAAATATTACTGTACGCTGTTCTTGATGTTACCTGCATCGCAACTTTTATTCACAGAGACCCCGCTCATGCAGCTGGAGCCATTATTTTCACGATTATTGCCCTCTTTTCCATATTTTCATACTGGGGCTTCAAGTCCCGTATACCCCTTGCATCACTTTTGCTGCAAGTCGTCATGGACGTTTCAAAACATCACAAGAGCGTCTATGTCGTTGCATTCATCGCCTTGATCCTTCAAGCGGCGTTGTCGGTGTGAGTTCATTCATACTTGCTGTTATTTTTTCCAAGCAGATCAATAATTGCTTAACAGCTGGTATGTCTTTACGAGCATTGCTATGTAAGTCATGAGGACACACAATTTATGCCTTTCTTACTGTGGTTCTGGGTTTTAGATACGCCAAATGGACTCCTGGAAGTCCATGTGAGTTTATTGACTAGTAATAATATTTCATTAATCTTTTTTTTTTTAGCTTGTAACACCTCGTCTTGCTCGTCCGGCAAAGTCGCCGGCCTCATCTTTTACGCTACCTTTTCGTATCTCTGGACTTCGCAAGTCATTGGAAATGTCGCGCTCGCGACTCTTGCAGGTGGTCCATATGGTTCGTGGTACTACTTTGGTCCGCGAGATTTGGGTCAAATGGTGTGTTTCTTTGTCCGCGTTGCTCTCCAGCGGTGTCTGACACACTCTGCGCACTAGCCAAAACACCCTACATTGTCTGCATTCGGCCGGGCGTCGACGCTTTCGCTGGGATCTATCGCCTTTGGATCATTGATCGTGACATTACTTGAGCTTTTGCGGTTGATCTTGAATGCCCTTCAGAACAGTGCCAATGCAGATGGCCATCGTTCGTATTTTTTGCACTGACTTTTTTTTACCTTGCCTAGCTGACATTGACTGCCATTCTAGCTGTGGAAGCGTGTCTCGCATGCTGCGCTGCCTGCTTTGTTGGGTGTATAGAGAGTGCCGTCGAGTATTTCAACAGGTCTGTGGCTGTTGTCTAAGCCCTGTGGATTGCGGACTAACTTGCAGTGAATCTAGATACGCCTATATAGAAATTTGTGAGCGAACGAAGTAGAATCTTGGTGAAATGTGCCTCTAATTGTGTCATTCATGACAGCACTCTATGGAAAAAGCTATCTATCTGCTGCGAAGGATACGTGGAGGCTGTTCAAGGATCGTGGTATCGATGCGCTTGTCAATGACTCCTTGGTCGGAATGAGTGAGTCCTGTCTACTACAGTTCATTGGTCAAGAGACTGAGGTGTATCACAGCATTGATCTGGGGGGCGTACGCTATCGGAATGCTGTCGTCCTTGTTTGCATATCTCTACTTGCGCAGTAAGTTTCGTCATCTTTGTCCGTTATTTCTACGCTTAAGCTTGTCTCAAATCCCAGTCACGGATCCTCCATACAACTCGGATGGACAGTACACTGCTCCAGTGATCTTGTTTGCGTTCTTGATTGGCATAATGTGCTGTAAGTGCTCATGACACAGGCGCGTCGATGGCTATTCTTAATATTTGGTAGCCTTGACCCTTTCCTCCGCCATCGAGGCCGGCGTGTCTACAATGTGAGTTTATTCTTTCGTATTTCGATGATCAACTCTGAATCTTTTGCGTGCATAGCTTTGTTGGACTGGGCGAAGACCCACAAGTACTCGCAATTCGTGCACCCGCTCTCTTTGGTGTAAGTCAGCGAAACTGATTTGTGAAGAGATAAGAGTCTGATTGCTTGCGATAGCTCATAGCGCAGAATTATCCAGATGTCACGAAAGGAGTTTCAAGAGTGTAGGAGCAATATTTACTGTACATTCGTCTATGTAGGCCGGCATCAATATGGTTCTAGTGAATAAGATGTCTATAATCTGAGCTTAGAGCAAGTCCCTGTCGATTAGTGGTCAAATCATCACGTTGTGGCTTGTAGCTTCGGTTACATAAGCAACCGTGAAGCCGGGAGCTCGAATCTCCCCAGGGACAGTCTCTTTTTCATCGATACGTCATCTGTCACTGTCTTTGGACTTGACTGCGACTGTGACTGCATCTCTGTGCTGTTCCAGTATGCGGAAGACATCATATGTTGTCGCCTTTTTCGCTGTTGCAATCAGTCTCGTCTTTGTAGGTTCTTACATGCTCGATTCTGTGCTCTGACTTACCTCGTAATTCAGACAGTGATTTCGGCTCGTCGTACAGACTGGTTCGTTGTCATTCACATCCGTGTATGCGCTTCTTCTGTTTCTTATACAGTCTACCCCGCCTCAGGTTGGTAGTAAAGTCTCAAGACAACACCCTTCGCTATGGTTTGGATCAATTGTGCGGTTTCAACGTAGCCGGATCGGGCCATGATGTGTATGAATGCCGCAAGTTCCCCCGAAGCGTGCAAGATTCGTGCGAGAGTGAGAACAGTTCGTTCTGTGCTGCGTGGACGAGCGCTGGCTATGCCGTTGAACTCGCTATTGGCTTCGCTGCTCTCTCCTTGTTTTCTATCCTGGTCGGCGTAAGCACTGGATCTAGGCGAAGAAGGATCTGGAAAGCAGTTGCCGGCTTGGTAGCATTTCAGGGTGAGTTAATTCATTTCAGGATTCTACGCTGTGTGCTGTTTGGCGCACCGAGGTGGTGCGATGGCTCTTACTGATTCTGTCTCTGTCCGCACAGCTATCTTCCAACTAGTTGCTTTCGCTATCGTCACTGAGACGAATCGTACCGGTGCGTTCCCCACCTTCAGCGATGCGAAGCCAGGTAAGCATGACCACTGGCGAAATCCCCTCGTTGGGCTGACATCGAATTTCTTTAGGGTCAGCTTACATCTTGGGCACGTTTTCATGGATCTTCTCAGTCATCATCGTCGCTGCCGTAGTGACTACTGGCATATCCGCTGATAAAGGACATCGGTGGGCAGCCGGAAATAGAGCGTACCGTCGTATCGATGGTTGAAGAATTCAGGTCAAATTGGCTTGCTTGTCAGTAGACACATTATACATCCACACTTCCTGATGCAAGAACCCTGATGCTCTTCAATTGTTTGGGTCCTCTCCAGGTCCTCTCATACTTTCCTTGTAACATAGCGTATCTGATCGCAGCATTTACCCGATTTTTACATACACGATTGCTACACGATCTTTTGTAAATTTTAAATTTATGTACCTTCCGCTCAAAAGGTCTGAGTACGTGCGATTGACAGTATATATACAATGCTGTTGTACAAATAATTACTTCACGGCTACAGTAATGCGTCCTTTCGATGTTCGTACGTCGTGTTTATTTCATGCCGTTCCGCATGTTATCAAACTTGCTGTTTTCATACCTGAGCCAATTTTGTTGATTCATTTCCAGACCACCCATGGCATCTTTGACCACCTTGACAAGACTATGACCGGGCTGGGGATCTTTACCAAGACCACCCTCCATATCCTTCCTCTCAGCTCCTTTGTCCCCACTGAGTTCCCAAAACATACTCCCCCCCAACCCCATTTTTCTGATCCATTCGCCTTTCCACTGCCCGACTTCCTCGCTGTCGAAGCTGATCATCTCTTTCTTGCTATAGTCGAAAGTCCAACTGGCCTTGGCCTGATCGTCTCGCATGACGTACGAGCCCGGGAGAGGAAGGGCGCGGTAATCGTATACGCCAGCTTCCCAGCTGCCTTGGCCGACGCCAGAGAAGGGCGTGCCGGGTCCATCGGTATTGAGGAAGGAGCGACCGTAGAGAGGGATACCAAGAATGATCTTGGAGGGAGCGACACCGTTGGAGATGTAGTAGGAGATGGATTTAGAAGCGCTGATTTGACCACCGAAGAGGTTGGCTTGGTGGCCGGCGACTTTGTCCCAGGAGCCCGCTGTGGAGTAAGAGATCAGATCAAGCAAAGGGGAGAATGAGGGACGTTCGTACCGAAATCATAAGCCATCATATTCCAGAGGTCAAGATAGTTGTCCATCTCTTTGATGTGAAGTTTCTGGTAGTGGTCTGGACCACAAGGTGCGGCGATCTGTTAAAATTCGTCATGCAATTAGCCATGATTATGTCTGCCGCAACGGCCTGGTACTCACAGTCAAAAGGAACCTATAATCAGTACTTTTCTGCCTGGCATGGTTATCCAGCGCTTCCCGCAACTCGCGTAGAAGATCGACGTATCCTCTCGCCTGGGGATCATTCTGCGGATACTCATAGTCCACATCTAGACCGTCCAGTCCGTAATCCTCCAACAGCTTCACAGCAGACTCTACAAAGTTCTTGCGTAAAGGCGGGGAAATCACGACAGGATGAAACGAAGGTGAATAAGTCCAGCCCCCGATGGAGAGCAAAAGCTTGAGATGGCGATTCTGTTTTTTGAGGTTGTAGATTGCCTTAAAGTTTCCGTAGAGGTTGGTACCGGAATCTGACCAAGAGTCTCCAGGGTAGTGAATGTCTTGATCGGCCCAAAGATCAGAGAGTGAGACCTCGCCCGAAGACGGGTTGACATTGGCGAATGCGTAGAGAATGTGTCTGTAGGCTAGTCAAGGTGATGCCTGGAGGATTGGAGAGATACGAAACGTACGTGAGATCCTGAACGGGAATGAGTGAAGGCGGGTATTTCCTTCCATAGATTCCCCTGTGAAAAGCATAGTGAGCAACTCGTTGGCCAAGCTGAGAAAGCTCAATACCAGTTGGTGAAACTATCGCTGGATCAGTAACCGAAATTCCTTGAGAGCAAGAGACTCACTATCCAACGCTATACTTTCCAGGCATGTCTTCTGATTCAGTCTCTGTGTCGTTCTCTTTCGAGGGTGACTCCGCTGTCCAAGTGTCGTCGGCGTCGGCGGTTGAATGTGCCGGAGATGTGACAACAGACCACTGGCCTGCTTTGTAAAACACGAAAGCGGTGAAGAAGAAAGCTAAGAGAGCAAAGAACAAATTGCGCTTGGAATTGTTCCGACTAGTTACTTTTGTCGAAGAGGGACGTTCAACTTCTAGGTGCTCGGAGGACTCATTTGTCGCAAGTCGTTCATAAGAGGGTGCCATGATCCAATTTAGCACAGCCACTGGTGGTTCTCGCAGCAGCGCTCACACTCGGGTCTAATTTCAGAACAAATGCGAGGATAACGATCAAGGCAGCGGACTCCCCGAAAATTCACCTCTCATTGTTTCCGATGATAATCCATCCCACAGATTTTCAGCGATGTGCCTCCGTTTATCCTGGTATCCAGCTGACCGCTTGACGGGGTTATAACAAGCTCTTCTAGCTGTCAACCTCCGCAGCTAGAAGGCTATGTTCTTTCGCATTCGTGTCCTTGCTGTTGCTGCAGTGCTATACTTCGTGAGCCTAGTCGGTGCGCAGTCTCCGGCTTGGGGACAGTGTGGCGGTATAGGATGGTGCGTATACCGATAGGCCTATCAGGCCGTCGACTCATACGTTATAGGTCTGGCGAGACGACGTGTGTGGCTGGGTATACCTGCACTGTGACGAATGCATGTCAGGACTCAGTACGATTTCAAGTGTTTTCTTTCAGAGTGAAATAATGCTCGTATAGATTACTCTCAATGTGTACCCGGGGCAGCCTCAGCTCCTGCAACTTCTACCGTCCCTGCCTCTTCTACATCAGGCGTGGCTAGCGGTGGTTCTTCAGCTACGAGTACCTCTACCGGAGCTACACCAACTGGGTCTCAGATCCGCTCGGATCAGGACCCCACGTACCACTTTTACTTACAAAACAACAGTGAGTTTACCCTAAATCACCCAATTCAAGCTAACCCGTAATACTATAAGACGGAGCCGCAGTCCTAGGACCTGAAGATACGTCCGGCTACTTCACCCTCGGAACGACCATCTCGCTTCCTTCTTCAAACGGCACGGTCTATCTCAACGTCGACACGACCGGCACTGCGTCTTACCAGACTCTGTCGTTTGGATCCACGACGACTACAACTGACTGGGGGCTTGAGGGCGACACTATCATCACTACTAACCCCAGACAGCTGAATTTCCTCGCATGTGCGACAGATGATCCGGATGTGTATACTGTCTTTCTCCAAACAGGGAATGACGAGCCTAGCGGGCAGACTTGCTCGTTGACTTCGTTGCATTTGGATTGCTTGTGCTGAAATGGTGAAAGTCTTGGAGGACGTAGTCGATACTTCGGTAACGCACCTCAGAACCACATGCCTATTTGCTATCTCTATATCATCGATGAACTTAGCACTCGATTTTGTATCCCCTTGGTATGGGCTTGCAGTCTGTAGTATTTTGGCATTACAGGCCCCCGTCCGCCACTGGCAACGATCTGGCCATTATTTTTCCTACGCACCACTGACAGTTCACCGAACAAAACAGCACCATGAGCGGAACCGAAGCAGGTTTACTGGACAATGAATAAACATCTCTGTCGTGTATAAAAACGTAAAACATCTGCATCCGAGTCGAGGGACTCGCCAAGAGACTATTGTAATTAACGTTTTCGTCGTATTCTAATAATACAAGAATCGTACAAATACAATGCAGGGCACCTGTCTCGGGTAGTCCGAAGAAAAAAGAAAAGCTAAAGCTATGCATATATGTACGGGATTGTCGAAGATAAAGGTAAGTTAGAAATGCTCCCGGAAGTTTGAAGAATTCGAAGACAGTGAGGTATCGTCAATTGTGGGATATGGATGTTGTATGTGTGTAACATGTATTGCATATGTAGAACGGGGTGTTGTGTCCTGCAAAGTAGCGAAGACAATGCAAATGGGGAGGAGGGGGAAATTGAAGGCTTGAATAGTACTGTACGTACTGATGAATGAAGCCAAGAAAATATCATGAGAGGGCTGCTAAGTCCGCAGGGTAGATGCATAATGGCAAAACGTAAATGTCGAACATGTAACTGAGCGAGCAAAGCAACAGACAATGGCAAGGCCGATGCGTAGAAAATGAGCAGGGCTTGCGTCTAAAAAAACAAGATAGTTGGGTCCTCGGCAAAACCAATGCCCGTTCATCAAAGGTTCTAGCATTCTCCAAGGAAACTGTTCTTTGGGAAGGGCTGGCCAAAATCGCCACGCCAAGTGGTCAGATTAGGATTCGTATATGCTTCAATATACCTTCCAATCATGGCGTAAGCGACTTTCATACTCCAACGCGAAACAGGAACGCAAAGAACATACTGATTGATGTAGGCCTGCGTTGGAAAGTCCGGAGGATCGCAACCAATATTGATAGCATTTTCTGGCTGATACACTCGGATGTAGTCGATTGACATATGCACGGGAAAATTCAGGTGGCCTAGATCCACGGGGCCGAAATTTGTCGACATGCCCAGGTTAGCCAAGAGGTACTGTAGCAGGTAAGTCGTTGCGAATACAAGAATTGAAGGGACGTACCATAGGTTCTTGGGGGACTGGTCGTGCCGAGATTTGGACACTTTCGTCTGCACCTAGACCGGCGACCTTGAGTGACCAGGCTGTCGTATTACTTGATATCCATGTGATGTACTAGGGTGCAACCACTCAGAACAGTTGGTCACACAGGATGGCAGGTACGCGACTCACAGCATCATCAAATCCTAGGGACCACGGACAAGACGTTAGTACTCCAAAGAAACACAAGTTTAGAAACTTTGAAAACAAAGTGGGCGCCTTACCTGGTTTGTACTGTATGACGAAGCATCAGTTTCGGGAGTAATAACGGATACGAGAATGCTTTCATTTACCTCAAATCCATAGACTTGGAAACAACCACCGTCAAATTCATAACATGCGGGATCAGTGGAGGTGACCACTGATGTTGCTTGCTGGAGCACATTGCCCATAAACGTGTTCAATTGTGATATGGAAGGATCAGCGAGGAACATGTTGTCCGAATCGTTATTCCATATGTAGGCACGATTGAAGGGCTAGAAATGAGGCAAAACACGAATCAAAAAGCAACTCCATCAGAATTCAAAGTTCATACCGCCCACTGAGCTGACTGGGATACTTGTGAAACAAAGCTATCCTGATTGATCTACATCACAGAATAGGTCATTTTTAACAAACGGGGGAGCACGAGATCTACGCACTTGAGCTTCAAAGACGTCAATTTCAGGAGCAGATCGCCCAACGAACGTCCCATCGGAGTGCATTGGGCCCGGATGACTCTCGCCTGCACATGTACACCTCGAGAGCTTTTGACCAGGCAAATAACTCAAGACCCCGCCTTTTCCAGCGTCTCCGTTCTCAGTGGCGGCGACAGGTTGGCCATTGATTGTTTGATTTTGTACTGTACCGACATCGCACGAGTCTAGACGATGTTGTAAATGAGTGGCGGCAAAGGGAAGGGGGCGGGAATGGCTTACCATAAGTATATGGCCATGTACCTTCCAAGGAAGCCCCATACCCAGCACGGCCAAGGTTACCCATTGTCCATATGGCAGGCCACAGTCCAAGCACATTATTAGCTCCCGGAATCACCACAGATGTCTCAACATATCCTCCTGTGAAGCAGAATTTATTCCTGAGAGCGCGGTAAGTCAGTCTTGAAGCGGAATCCACGAGTCTGGACCAACCATGTTGAAAGCATGCCTGTATTGTATAGAACGCTTCAGAAAAAAAAGTAAATCTGCAGTTATTTTACGACACGCACCGCCTTGAAAGTTCAAGTCATGAGTATTCGTTTCCGACAACGTAATGACCAAAGAGCCCCCTTTGGTAGTCACAGCAGCTGGATCGTACCACTCCAGATTGTTCGTTTCCTAAGAGAGATTGAAGCTGTGAGTGCGGGATGTGACACAGCAAGAGAGTATTTCAAGCACCCAGTAATGCAGATCAACCGCTTCCCAATACGGGTCATCTCCAGGATAGAACGTGCGGCCTTCTGTATTGAATTCGTCGGAAAAAACAAGGACCATATTCTGTGAGGGATTCTGCCATGATGGTTTAGTCCGGGCCTCTGCTGGAGTCTCGAGGTCTATTAGCCCCCAGTTCCCGGGCATTTGCGGGACCTAAGAACAATCGGATGATGAGGAAGCAGGTAACACGAAAGCTGAAATGAATGAAAGGGGCATAGAAACGAACCTGTCCACTAGCATTCAGGCCGCCAATATTGAAAGCTCCTTGTGTGGAAAGCAGTGGCTTCGACACGAAGGATGCTACAGGGTAGCCAATACTAAGACGTAAAGTCAAGACATTAAGCTCGGAAGTAGAAACGAGCTGGACGTACAACAGTGCGAGAACCCCACCACACAGGATAGCAAGAAAGCCGAGATTGGTAACGCCTCGCTTTGACCAGGCATTTTTATCGTGTTCGATCTGAGTAGCGGTCTTCTCTGGTGTATGGAGATGGTCGTCTGGCTCTACGAGATCCAAAGAGAGGTCGGAGCCCCATTCCTGAGGATCTGCAACCAGTGAGAACTGCAGTGAATGTGAGAAGAGAAAGCAGAACGGGAGAAAACAGGGTACCCTCTCTTGGATGGACGCATATTCACTGCGGCTCTTTCTGGCGACGGTTGCAGGATACGGCGAGTCCGAGTTTGACTGGAAATGAAGGTGAGAAGAGAGAAAGGAAAGAAAAGGAGGATACATGCGATGAAAGACCAGCTCGACTGGGTGCGGGGGATGGCCATCTCGAGGACGGGTGGTCGGGGGAGGAGGGAGAGGAGGAGAACAAAAGAAGGGTGGGAAACTGAATGGTCAATTATCTACGTCAAATTAAAAGAAGTAGGCGCGAAGAAATCAATAGTTGCAATCCATCACTAGTGACTGCGCTGTCTCCCGTTCCTCGTTTCTTTCCCGTCATTTCTTCTCTTCAGCAACCGTAAACTTCTGCCCAAATCGTCCAAGCATGCCAACCCTGTATTTCTTGCTCTGCCTCAGCTCTGCCTTCAGCGAGTACGGGAATCGCTTCCAACGCGTCGTCGATCGCACAATGAATTTGCCGCAAACTATCAAATTCACTTCCAATTATAGATTTTCTCACGCATCCGACAGAAATATTACATAATAATTCGCCTCAGAAGCTCATTTCCAGCAGAAAACATTCTTGGAACGGCTCCGTACATCAGCCCACGTCAGCCTTTCTGGCTGCCACTCACAACTGCGCCGGGAGCAAGGGAAGTATAGACGTTGCGCCCGATGTACCCGAGCCCCAGACTGAGTACGCTGAGAACCCTTTTTCGGCTCAGTTTAGCGAGGTACCGCTTGTACTACCGCGACTACTAATACGTACGCATACATACACTCCTATGTGGAGTCAAGGCTCAAGCCTGCCCTTCAAGCTCCTTCTCAATAGGAGCCCTGCGATAGCTCGCCTTCCGCTATTCGCTCAAGCTGCGACCCCTCGTGCCTCTCGTGGAAAACTCTAATATCAGAGCGTCGCGATTCTCAGAACTTACTGCGGGGAAATATTGATTCACTGATCATGGGGATGGGACCGATATCCTGATTTCTACTCTACACGTCTATAAATTGTACACCAGTACATCTACAAATAACCTACATCTTCCCAAGAAACTAGATCGCGGGCCTAAAATACACCATACACATCTTCTACACCCAACCGCCATTGTTCATAATAGTCGTGTTATCACACCGAGCCCCTGCGATGTCTGTTAGCCGATGGAGCAGTGAGAGCTCTCGAAATGCTTACTTTAGTTTTTCCCTCCCGGAAAAGTAGTTTCATGCCCTCCTTGATGAACTCGGGATGAGAGATGAACTCGAACCGAACTTTGGCACGATCCCCGGTTCGTAATACCCCTTGAGAATGCTCGATGTCTATTATCCTGACGGTCTGGCGCACAGCCTAGGAAAACCGACGTGATAAATAACCGTGTATACCCGAGCAAGTTTTATAAAACTTACGCCGCAATGCAGCATGGCCTGCGAGTCAACGCTTCTCTTTCAGCACATGGAGCGTTGTAACGACAAAGAGCATACCTGGTAATTCCTTTGCAGCGTTGTATTGTGACTATCATTATCTTCAGTATGAGCTTCAACTACAGTCCGCGCTACGCACTAGAGAATCAAAACCTGGCCTTCAAATTGAAGCGTAGCTGGAAATAAATCAGCGTTCCTGAATCCAACATCTTTGATCACGAGACACACACCTTTAGGAGGTGTATCAGTCTTATGGACAAGCACCATGCCTTTCCGTACAGTCGCGCGTTTCACCCGCTTCAGCGCAAGGGACACACACTGCCCAGCTTCTGCTGTCGTCACTTTAGCCCTGTAGAGTCGAGCTGTGTCAGACATACTCTTTGAGTAGCCAATCCATGGATTAGTCCAAACCTCTTTCGCTGCATATCCTTGATAACGGTGCTCTGGTAGTTCCCATTCGAGTCCGGCCCTAGCATCACCGCGTCGCCTATTTTCACTCTGCCTCCGATGACGATGCCGTTGACTACCGTGCCCACGTAGGGCACAGACCAGATTTCAGTGACAGAGAACTATCAAGGTGGATTAATCTCAGGGGCTAGATTATGTGGTAATGATTTACGTACTTCTAAAGGTTCATCTGGTGCGAATTTTTCGTCAGCTTCGCTAGAGGGAAGCAGATTCAAGAACGTCCGAAGCTAGATATCGTTATCAGAGATAAGTACATAATTCCCATAGTCTGAGGGGGGACAATTTTACGTGATCTAGCCCTTCACCAGTCACATTCGAAACCAGGAAGATAGGACATAGCCTAGCGAACGTTGGTCAACAATAAACGGGACGAATCTGAACGACTCACTTCTCTGGGCCAAAAGTGGTGGCGAGCTCGACAGCGATCTCACTGGATTTCACGAAGACAGGAGTTTTCCTAACAAGAGGCCAGCGATAATTTATATAGTGAAAGCGTACCCAACGCCAACATACCGACATCCTGGACTGCCGAGAATCTTTTCAACCTCCTTTATTGTGTGCGCCTGAACATTGGCAGGCGTCATGTCGATCTTTGTGACGAAAATTAGTAACAGTCTCCAAACCCGTTGTCAAAGTTTTACCTTTGTTACACAAACTACAACGGGTACATTGAGAGCGAGAACTATTGCCAGATGCTCCTTTGACATTCCGATGAACCCTGCATTTGCACCAACTGTGAGAATAACGCAAGAAGGGGCCCCAGAAGTTAAACCATAGAGCGTGGTCTTGAGATATCGTTCGTGTCCAGCAAGATCTGCGAAGTTGTAAGTGCTGGAAGAACAACCAGCGTGTCCCTCGAATCTTACCGATGAAAGACACTATCTTCGCGGCTTGTATTGAGATATCTTCCCATCCCAATTTTTCGTGTCGAACGACGTCAGGATCATTCAAATGGGCGGTTTCGGGTAATATTGGAGCTCCAGAAGGTGCAAAACCAAGAATCTATGCAATCTACTAAGTCTTTGAATGTGAAAAATGCGTGTACGAGTGTTTACCTCCATACCAACGCTGGACGTTCGCCCAGTCTCGACTTCATGTTTGTGTCGGAACAGCCCAACTCGTGCTTTCCCTCGCCCATCATCCAGGGATCCTGGTAGACGTGTTAAGCTACAGCTACCAAGTGAATTGAATGCTTACCCCGGGTCAGTACACCCAAGGTTGTTGATTTTCCACTGTCCACGTTGCCAACAACAGCACATCGAACTTCCGGAGTTAAGGAAACACTAAGGGGAGGTAGCCGCAGTAGTAACGATATTCGTGAGTGCTTTCCTTTCGACTCAAATAGTACAGATGTCTTCCGAAGGAGTATAATCAATGAGATGTAAAGATTAGAATTTTGAGAATTTACGCACCTTCCCTCCAACCTCTTCCATCGTATCTACAACTTTCCGATGCAAGGACTGTATCTCTTCTGAAGTTCTTTCAGTCCCCGTCCACCCTTCACCATCATCACGCAATTCCCCAGCGAAAAGTTTTGCATGAGGAGGCTGACGGCCAATCCGTAGAACGTACTCCCCATGATGTTGAGTGATCAACGCAGCTATCTTATTACGAGCTTGATCAGGTGCGTCTTGTGAGTCCTGAGACAATAGCGCCTAAATCATTCAAGGTCAGTGGCTAGTACAACCGATCCATCTTCGGGAAACGTATACCAGAATATCTTCCACGATATCATCTTCTAGGACCTCGGTTTGTTCGTGGTGCTCTGGCCCGGGCTTGACAACGATATCAATGGAGGCCTTTTCCTTCTCTTTTGCCTTTCCTTTAGGTTGCTTGCTCTCTTTTTGAACAATATCCTTGACTTCGGCAACTCTGTGTGCACGTTTCTTGTTGACTTCACGGTTTTGTATTTGCTCGATTTCGCTCTGGAATTCGCGGAACTTGGAACCCATAGTGGATTGTTCGTATTACTGGACCGCTCAATCGGGCGACGAACATAAAGAAGACAGACGAGTCAGACAAAGAACCAAGTCAGTGTGAATAAGTGAGTCGGTTTACTTACGGCATATACTAATTTAGGAAGGCGAGCAAGACTGAGTCTGGGTGCACTGGAATCAATCTCCTTTTGCCAATTTCAGGATCTGGCGGTGGTGGTTGTTTTCGAGATCGCTGGAAAGGCACAAGGCAGATTCTTCGAATTTTGCTAGCCAGATGAACAGTGCTCGTTGCTCCAACACAGATCTAATGTGCAAATGCGCGTTGCTGGGCTATGTATCTCAGCTGCCAAAGCCAAAACACTGCACCGAGAACAAGCCTTTGATTGCAGCTGGATTTCAGTATTCCGATGTACCATTTGTCGTACTTATTCATGTATTGATTTTATTCAGTTTAACGTTTGACGAACTGAGAATTTTCACAATTGTTAGTTGAAGCCGTTCACGTGCTGCCCTGTTCAACAACTCTTTCAGTCCTAGTTCAAGTTGCTTATTATTATTATATCTGGCTACACGAGCCGTAAGTTCCTATTATCCTTGCCTATTTCCAGATCTGTGTCTGAAGGTTCTGCTATTGTTTGACCGACAGACACGTGTCGGAGAAAAGCTATAGGTGAAGGAGGCGCCGTAGCATCCTTGCAAGTTGCAGGTTAACTTTGCATTTGTCAAGGACTTTCCTTGAACGTGGAGGCTCGAGCAGGACACGCAAAATGTCTCCTGTAGCGGGACCTTCGTCTGCCCACCAACTCACTGGTCTCGTACCTGGCGCTCTGGACCCGTCTCAGCGCGACAGACTTCTCCGGTTTCCAACTTCCCGAATATCGTTCGCGTCTTTCAACCCCCGTACTGCCTCTGCCGCTCAAGATACGTCGGACATACGCAAGATTTCTCTGAATGATGAACTATATAACCCGAAGCGGGTGGTGGTGGAAACGTACCCGACCGGAGAAAGTTCATGGCGATTCGTGCCCAAAGCTCAGCTAGACGAAGGTGTTGTTGATGAAGGGCAGTGGCCTCGTGTCGTTGATGTCTGCGGGTCAGTGCGATATCAACATCGTGTCGTATTTCAGGTTTTAACGCTGTGTTGCTACAGTACACTCTATGAGTGCTCGCAGGATCAATGGGACTTCTATAAATTAGATCCCAACTACAATTGCCGCGTCAGAGCATTACCAGAATTCAGCACAATAACTCCTGCTGCGCTGAAACCCAAAGAGAGCCCCCGCGCAAATGGAAAAAGGGCAGTCGTCACAGATGCTTCTATGCCACCTCTAAATAGACGGAAGAAGACGCGCCATTCCAGCTCTGACACACCTTTTACCATTAATCTTGACAACGACGAAGAATCGGAAATAGAAGAAGTAGAAGAGATGATTGTGGATGGTGATACACCACCGCGGGCAAGGTCGAGGTCGAGGTCGAGGTCAGCAGGCGTAGGGGCAGGGGATAAGGCTCGCAAAATACGAGAAAAGATACTTGAGAACAGAAAGGCAAGACGAGAAAAGGTAGCTCGACGCGCGGAGAAACTGTCACACATGGAGGATGGAATCTTTTTCGAATTTGGGAGCGGTGATTTGCGCGGACCAGGCATTGCTTCTATCGATGGTGCCAAACGGAAAGGTGATGGTTTTTCACTGGTGGCACCTGTTTATTCTAAGCCTTTGTGTTTGCTAGCTACGTCTTTGGCGGAGTCACTGAAGCACGCTCCAGATCCACATTATGTCTGGCCCGCAGAGGAAGAAAATGTACGCAATAGCGTATATTACGAGCAAACAAAGGAGGGTAAACGAACTCGAACTGCTTCTCCCGGGACAGCCAAACGCGAGCTGGATGCCAAGCGGCAACAACGAGATCGAAAGAGGCAGGAGAGGAGAGAGGCAAAAGTAAAGGGTCGCAGGCAGCAGTGGTATGAACAGTTCATGCATGAAATATATGCGGAAGTTCCGGAACTTGCTGCTTCTATGAACGGTGAGCCTTTTTGGTAGATTCTCCTGTGCTCCGCTCACGACGGGTGCGGACTACAGGGAATGGCATCGGGATCCACGACGATGTTCAATCCTCGGATAGTGAGGGGAGCAATTCACCTAGAAGTAATACTCCCGATACTGAGTTTGACGAGGATGCAGCAAGAGAGGCTGCTATTGCAGAGTCGCGGCGGAAGCTTGCTGAACTAGAAGCTGATAGACCTCTTTGGGATGCTGAAGCCAGGAAGCGAGCGTTGCGCGAGAAGGCGGAGGAAGAGGCACGACGACTTCTGGCTGAGGAAAGGAAATGGGC